>CM062816.1:585250525-585425525 GCA_031772625.1 Pinus tabuliformis
GGGTTGAAGGTTGGGCCTTCAACGCAAGTTCTGCAACCTTAAGGTTCAATTCAAACTGAACCTTTTCCAATCATGTCCTCGCTTCACACACTCTGGCTGTGAGCTTCCGAATTAGCACATCCAATGGCTCATCTTTAGGAATGTCCAACTCTGGGACAGACTTGCATGCTTCAGCCACTACCTTGGTCGTGCGCTCATTCGTGTATATGATGGCCTAAAGATATCAATATCGGATTTCCTCTGTGCATCCATCTGAGTGTTATTCACCCTCTTCTCATTGATAACGTGTAGCATGCGTTATTCACAAGTTTGAAGTTCTGCAATCACACTATCCTACAAAGTGTGAAGGGCTTCACTTGGAAGCGCGGCCAAATTGAGTCCAACCCCCTTGAGGGCGCTGACAGTCGCCTTGTCAGCTTCGGTTTCCATAGTCAGCGCTCCATCCGACAGTGTTATTGCTCGGGGATCTAGTGTGCGCACCATCCCTGTTGCTTCTAAGGTGGCAGGCGCCAAACTAGTTGACGCCACAGTGCTTCGTCACACATTGGTCTGTACCTGTGACGCTTGGATCTACAGCTCACGCAGACCCATCTGAATGGCGCCCAAGGCCTGTTTCTACTATTGCTTGAACTATTGCATCAGTTCTACGGTCGCATCCCTCACCACATCACCAATGTCGTTCAAATCACCTTCAGTCAAGGTGATTGGGTCGAGGGAAGTCTTGTTGACCTTGGACTTCTTCCGCAACCCTACTTTCTTTGGTTCCCTGGTGCGCTTAATCCAGAACGGAGTAGTCTCCGGGTATACCCTTCCCTGCTCTGATTATTGTTCATCCTCCTCTGTCTCCAGGGAAGGTGACTTATGAATCCTGTTAGAGCCACGCTCCTCCTCTTCTTCCTGTCCTCCTGTTTTCTTTACGGCAACGCGCTCCACCTTGGTTTTATCCTCAGCCTCCTTCTTCATTTTCTCGGCCAATTGTTCCATCTTCAGCCTAGCCTCTTCCTTTTTTCGCTTCACTGCAGACTTGCTAGACCCAGTTGTCAAGTCCGAAGAGGTGTGCAAATCTTCCAGCCTGCAGTTGAGGATCACTGCAATCACGTCTTCTATGGCTAAGTATGGAATTTCATACCACTTTTGTTCAGGATCCTTCCACACGCGCATGGAGACATGGTGGAAGTCCGCCTTGAACTCCACATACTATGTCAGTTGATCATAAACTATCGGCAACAACCGCGGCTTGCGTTGATGGCCATGTGAATACTCATCTCCATCAAGATCCAAAAGACCTTGTTGTCCTTGACCATTTGGAGGTCCTTCGTAGCCCAGAGCAGAGCGAACTTCACTGCTTCAGTAGGTCCTGTGCGACCTGAGGAAACTGACTATCCTCTGGTAACTGCCACGTGACCAGCACTATGGACAATAGTAGCCATGCATAGTGAAACGTTTTTATTTCATCATGCACCTCTCTACAGTTCGCGAGGAACTCAATGCAGAGGTATCGTGCCCAGTTGAATTGTACGTCCTCTGCGCACTAGGCCGCTAGTGAGACTACTGACGCCCACACTTCATCTGCACGACACTTCCTCATAATATTTCCTACTAGGATCTGGGCAGCTACCTTGACTGCGGGGTTGGTTATGCTAGTGATGGAGTAGATGCATGTCTTCTTAGCGAGCTTAAGCTTATCCTTCATTGCTTCAGCGAGGTTGCGCTCACCTGTCTTTCCGCCAAATGCCATGGCCGTATTTTCTCCTGTGTGCGGCAACCAAGTGATCCTATGGATCAACACATCAGTGATTGGTATGAGCTTCTCTAACAACAGGCACCCATCGTGCACCAAGCACAACAGCTACTTGATGACTATCATAGTTATGGGCATGTGGATGTAATGTGATACCCACAGCATGTTTAACGGACCGGCGTTATCCACCCCTTTTTCCCACTTTGTTGGTTCCATTGTGGTCACACCAGAGTATTTATACTATACACGGTGCATGAATTGATCTATTGCTAAGTAAGGAAAGTGCTCTGTATCAGCCAAATCCCAATCCTCCAATTTTAAATTGGGCGCGGTCCCTCAAAGATGATTTTGTTTGGCAGCAAGGGTGTATGTAGCATGACCTTGCTTTCATCAATGTCCTTCAAAACCTTTGTCTTTCCTCTACGTAGAGGAATGTACTCAGGCATTTTAGAGGTAGGGTCGAACCCCTCAACGTCAACGTCCTCCGCCCCCATGTCAATGTCTTCCTCATCCATAGGGATTTATTCTACATCCTCTTCAAGCTCCAGGTCAATTAGCTTGCCCTTCTCCTGCATGGTAGGCTTTTCCTTCTGTGGGTGTTTTCTGGGTGATGCGCGCACCGGCTGTGGTGCTTTTTGCTTATCTTGTTTTGTTTTTGTACCCTCTTTGGTTGGCATAGGCCTTGGCCTGAGCGACCTCGGTGATTTAGGCACTTCTGTTGGTACTTCGATGCTTGCAACCTTCAGGGCAGCTCCCTCAGCTGTCATTGCTACTTCTGGGGCAGTTCCCTTAGCTACCATTGCTTCTCCAACGATCGTGGTTTTTGCGGGTGCCGACATGATACTAGACAACAACTCCTGTGTCTCCTTTGGCAACTTCTCAAACACTGAACTTGCTATCAAAGCTTTAAAGTAATCACGGTTCATACGCGCCTGAGAGCTCAACACCTCAATTCTCAAAATTCCAAGTGTTTTTCGCTAGGCAGCCACCTGTAATTTATAGGCATTTTCAAATTCAAATCCGACCGTTCCCCCCAAAATTCGTTCATAAATGCTAGATTGGCGGTAGATTTTCATATATCTTGCCCTTAAATTCCGACTTAAATGTTTCCCCCCGCTCCATTTAGTCGTTTTTCCAATGTCAAGTCATGAACAGTGACCATAACGGTCACTTTTTGGCTGCCCTGCACAGTCCCTTCTTGGATAGCACAGCTCCCTGTGCGTTTCTGCTGACATTGTGACATTCCTCCATTCTGCGCAGTTCCCTAATCGTGCAGCTCCCCAACCTGAGCAGTGTATTTTATAGTCGTATTTTATAGTCTCAGGCCTCCTTTCAGCTACCTGGAGTGCTAAGACTATGCTTCCACCATGTAATCATCTAGACGGATCACCGTGTATGGCTTTAATCAGATACCATTCACTTTCCCTATGAATGATTCTCCATTCAACTTTACCAACTGAACTACTCCACCATCGGTAATCTCCTTGATGACATATGGCCCCAACCAATGCATCTGAAATTTTCCTGGAAATTTATCAAACTTGTTGTCATATAATAGAATGAAATCATTTACCTTGAAGGTGCATAGTTTGATGTGCCGATCGTGCCATGCCTTTTCGTGCTCCTTTTGAACTTCTTGATGGAATCCAAATAGAAATCTATCTTCTTCAAGCTCTGCTAGTTGCACAAGCCTCTCCTCCAGGGCTCCGTGATCTGCCATTCTTGTGAATGCCGCTATGCATAGAATAGGTACAATGTACTCCATCAACATCATAGCTTCCATGCCATAAACTAGTTTGAACGGCATTTGTCCAATCAACTTCTTGCAAGTCGTTCTATAAGCCCATAGCACCGCGGGCACGCAAACATCCCAGTCGTTTCTTTGAGCATTGCAAACCTTTGTGAGCATGCTCTCCAATATTTTATTAAACGCTTCCACCATCCCATTAGCCTGTGGATGATATGGCATGCTCTTCTGATGGTAGACCTAAAATTCCTCCGTCATCGCGCTAATCGTCTCATTTATAAAGTGTTTACCACGATCACTCATTAAAATTTTTGGACAACCAAACCTTATCAGCACGTACTCAAAGATGAATTTGGTTTTTGTCGCGCTTGTATAGTCCTTCACAGGCTGCACCTCTGCCATCTGGTTAGGTACTTAGTCATAGTGATGATGTACCATGCACCCGTCTTCTTTCCTGGAGGCTGAATTGGTCCTACAAAGTCAATCACCCACTTCTCGAAGGGTTGTAGCGATATCTGTGGATTCAGCGATAGCTCATCCCTGCGTGAGGGTCTACCAATCCTTTGGCATGCGTCATATTCCCTACAATACGCTTTTGAATCCTTATGCAAGGTCGGCCACCACAACCCAACGTGTAGAATCTTCTGCGTTGTTTTTTTTCCTACATAATGACCTCCTATGGCTCTGCCATGAGCCTCAGTGAGGATGTTGTTTCGTTCAAACTCTGGCACATAACGTCGCAATATTTCATCTGATCCCATTTTGTATAAGTGCCCTGCAATGACAGAAAAGTTTGTCGTGCATACCACTAGTTCCTTCTTCTACTGTCTTGTATATCCTTCCAGAGCCCTACCTGTCGTCAGGAAGTGTATACTACATTCAAAGTGGCTGTCTGTGACGCATACTACAAAGAGCTACGCATCGAGTAGTCCTTCCTCCAAATTTGTAGGTTCCTCTCCTGTTTCAATGCATGACAGATGATCTGGTCTAGCATTCAAGCATCCTAGTTTCACAATAACTTCAAAATCATACTCCTGGAACAACAACAACCACCTGCATATCTTTCCCCCCAACACAGGCTTGTTGACCAGGTATTTTAATGCTGAATGGTCTGTATACATCTTAAAATGTCCACCCAACAAATAATGCTTGAACTTTTGGAGCACATACACCATAGCTAGTCCTTCGCGCTCTGTCGTGGAATAATTTTTCTCATCTTTGGACAACTTCCTACTTGTGAACACTATAGGGTGATCCAAGTCCCCTTCACCAGCCTATGTCAGTACTACTCCCAGCATAATACATGATGCATCCACATGCACATGAAATTCCTTCTTCCAATCCAGGAAGACTAGGATCGGCACGGTGACCATTTTCTCCTTTAGCACATCCAAGCTCTTCTGGCATTCTTCATTCCAACAGAACGTAACATCCTTCTTTAACAGTTTTTCCATCGACGCGGTGATCTGGGCATAGCTCTTGATGAATTTCCTATAGTATCTTGTATGCCCCAACATTGCACATAGTTGTTTCACACTCCTTGGTGCCTCAAAATCGATTATGACTGCGATCTTCGCAGGGTCTACCATCAAGCCTTGTCTACATACCACATGAACTAGAAAGATCCCAAAAGGAACTCAAAACAAACATTTCTTCAAATTGAGTGAAATCTAGTACCTTCGGCATGTATCTAACATCAAGCGCAGACTTGCCACATGGCGCTTCACCAATCCAAACACTGTCCAATCGTCAAAGTATACTTCCAGAAATTTATGAATGAAATCCTTGAACACCATGATGACTACGCGCGAAAATATCGTCGGCGTGTTCTTCAACCCAAAAGGGATCACCATATACTAGAAGCATCCCCATTCATTCGCGAAGGTTGTCTTACTTCTATCCTCCGGCACGATCTTGATCTGATGTTACCCAGAGAACCCATCAGTGAACGAATATGCTTCCTGGCCACCAACATTATCCAGGATTTCATCAGTGAACAGATATGGGAAGGTATCATGCACACAGGCATCATTCAACTTCCTAAGATCTACGCATATCCTTATTTATTCCTTCTACTTCTTTTCATGAACCACTATTGGGCTTACCTAATCAGATTCTTCCACCGGTTCAGTAATACCTGCCACGAGCATCTTGTCTAACTCTACGTAGATCATTTCTTTATACTTTGTATTGAGGTGGTAAGGTCTTTGCTTCACAGGTTTCACGTCTAGTTTTAGGGTGATCTTCATGACACCCAGGTCCCCTATTATCCCTTTCAGATCTGAAAACTTTGTGGGAAACAGATCCTGATATTCGTGGAGTAGTTCAGCGACCTTATCTACTGTCACGTCGTCCCAGTAGTCCCCAATCTTTGAAAACTTCGGCTCTGCCTTCATGCCAATGTTCACTTGCCTGGTTTTGAGTGGCTCGGTTATGTCTGGGTTCTCTAGCTATGGTCCTTCAACTTCATGGTGTCCTTCAGTCTCTGGAATATTAATCTTCCTCGGGTCTTTGTCTTCTTCTTCCACTGTGACATTGTAGCACTCCAACGTGTGGCTTAGCTAGGTGGTCCAATCAGGTTGAATCAAATATGGAGGATCGTGTGGTATCCTAAAAATTGTTGTCTTAACCTCCTGCAATGCTTCATCGATACACTGAATTCCATCCTCAAAATTGAACGTCATAAAAAATCCCTGGCGCAAAATATCCCATTCTTCGGTGCCATGACGGAGTTCCATCTCCAAGTACCAATTCATTGGTATAACATCCAAGGTATGGCAAAATAGATGGACCCATTCTGGTTGAGGCTTCGCTCCGTACACTTCAGTCCACTTGGCTAAATGGTCGCGCGGATAATTTCTCTCATCATATTTTTCCGTTAGTCGCACCTTCGAATGACCAAAACGTACCCTCATCATCCTCCTATATTCACACCAATCATCAAAATTATCTTTGTGTGTACCCCACCATCTTGCGGGGGTAGCATGCAGCGCCCAATACAATGCCTGGAAGTGATTCTTCTTTGGTATTTCCCTTTCAAATGCATCTGAAAAGTGATCAACATCAGTTAACCCATCATAGTGAGGCATATTTCTTACCTATGATGATACACAGCGCAACGACTTAGTCATCATATTACAGTGCAGCGTAGATACTTCATGCAGTCAATTCTGCTAGTGATCCAGTTCTTCATCTGAATCTGATGTGCAGGAGCTCTCGTGGTCCCATGCAATACGTCTATCTGCTGTTAGATTCACCCAATCCTGATCTCGCACTGTTATTTTGTAAATCTGGTCCAAATCGTCATCACTTTCATAATCGTGCACTGGTTCAGTATAGCCCGGTCCTTCAGCAAGGTCTAGTGGCACCACTACGTTGAGTGATTTCTTCTCAAATATCATCTTTCACTTCTTCATATTGATTACCCCATTCATGTCAGTGGCCCAATCGATACCAAGGAGCGCGACGTAGGGATTGTTATCATCCACAATCTCTATCACTTCAAAATCAGCTAGTGCACTCGCACCTTCGATATCAATTGTTACCTCCTGCAACCTCCCCATTGGGATGATTTTCTGTTGATTCACCATCCTTAACTAAATCAGAGACCACTATAGCACCAATCTCCCAATTCACTCCAACGTCTATTTAGGCAAAACATTTGCATCGGATCCTAGGTCCAAGATAACTTGGTCCATTTCGTATTCCCTTATCTGTGCGGTGAGTCTCATATCACATCCTGTCCTTGCCTTATGCTTACCAAGCTTTCTAACTACGCCTAGACCGTCAATAGTAGTTTCTTTTCCAGTGCACCTATTTATCAGCTCCTGTAGTCCCTTCACAGCCTTGCTATCGTGTAGCAGTTTCATGCAGGTCTCCAAGAACGTTGTAATCATGGACGGGTCCATTTCTTCAATCGCCTTCTCTTGACTCCTTGAGGTAGAGGCTTCAACGAAACTTTTCTTCGCTTCCATAAATGTTTCTTTTGTGCATTCTAGATCAAACTCGGTCTCCTTTTCTAGTGCTTTGGGGACCCACTCGCCTTCTTTGGGCTGCTTCCCCTTATCCTCACTAGTCGTCACTCCACACCGCAGCACAATATTTACCTTATGGTATTCCTCGCGAGGCTCATCCCTCATCATCAGCAAGTTCTGAATCAGTTGCTGAGGCTGCACCCCCTTCTCACGTATCTTGGCTAACACTATAGGGAAATCCTCCATCGCATGGTCAAACTGAGTACAATAGCGACATGGCAGCCGTGTCGAATTCAGTAGTCTCACGCGTAGTGTCCTGGTCCTCCACAATTGTAACAAATAATCTACCCTCGACCTCTACCAGGTCCTCCTCCACCTCGGCCACACCCCTGATACTCGCCTCACATTCCTCGAGTGCTTTGGTCCAAAGGCTGTGTTTCTTCCTACACCTTGTATGCAGGTGTCCTGTCCATCATTAATTCGTAACTCCGGAAATTGCACTCATCGTGACCCATATATTTACAGAAGTTGTAGAAGAGCTGTTGCGGTGTCTGTACGAATTTCTGCAACAAATGGCAATTGTCCATCTCATGTTTCCTAGCTACCTGACATATAGCACACCATAGCCCTGTACTTGGCCTTGCTGCAGCTTCTGACCTCAGAGGTATTGGTCCCCCTAATGCAACATAAGTTGTGAAAACTTTTGTCTTTCTTCGGACTTTTCATTTTGAGGCAAAGGTTCTGCAACTACGCGTGAATCTGCTAAACCCCCAGATTAGCATCTTTCATTGGTGTCTTGTGCAATCTCATCGTGATTTCTAGAGCTTCCACCTGGGTCCCAATCTTCTGTTGTGATAGCGCAACCCTTAGATGAGGCAGGAGCGAGGCCACAAACCATTCGCAGTGCTGCCCATCAGTCAGATTCATGTTGGCTTCACGAATCGTACACTTCAATCTTTGATCCAAATCCCAGGGCATCTCTCCAGGCTTCATCATGATCTCCTTGAATCCCACAATTGATTGCGCCTCAGACTTAGGTCTACTAAATTCCTTATTTAGTGCAGTTTGGATATCTGCCAACGCAGACGTCGGATTATCAGTGCAATACTTAATGTACCAAGTTAGTGCGTGGTCCTGCAAGCACTAACCAATGTTTCTTTCTTCATTTTATCATCCATGATACCCTGAGCTTCCCACACAGCCTTCGCGACGAACCAAAACTAGTCCGGATCTTCATTTCCTACACCCTTGAACATAAGTAGCTTTACGGAGTTCACCATGTTGAACGGTGGTGGAGGTGGCGGCGGTGTGGGTGAGGGGGTAAGCGGTGGAGGTGAGGATGGAGGCAGTGTGGATGGATGAGGTGAGGATGGAGGCGGTGTAGGTATTCACGGGAATCCCTATCTTATCAACTGAATAGCACTCAGCGGAGAAGCATGTGATGCTCCTTCGTCGTCACTCAAAGGAGGCTCAATCAACGGGCTATATTCAGGGCCTTTTCTTCCTTTGTCCCTGAAATTCCTTCCACTTCACGTAGCCCCAAACATCAAGGTAACTGCATAACCCTCTTTTCACATAAGATCATCTTAATCCAAGTATTTAATGATTTCAAATACTTCCCTCGTGGCCCTTTGAAGAAGTGGTTCTCTGCTTTGTTGCAACTAACTGAAGCATTGCGCGAACTCTGTCACAAACCCTCCTATGATACGGTTGATCCAATGATCAACAACGCACATGATATTATCTTCAGAGGCTTCTAATTCTCGCACTAACTCTGGGGTACAACAATCAGACCATCAAGCCTCCACCTCCCTTGGCCGTCTGCCAACTTCATGATCCACTTGTATAATTCAACTAGGAAGGAATAGAAGAAGAATTTGTTTCTCTCTGTGTACAGATATATGTCCAAACATTGTTCTTTCATTAATCGCAGATTCCTGTTTTCTTGTGCCGCAAATTCGTGGATCTTTCTATCCAGCCAGTCTTCAATCTCCTTCTTAGTTGGATTCCAATGATACGACATCACACATCTCGTTATGAAGATCTCGATCCCAGCAACAGAACCATTCATTGGCTTGATGGGCCCTGACCTAGGTTCAGCGTTAAGTAGCCAAGCAAATCCATACACTACTGGCCCTTTCGACATCAATCCGCAGAGCACGGACTGAAGTCTCACCTAAAGCAGTATGGGGGGATGCAGGAACCAAGTTTCCACACCCTAAGATGGTTGTGATGTCGGTTATTTTCCCTAACCTTCCTTTGCGCAGATCAATAAGCCCTTTAGGGCTTATCAAAGTACTTCTCTTATTCTTCCTTGAAGCCTTCGTGAAAGTCTCTGATCGTCCTTCATGGGCCCTAAATAGATAGATTAGGCACTTACGTGCCTCTGTAATTACTCTTACTTCTATATCTACCCAGATTCGCTTAAGTATTGGTTACTTTAACATGCATTATGGTTATCTTCGTGTAAACAGATATTCCTACTTGTGTTCATATGACAAAGTAAAATACATAGATTCGCGCATCAATATAGCATTACTTCATACTCTAGTATTCAACATAACATAATCGCAACATTCATAATAAAAGTAAGATGATGCATACACAGATAATTGTAGAATATTCCTCTTTATTGATATTCCATATTTCTAGTACAGACTCTGACTACTCTGCGCACAAAGTTGTAGGGGTCTGCACACTCAGTTGCGGACTTCTACCCTAAGCCTCTGCGCACTCAGCTGTAGAGCCTCTTCCGACACTAAGACTCTTCACTCTTAGCTCTCATAGACCCATACATAAAACATAACAAGACTCAACTGGATTGAACTAAACTCCCTTCAACTGCCTTAGACTCTTCTAAAACTCCCTTTTTATACAATCCAACATGACTTATACAAAAGAATGGCGGAAAACCCTTAGTAACTCTTTACATCTTCACACTCCGTGGCCTCAAAATGTGGAGACCTTACATTCTTTACACAAAACTTGGGCCTTTAGCCCCAAAACTTGGGCTTTTGACCCCAAAATTGACCCCAGGGGGCTCGTTCCCAACAAGGCCTCCACTTGGCAGTGATCTGAGGACCACATTGGATGAACGAGAGGCCGCCACCTCGGAAATTCTCTGAGAGCCTAATACGGCAAATGAAAGGCCACCATGTGGAAACGATTTGAGTGCCACATGGGATGGATGAGAGACCACCAACCACATTGGGTGGGCTTGGAAGCGATCTGAGAGCCCAATCCAATGGACGAGAGGTCACCATGTGGAAACCATATGAGTGCCACATGGGACATATGAGTGGCCACCATGTGGTAGTAATCGGAGGGCCAGATTGAACAGATGAGAGGGCGCCACATCACAGCAATTTGAGTGCCACATCAGATGGACAAAACGCCACCACATGGCAACAATCAAAGGCCGAGATTGTACATATGTAAGGCCACCACATGGCAATAATTGGAGGGCCATATCGGACAGACGCAAGGTCACCACATGGCATAAATCAGAGGGACAAGTCCAACGAAATAGAGGAGGCCACGTGGCAGCCATATCAGGGCCAGATCCGATGGATGAGAGGAGGCCATGTGGCAGCCATCTCAAGGCAAGATCAGATGGATGAGAGGCAACCATGTGGTAGATATCTGAAGGCATATCTGATGGATGAGAGGCTACCACTTAACAGTGATCAGAAAGCTAGATCCAACAAATGAGAGGCCATCACTTGGCAGTGATCTGATGGAAAAATCGGACTGACCAAAGGCTTCCATGTGGCACCGATATGAGGGGAAGATCCAATGGGTGAGAAGCCACCACTTAGCACCGATATGAGGGTCAGATCTAATGGACGAAAGGTTGCCACATGGTAACAATCAAAGGGCCAAATCTAATGGATGAGAGGCCGCCACATGGAGGCCATCTGAGAGCAAGATCCGACGGACGAGAACTTGCCACATGGCAGATAGCTGAAGGTGGGTCTGAAAGACAAGAGGCGACCACATGGTAGATAAAATGAATGAAAATCTGAGGGACAAGAGGTTGCCACGTGGCAGTTATATGAAAGCAGGATCCGATGGACGAGAGGCCCCCACTTGGCAGCGATTTCATGTCAAAATCTAAGGGACAACAGCCTACCACTTGGAAATCATCTAAGGGGAAGATATGAGGGATGAGATGCTGCCATGTGGAAGTGATCAGACCGCCAAATCGGATGGTTTTGAAGCTGCCATGTGGCAACGATTTGACGGCCAAATCGGAATGACATGGGGATGCCATGTGATAGAAATCTGTCAGCCAAATCAGACATACGAGAGGCCCTCACGTGGTAGCGATCTAACTACCAATTCTGATGGACGTGAGTCCGCCATATGGAAGAGATCCCACGGCCAGATTGGACAAACGTGAGGTCACCACTTGGCAACAATCTGATGCCCAGATTGGACAGATGAGAGACCACCACTTCGTTGCGATCTTTGGGTCTGATCTGAGGGATGAGAGGCTACCACTTGGTAGGAATCTGAGGGCCAAATCAGATGGACCTTATTCTTCCACGTGGCAATGATCTGAGGGCCAAATCTGATGGATTTGATGTTTCCACGTGGCAGTGATATGATGACCAAATTGAACAAGTGAGAAATTTCCATGTGATAGGGACCTGACATGAGATCCAATGAAAGAGACGTTGCCATGAGGGCCAGATCTGATGGGTGAGAATTCACCACTTGGCATCAATTTGACGACTAGAGAAAGTTGTCGGTCATAATGGATTATTGCTAGCACACCACTTGGAACAAGCACGGTTGGACCTTGCATCTAAATATTGCCAAATGGAAGATAAATTATGGTCGTATCCCATGTTTGAGAGTTTGGCCATATCCGGAGTCTGTAGTGTGCCGCAGAACCAGAGCCTTCAAATGCAATTCTTAGCAGAGATCTGACGAGTAGATCTAAAGTCTGTAGTGCGTCACTTGGTAAGCTGACAGGCCAATCACAGGCGGATCACTCCGACATTTGAATATTCGCCATGGCCAAATTCATTGCATATTTGTTGCATTGACTTCTCTTACAGAAGCTTGTCGTGAAAGCCAATTTATTGTAGGAGCTGTGTGATATCTTCCATCTTTTCTCAAGGTTTATCAAATCTATTTTTCTTTAATTTTTAATTGGATATCTTCCATCTTGTCTCAAGTATTTTAAGGTTTCAAAATGTTTTAAAAAACTAATTTGTCTCATTTTTAAAGATTTCTTCTATCCAAAAGAAGCTCCTTGTCGATGTTCTGGATAGATGGCATTGAAGTCCCCTTCTACTCCATAACTAGGCTTTGGTGTGGAAATCATAGGACTATACATATTTGTGTATATGAAGGGAGGGTTCCATGTCTTTTAGAAGAACTTGACGCAAATCCAAAATCTACCTTGTTTTTATTGAATAAGGTATATGAGGTATAGTTTTATTATATTGTCACATCTATCAATTTACAAATGCTTAATTATCTTCCCTCTACTTCAAGGTAAATTTGTCATCCAAATTTCTCCAATGTTTCACTAATGGTTTGATTATTGGTTGGTAATATTTGGGTTTTCCTATCCTATCTTTTGTTGAGTGGTTTCATTACCTTAATATTCCAAGATATTATTATATAAAGTTCTTCAAGGTACACTATTAATAGTGCACAAAGTCGAGCTTCCCTTTGAATGGGGGTCATTTTTGGAGGACTTTTCTCCCCTTAGTAACAATCCACCTCTTATTTTTGGTGTCCTTTAATGATGATTTTAGGGATTGTTCTTGAAGCTTTATAGACTATTTTTTCCTTCCTCTAACCATGTTCTAGACCATATTAAGTTTTAAACTCCTAGCTCTAAGAAGGCTTAGACTACTACTAATATCTAAAGATTTTGCCAATTCCTCTACCTAGTCATGGTGGGCAAGTTCCAAGGTGTCTTCCTAGTTTCTTTCCCCCAAGTTTGCCTCATTTTTTATGAATACTTTTCATAGCAAAATCAAGTTAGGTATTTCAAAGGACTGCCTTTTCAATACGTGCAACAATAATAGAGGGATTTATGTATATTAGAGTCGCAACTAATTCCCACCCTAAAGTGGGGTTTATCATGTGTTTCTTCTATAAGGATGGAAAATTTATTCTAAAGAAAACATTGTGATTTAGGAATCCATTTTTTTAGCCCTTTAGCGGTGGATATCATCCATTCTAGGTTTTTTCCTCTTTTGGCTTTCAAACCCTCCTTTGGCTTTCTAAGCACATTATGCCTCCAAATGCCCAAATTCATGACAATATTTGCATGAGGATATGTGTTTACATTTTATATCATGCTTAATGGATCTTGGACCAAATGTTAGGGTCTACCCAATAATTTGAGACAAACCTAGATTTACATAGATTATTCCATTCTTTGTCATTTTTTTATCCTACAAGCAAGGAAAATTTTAAGAACCCCCCTGAATTTATATGTATAATAAATGGGTGAATCCCCATGATACATAGGAAAAGTGAAAGGTGATTGTATCAATAATATAATTGTATATATAATTTTTTTGGCGAATCTCTCACTAGATTATATTATCTTGTAAAATCATGATGAATCTCTCACCAGATTATATTATCTTATAACATCATGGCGAATATTTCATTAAATTATAAAATATTGTAAGATCTTGGTGAATCTTTCACTGAATAATAAAGAATTTGTAAAGGGCTAACAAAGTTCATAATGAGTATTTCTTGTAATGGCTTCAAGACTTGTTAAGCAATCCATCAAGAACCAAAACAAGTATATTCCTTATATGGAATATAAAGATATTTCTCATGGAAAGTCAATTAGGTTTAGCGCAGGTGGTAGGGAGAAATCCTACATGTGACAATGTGTTGAACTCATAATGAGTATTTCTTGTAATGGCTATGAGCCTTGTTGTCTAAGAAATCCCTCGAGGACTGAAATATGTATATTCCTCATATGGAATATAAAGATATTTCTCATGTATTAAAAAAAAGGAGGATATGAGATGAATGATATAATTACAAAGCCATGTGATGGTGTACTTAGCATTGACTAGTCACAATGGTTGAGAGGTTAGTCATGTACTTTAGTTAATATATGTCAATTCATTTATTGTTTTAATTGTTATATTATAATTATTGTGTGTTTATTACAACTTGGTACCAACACACATAATTTTGGTAAGGAAATATGTGGTCTAGTTCCAAGTTAGAGTGTTTTTCATTTCACCCATGGGCTAAGATTCACCCCTAAAATTTTCTATGGATACATACTATCAATCAAATAAACACAACATGTTCAAGTATTGGCAAGTTATAAACTACCCTACATGGGGTCTTCCATATTATAGGGGCATGTGGCCTCTCAGATGTAGCCACAATTTGTGCCTACAATTATTGTTGCCTTGTTAGAGCATGCAGGCAATTAATACATAATTTTCATTGACCTACCTAGTACCACTAGTCCTTTCTCGAATCTCAAGGTTTATCTTTCATATCTTCCTAAACTCAAACTACTTGGAAAGAACAATTTGTACCAAGAATTGTTGTTCCCTTTCTGTAGCATGCAAGAAATTAATACATAATTTGAATTGACCTACCTCGTACCACTAGGCCTTGTTAAGATATCGGGGTTTACCCTTTATATATTCCTAAACTCACATTGCTTGGAAATATTACTTCAATTCCCTCCTCTCCCCCACAATTCAAGGGCCAGGGTTCAGCAAATATACAACACAATAGGTTCAAATATCAACAAGCTATCAACTACCCTGCATGGGGTCTTCCATATTACAGGGGCATTTGGCGTCTTAGATGTAGCCACAATTTTTTCCAGGTAGTATTGTTGCCTTGCTATAGCATGCAGGAAATTAATACATAATTTTCTTTGACCTACCTTTTACCACTAGTCCTAGCATGGATCTCAGGGTTTACCTTTCATATCTTCCTAAACTCAGACTACTTGGAAAGAATAATTTGTACCAAGCATTGTTGTTGCCTTGTTGTAGCTTGCAAGAAATTAATACATAATTTGCATTGACCTAGCTAATACCACTAGTCCTTTCTCAGATCTCAAGGTTTACCCTCTGTATCTTCTTGAGCACACCCTGCTTGGAAAGAATACTTCAATTCCCTCCTACCCCACAATAAAAGGGTCAGGATTCAACAGATATACGACACAACATGTTCAAATACTAGAAAGCTATCAACTACCCTGCATGGGGTCTTCCATATTACAGGGGCATGTGGCCTCTCAAATCAGCTTGAAGAATAGGATCAAGTTGAATGTTTTCGCCGAGAATACACTCATTGACATAAATGTTAAATATGGGAATATGAAATTTGTACACTAATAATTGTTTGACAAATAGTTACACACAGATGTGACATCATGGACTACCATAATTAAAGGGTACAACATGCAAGGTAATGGCAAGGATTTATATATAGATATATCTCCAAAATGTTAACCCCAAGGTTGGCTCGGTGGTCTAGAGTAGATTCAAACATGTCATGTGAAGTTCTTTACTATTGTTGCTAGTTGTTGTTGATTCGACTCTCTTCAATTCCCTTGGGGTGAGACCCCATGATTAGGGCCAATGGTTTGCCTGGTTTACCATCCACGAAATGTGGGGAAGTACTCTGGGGTTTCCATGCTTTCATTCCAAGTAAAAAAAACAAAATATATATCTCCTAAACAATTGGTTGTTATTCCCTTTCTTATATGTGCAATACCATTTCCCTTAGTCATATAGATGTGGATTTGTGGAAGTACTCTGGGGTTTTCCATGCTTTCATTCCAAGTCAAATAAAAGATATATCTCCAAAATAATTGATTGTTGTTCCCCCTCTTATATGTGTAATACCATTTCCCTTGGTCATATAGATGTGGATTCGTGGCCTCTTTCTGTAGGTGCTTTGTATTGTTTTCCTTCCTATTATGGTGGCAGTTAAAAACCAAATTAAACCTATGTACACAAGAAGGTTATTGTAGAAGTTTCCATATTTTCTAATTTTTTTACAGTTATTGTAGATTGATGGTTTGCCGGAAATAAAATCCAACTAGTTTGTTTTGATGGATTGAATATAAATTATCAAGTATTACTACAAGGATTTTGAAATATAAGCTAAATTTTCTAGTCAAAAATAAAAAAATTGTGGTGACCCCTTTTAATATTCAGTGTACAATTTGGTTTAAGGAAACTCAAATATTTATCGTCAATGATGAAATTAAGTTGTGCATATACATAGATTGACTTATGAACAATTGATTCAATGGGAAGGGGGGGGAATGGCAATTTTTCAGAATCAAGGGAAGTATTGCAAAATATACAAATTCATTGAAGATTGTTGAATTCTTTTTTCAGTAGAAAAGGGAATACATTCCACACATGGGAAATCATTGTTACTGGCACTTATGTACTTAATGCGCTTTCTCTTTCAATGTTTCTTCTCTTTGAGAATCTGTTAGCTTACAAGAATCCTAAGTTGAATTGTTTTCCTCATTAGCGAAACCTGCAATTGATGTTGATATTGAAATCCACCAGGACTGCTATGAGTCCTTTGCCATGTATTGTTTTGGAAGATATCTCATAGCTTTCTTGGGTGGGGAGGAAATAATTATTGATTTCGTGAAGAGGCAAGAGCATTCAAATGCCACAACACCCCTATTGGAACCTTTTTGTGAAAATGGATTTGTAAAGCAACCCTTCCCTCTGAATTATTTCTTTAAGCCATGGAGGCTTGGGAAGTGGTTCTTCCAAGTTGTTAAATTTGGCATTGTTCAATATATGATAATAAAGCCTCTTTCTGCAATTATAGTAGTGATGATTGAATCATTTGGTGTTTATGGGGAAGGAGAGTTCAAGTGGTATTACAGGTACAGTTGAAGGTGGCACTGGGGACTTTGATAGATACCTCACAAATTCAAGGCTAATAAAACATATCAGAAATTTTAGTTTTTAATAAAACATATCAAAAAAAATCCTTTTTGCATTGCTAGTTTTGTATAGTTGGTACTGTTAGCGCTCGAATTTGGCCTTAGGCTGAAGAAGACAAAATCCAAGGCAACATCAAACCACTTAGCCTCGTAGCTAGCCCTACGAGGACAGGAGAGGGCTCTCTCCGGGTCTCTCTCGGCAAAAGGTCTTCAAAGGGCTGAGATGACCAATAAAGAACACTGATTTTAGGCTAGTAAACTGATAGGGAAAGTTTGATTTCAAATTTTTAGGGTTTTGTTGGAAAACTGAGCACGGCAATTTTGGGTGCGGGGATGAGACGCAGTTTTTGCAGAGGTCTTTTTGGGGCAAGGTAGGAGATTGTCTTGATGCCTTTGAAGGAAGTGAATGGATAGATATGACTAGTGAGGAGCTAAAGAGAGCAAGAAACCATCAGGAGTTCTCCTTAAACAGATGAAAACATAGATATTAAGCAAACTTAAAGGCAGAGCATAGAAACCATGAATTCTACCTTAACACTTCATTTACTTAATTTGCAGAAGAGAAGAGTAGGAAAATGCTACACATAACAAACTTACAAGTACATGAGAGAAACACACCATCAACACAAATCACCACAGGAATCCCAAATAGTGCTGCAAAACCCTGGTCTTTCCTTTGCCAAAATTGCAGAGATACAAAGAGTAATACAGTCTAATCTTATCCCTCAAGAGTCCAACCATGAAAATGACTAAGAAAATACATAATATACGCAAGCTAACACATTCCCTTGCCTCTAGGGGTCGAGCTCATCATCCTAGGAGCTGTTTCAACCAATTCTAAACAAAGCACTACAATCTAGGCAATCAAAACAACTTGCCTCTATAAGCTAGGAAACCAATTCATTCATTAAATTTTTGCTATTTTTATGAATGAATCATCTAGAATAGGTAAATAAGTATCAATTCAACATAAAATTACATTAATTACATCAAGGAGGGTGAAAAATCCCACCAAAAGTCAAAACTGGTCAAACTGGCTGCGTTTTCCTAAGCTGAAGATGAAAATTTTGGAAAATATCCTGATGCGTAGCGCGCCAAATCTCTACGTGTAGCGCGCCTTTCAGCCCACTTTTGGGGCACTTCCCGGCATCCAAATTAGGCTCAGGTGGACTTTTTGGAACGGTCTGGATGTCTACTTTCCAACCCAAGTAGAATTTCTCAATTTGGTGCCCATTTGCCCCTCCAAAACTGAATTCTCCCAAGACTACTTCCTGTGTGTCCAAAAAGGGGCAGAAGGTCATTTTTTGCATGTTTTTTGACCTTTTGGGGGCCCAAAACTTGATGAAATGTCTTGGAAGTGGCTAAGAAGGTGTATTTTATCATGAAAAATCCAAAAATGCAAACCTTTCTTGAATTGGACTTCCCCATCTTCAGGGTAGCGCGCGGCGCGCTACGCGTTGGGGGCAAAAACCTGTTTTTAATACAAAAATTTCAAAATTGACAAAAACTTCTCCAAATTTTTTGAAATTTGAGCTGGGGGTGTCTCATCAAGTACCATGCTCCTTCAAAGAGGCTTCGGCAAAAATTTGGAGTGGATCGGGCCTTTTTCTCCGTTTTAGTGCTTTGCTCAACCTCCTTGGATCTAGCGATTGTATTTTTGACATTTCTCTAAAACCATGACACTTGTGTAAAAAGTGAAGGAGTTTTTTCTTCCTTGGCATGTTGTGGACAAAAACCTCTCTCATTTTTCCCAAATTCATCTTTGATTGCTCAAAAACATCATGTGAGTAAAACCTATCCCGATGTGTGAAACAAGGGATTTTGTCGAAATGAAGCGAAATGAAGGGGATAAGAGGCTTCTAAATTCTTGGGGAAATTTTTGGAAGTAGGGAGGGATGTTAGGAAGTAGGGGAAAGTGGAATCGCAGAGATCGAGTGAGGGGAAGGGGTCCAAAAGGGCAAAACACAGGCCCAACCTAGAAAATTGCCAGGTTGTAGCAAGAAACTAGGGTTTGTGAAAAAATGAGGAATTTAGGGAATCTCAGTGATGGGAAGTGTTTGATAAGGTACATGAAAGATAGGGGAAGGTGTATGAACATCTGGATACAATTTTTGCTAATGATTTTACCATCCAAGATAAATTAGCTTTCAAAACCTCAGGAGAGGGAAATGACCTTGCCTAGGCGCAACTGAAGCATGAACAAGGTGTAAAATGACTCATTAGACACTGACATGATAATGAAAACCCTATGAATGATGATAGACTCAGCAGAATGATGACATGGACCGACATTTGGACAACTTTAGAAGGAGTGAAAGCAAACCCTAGACCTAATGTCTAGTGACCAAATTTTGCTTGAAGACTCACTGAAATGACAAAATTTGACCTTGACACTCTGAGACCACTTTGTAAGAGCATATTTGATCACTGGAGGAAGGCTGGAAAGACTGACACTAACAGGTACATTGACAGCAAGTTAGTATCTAATAAAACATATTAGAAATATGTTATCTTTTTCATTGCCAAATTTGTATGCTTGGTACATTGACAGAGTTGTATAGTTGGTACTTTGAAGACTTCCAAGAGCATGGCTTTATGTTTGCATGAAGAAAATAATCTTAAAAAATAAAAAATCGTTATGTATTCCATTGACAGATTTGTACAGTTGGTATAATGAAGATCTCTCAATACCTAATACATGAATATGGCCGTATGTTTGAGCTCATAGGTTTGTGAGCTAAATGTCAATTTAACAGTGACGAAGAATTATGTAGTTGTGTTGTAGTAGCTACAACATCCCTCCAAAAAATTTCCCATGCTTCATTTTGGAGCCTCCCTTCTAAATCATAGCAGCTCATCTTGCACTGATCCAGGTACTTGTGCTTTGATTGAGCCTCCTCCATTGCATCTTGGCTTGTGTTTTCTTACTTGTTTTACTATCTAATCCACAAGCCGATCTCTTGACTTGGTTTTCATCTAGTTCCAGACTTACCTTAGAGAACTGCAAAATTCTTAAGGGCAACCAGCCTTGCTCTCAGGAATTGCATAGTCCAAGCCAACAATGAGCCTTGAGCTCATGAATTGCATAGTGCTAGTTGATAGCCAACCTTGAGCTGGGAAATTGTGCATAGCATGAAAGGTAGCCCAGAGCCACTCAGACCATAAATTACGCAGATTCCTTTCTACTCAAAAGTTGCTTAGTGCATGAGCCAGAGAGTTGCCTAGTTCCTCCCAGAACTACGCAATATCTCTGGGAAATGCATGGAAGCTTTTCCCTAAAAATGAAAAAAGCAAAAAAGCATCCCTAAAAAATAGGGATCTATTTTATAGCAGCCCGAACGAGGCACTTTATTTATTTTGGAAACTGCCACCAAGTATCGCTTTTTCCTTGATTTTTGGCCTTCGCATTATAAACCCTAAATTCACCAAATCTATTTAATCGACACTGTTAGAGCTCATTTTCACATTCAATCTTAGATCTCTGGAATTTCCGAGCAGATCAAGGAACCTTCGGTGTGATCATCATCGCTTTTTCGTGTCAGTTTTGTTTTTCTAGTCTTTTGCCGCTTTTTCTGTCACTTTTGTTTGTTTATATTTTGAGAGTGTTGTTTCACTTGTTTTGTTGAACGACTGTTGGAATTTTAACTTGTTTTATCTTGTAGAAGTGTTGTTCCAATTTTTAGATTTCCTTTCCTAAGTGTTGCATGTATTTTCTCAATTTTGCACCAACGGTCATCGTTGCGGTGACTCCCTTCAGATGTATCATTTTCCTTCGGTTTGATTAATTCCTGCACTTGTTTCACCTGCATGAATCATCACTTAGTTAGATCTGCACTCAACATCACACCATCCTTTAGGTCTACTTAATTCCACACTCCCCTTGGTAATATTTTGGCTCCCCTTTTCTAGATCTTGTGTTTCCTTGCATGCACTACACATTCTGGGAGCTCAGGGCCTCTACCTTGGCTTCTGGAATTGTACAAAGGTTTTACTGGTCTAGCTCCAACTCCGCACTCCGCAGTTCCAAGAGCCATCCTCCCAACTTGGCCACTGCACAATGCGTAGTCTCTCCCGTCCTTTGCCAAACTAAACTGTGCATTGCATAGTTCCAGTCAGCAAGCCTTCCCACTGACTATTGGGACTGTGTAATGCACAGTTCCATCAGGAAGCCAGTGACCTCTATGAACCATAATTACACATTCCTTCCCATCTTGAGCTCGGTTTGTTGCTTGGTCTTGTCTTGAAGTTTCTTTCGTTTCTGAGATGACATTTGCTTGCCATGTGTGTCCTCTCTGTCCCATAGGTACAACAATTGTTGACCATCTGTCTAGAAATTACAGTTAACATGGCATCCAAGAGAGTTGCATCAAAGGAAACCGTTGAGAGTAGTATGGTTGAAGAAAATGAGCAGATATCAGTTGATCTACTAGTTTATGTAGACACTCAGTTGTTCATTAAGAAGGGCACAAAGTTGACATGGTAGAAAATCAAGGATACTTTTGCAGATGACTTCAAGGAAGACTTAGAGGACTGACAGGTATATATTAGTATCAACCGGTCAATCTTATGCAAGGTTCCATACAGATACCCCGCCTTCCCATGTGCATACATTATCAACTAGATTATCTCACGCACAATTCAAGAGACTATGACATTGAGCAATGATAGCGAGATAGAGCTTGCCACCTTTAGGGCGGAGAAATTTCAGCAGATGTATCATTTACCTTAGTTAGTGAAGTGCATAGACATGCTTTTCTATGCCACCCATAGCTTTGTGAACACTAGAGATATAGTCAAGTGTTGGGTGAAAGAGTCATCAAAGATCGAATATACACCCAATAATATTTACAAGACAAAGTCTCTCAAGAAGGCTTATCAGTTCTTGATCATCTTTTCATGCTGAATATATGGTCAAGAGAGCACATAAACCTTTCCTGAAGGTTGGGTAGTTGTACTGGACTAGTTGGTGAGCAATGGGAAGCCATTCAATTGGTCAGATTTGTTAGCTCATTAGTTGAAGATCCATGTGATTAACACTCGGAATACACCCAAGAATGAGAAAGCGAGATTCTACATGTATGCATACTTACTGGATGAAATCTGTGCCCAATAGCAGTTTCCTGGCATGATCTGGACATGGACACCAAAAGAGACTGTCGTCAAAATTTATTGCAAGTTTCTTTCTGACAGCAGCTACCAAGGAGTAATGGAAAGTCTAACTAACCATTTCATAATCCCATTGTACAAGCTCATGTTTGAGTAGGATCCACCTTGCATGTCCCGAGAAGCAATGTAGGTGATACTAAACATTGCAAATTGGTATGCCTCACCTGGTGGCACCTTGATCGGAGTGTTTAGTAGAGATAAGCCTCTACATGTTCTACCAAGGTATGCCACGGAAAATTTGGTCATGTAAGAGGTCTCATATCACCTCTCCACAGGGTTATCAACAAGACCGCATAGGAAGAAGAAAGTGTCATGGCTTGCTCTTCCTTTTCAAATCAGATTGTATGAGATTAAGATCTTGAAAGATGTAGTTGCCAAAGTTGATATATTGAAATTCAAGTTCGGCACAAAATACTTTAATCTTTATGATCCCCATGGTATTTGCAAGAAACATTGTGCAAAGGTGTAAAATTCGTGGATCCATGGAACATTTCAATGGAAAGAGGATGACCTTGGAGGTACTGTTACAATACCTCCAAACCCCATGAGCCATTCAGTATAGAAACAACTTGGAAGACTACTCTGCAGGCATAGAAGCGCAGGAAGAAACAATAACAGCAGTAATAAGAAGCAACCTAGTGTAGGACAAGGAAAAGAGGAAGGTTGTTGAGGATATAAAGGCAGAGCAAAGCTACAAGATGAAGGTAGATCCTATCACGGAGAAAGCAGCTTTGGAAACAAAAGAAAAGAGGGAGCAACAGATAAAGAGACAAAATGTTGGTCAAAGTTGTCATTAATGTCAATATGGAATTATTGGAGATGGAAAATATTCTTGTAGAACCGTAGCCCTTGTCCTTATGTGATAAGGATGCATGGATGATTGTTGGTTGGCAAAAAAGATGAAGCCTTATCCTTCTTAATTGATGCTCATGGTGCCCTATTCTTTATGAAATAAAAATCTCTAATCCTAATAGGTCCATGCCATGAATAAAGAAGGATATTTAATCTAAAATCCCATGATGCCTTTGAAGATGCCCTAATCCTAATAAATGAAGAACACATGTGAAGAAACCCTCTTCTTGCATGTCATAAACTTGAAGGCCTAAAAAAATAAAATCTTAAAGCCCTAATCCTAAATCCCTAGCCCTAAATACTTGATTCATGATTCCCTAAGGAAGCCTCAATCCTTATAAATGTCTTAATCCTAGAGGAGCCCTAACATTTTCCAAAACACAATAACCTCAAGGCTTCCATGAATAAAATTATGATGACAATTCACAAAAATAATTTTATTGGTGATCAAATGACCTCATTTAAGGATGAAAATGGTACCATCTTGTAGAGGACAATTTTCCATTTCCAATGAGCTATTACTCACCCTCTAACTCCTTCTAGATTGAGAGAAATTGATTTTAGAAGTTGAAAAAATATATATTTTTAATGTTGGTCGACATGAGCCTATATGTGCAAGTCGACTCCTTCACCCATCAGACGTGTCTATTCGTTGAAAGTTAAATTGTGTATAAATATAAGTTGAAATTCATCATTCAGACATCCAATTCGGTGATCAATTCAGAGAACTACCACAGAAATAGGAAGGAGGCCGAAGAGGACAGAGAATCAATTTTTGGGAAAAAAAAATTGTTAATATATCCATTACAAAATAAAGGAAAACAACTTGTGCACTTCGGACCTATGACAGGCTCGAATTGTAGCCTCAGTAACATAGATTTGTGGATAAGAACAGCTCGTACAACTACCTAAGCACTATTGCTCGGACCTATGGTCATATGCCTCTATCCACAAACCTTCAATCATTGACCTCAAACTTGTGATTACAGTGATATGTTGTTACTTGTGACATCAAACTCTGATTACTAAATTTAGATTGTTGACCAGTTGTGGAATGAACTCAGATAAGGATTTGTGACAGGTGTCTTAGGCTCAGACTATGTGAAGGCACAGACTTGTGTATAGAATCTCAAGGTTACAGTCATGTAGCTCAGACTAACACTTAGAACATTTGGGCAATGATAGTTGGACAAGTAGCTCAGATCATAGACCTCGTTCAATAACTCGAACCTGTTTTCAATTGCCAAGAAGCTTTGACTTTGGACAGTAAAGAAAGAGGATTTTTAAAATCTCAGATTACAGTCCTTATTGAAGGCTCTGTCACCTTCGGACCCTTGACAACCATCTGTGGAGGAAAGCCACCTGTGACAACTACCTAAATTGGCTCGGATATGAAAGTAGTCTTGTATTGTGCCTTAGACCTATGTGTGAATGTAGATCAATTACTGATTTTGTCACCCTCATACCTTAGGGACAGACCTGTTGAGGACCTGACCTTGGATTAGTATAAGAAGGTTCAAATTTGTGGAAGGCTTAGAATAAGTGAAACAGTCACATAGTAAGGTTGACTTGTGGAGGAAGGACTTGTGGGAGCCTGCATTCCTTGAAGACTTATGGTGGCATGTTAATTTGAAGTATCCCTTCTTTGTATATACGTTGAGACCTGTAATTGAATATTAATGGTGGTTTGTTGAAAAAATCATTTGGTTCAGAACTTGGAGCAACCTATTGAAGACCATTTGGGCTTTGTTTGACACATCACTAAAGCATTATTAAAGGATATTTGATGTCTTGGTAAAGTAGTGTTGCAACGCCCTCCAAAATTTTGGCCTGCATCCAATTTTAGAGCCTTCCTTGGGTTTTTCCTTGATGTTTTCAAACACTTGAGCTCATCCCATGAGCTTGTGTCAAGTCTTTGCACCCTCCTCGCTTGACCGTTCACTGGACCTTTTATTATGTTGGTCACAATGTCATGCTTGCAGTCATGTTCTAGATATGTTCACGGTCTGTCTTCGTGTGTACAAGTTGTACTCGCTATGTAATAATTTGTCGCACTCACACACGAAGTTGTATGCAATGTCATGCAAGTGTCGTTGTAGTCATTCAACGATCTATCTCAAGTGTCACGCTTGTTGCTCGCACCCATTGATCAATCAACTGAGCACATGTTGTCTTGTTGGTTCAAGGTGTCTTGTCTTCAAGTCATGTTGAGTGTGTGTTCACAAGGTCATGCATGCACGAGTCCAATCATTCACACATTTAGTCATTTTGTTGAACATATGTCAACCGGACCACCATCCAACAGTCGGACCTCCGCTGAGCTACATTGCACAGTCTCAGCCCTAAGTGATCAAGTACGGTTGCCCATAATTGCGCACATCTTGAGGCTGCCTCCCAAGCAGTCTGCACTGTAAAATCCTAGAATCAACCCAACTGAATATCACCCAAAATAGCACAGAAGTTTCTCAACAGGCCATCTCAATCTACGTTGCTCCCAAGCAAATCTATGAAGCTTCTCGTTGGTCAACCAGAGAGTTTGACCAGGCAGTGACCCCGGGCTTCACTCCTCCAAAACATTGTGTAGAAGCTGCCAGCATGCCCACCTACACTAACTAAAGAAATTGTGCATACATGAAGGACAGTAACCCGATGCCTATCACTACATTGTCCCTAAAATTTGCATAGTTCTGTTTGCTAGTCCCCATGTCAGCCAACCAGATCCTCCTAAAAATTGTGCAATTTTCTTGGGTTTTCCTCCAACTGTCGGACATCCCGCTCAACCCAGAAACTACGTAGAAATGTCCAATAGGCCAGCCTCCCTATTCTACACAGTTTTGGCTAGCAAGCTCCTACAGCCCACTACCAACCTCCCCAAAGGATCTACATAGTTTTCATTACCAGTGTCCTCCCTGCCACCTGCACTGCCTCCCTGGAAATTTTGCATAGTTCTGCCCTTCAGCCGAGCCAGATCCCACAAATGGTCACTGTTTTTTCGGACCTCTCATCTCAGCCTCCCAGTGACCTCTACACAATTTTCTTTAACAGTGTCCCAAAGCCCGCATCCTGGCCTAAAATGTGCTCTATGCAGTTTTAGAGCCTTGTCCTCTCTCCCAGTCACTTGCACCCAAAAATGAAAGATGATGCATCATGGTAGACTAGGAAATTTCTGGATTTAATTTCATCTCGTCATGAGTGATTATAGATATAGGTACATGGATGAGCCATGGTGCGATGATGAACAGGATGAACAAGGAACACATGCTAGGAGACTTGATCGTGAACGAATGAACACATGAAGCATGCCAAGTACCAGCGAAGGGGATACATGCACGTGCAACATCAAGTGAACACCAAGACCATCGAAGACTCCACACACCTTGCCATGAGGAGGTGAACTTATGATACACCAAGAGCACCCTCATCACTCAACAACACTGTAGATCGACATGGACACCACCATCAACATAAACATACCAACACTGTCATGTCAAGTCATGTAATGAGTCATCTCGGCCACATCACTATTGTGGGCCATACAGATGTAATCAATGTAATGTAACGTGGAAATTCAAGAGACCCACATGTAAAGTTGAAGAGTCATGTAAATTAAACAGTCATGAGGGAAGTCGAACTATCACAAGGGTCAGTTTCACCCTTGCCTATATATACCCCTCATTTGTACATGCAAAATACTTTTCACCTTGACTCCTCCCACATATCCTTGAGAGTCTATAGTCTTTTCTTTGAGGAGTGGAGAGTGGCTCCAATGCCCTAGTATCAAGGTTAGTGATGTATGGCATACCGATGTGTCTTGGAACTTTCGCTTAATTCAAGAGCCTGATAACAGGCCAACACGTTTTCACGCATGTATTGTATTCATTTGTAAGACTATTCCTTGGACGCTTGTAATGCATGCTGCTTTAACCTGTATTAAGATAGTTGAACTATTTTAGTTGTTCTAGTACATATGCTTTAGAAAATGTGTTGTATCAGTTTTTAATGTTGTCTCGCCTGTGTGGACTATTCCATCTGACACTCGACAGAATCATTGTCGTAAACTTGTTATAAAGACTGTCACACTCGTGTGGACTATTCCGTTGGCTGTTGTACGTGCTATCTGTTCATATTGTGTTTTATGACTGCCACATCTATGTGGACTACTCTGTTGGAATCTGTGCACGTCTTTTTGTGTTTTCTGTCTCTAAAAGAGTTGGGACTATTCCCTTTTGACTTGAGACTCACTCTCAACCTCTCCCTCTACAGTGAAAGAGCCTTGACACAAGTAACACTAAGCACTCACCAGGCATGCAAACCTCGTTGTTCAAAGACAAAGAAAACCACTCTCATGTGCTGATAAGCAAGAGCTAAGCCAAACCTCTAAGATAATGGCAACCGAGCCATCATACCAGATGGGACTCCTACAGAAAATGGTGTCAGGTCTAGTTGGGACTACATACCGAGGAGATCCCCTAAATGTTGACGAGTCCAGCACTGTCAACATTTCTGGCACTAGAAGGAGGGCCGCTAGTTTTTTATGGCTAAAAGTCCTCTCACCCACACTCATCAATCATCTGGTCAAGGCAGTAACTCGCACTCTCTCTCAACTACGTGCAACTCTGAAATTGGTTACTCCTCACCTCCCAGACGTGAACATGAAATTTCGTATCAGCACCTCCACTCTGTCCGTCCCATCACCTGTCAGTTTTCCAAAGTAGTTGGACTAATCCTAGGAATACAAGATCTTCCATATGCATCAAAGAAGCCAAAGTCCACTCCCACAGGATTTGTTGTATCATCGGTGAAAGAAGCAGTTATTTCCACACTCGAAGGTCTAGCAAAAGTAGTTGAGAATAGAGAGGAACCTCCAGTCTTCTGATAGGGAGAATAGGACACCATCATGATATTAGGCTCAGACTCCAATATAGGAGGTGGAGGGGAACGCAACAGAAGAGGTGGAGGTAGAGACGAACCAACGGACTTAGAGTCGGAACTGTCAGATTCTGAAGAAGAGGAAGAGGACTAAGAAGAAGAATACATGGCTAACCAAATCTTGGAATGGATGACTCAAGGACCATTAGCTCTCTCCTGTGCTTTGCATAGGATTTCAAATCATTCGGAGAGGATGCTGACAAAGTATGACCCTGACAGAACAGTGAAGGCAGAAGACCACTTGGACAACTTTTATCTACAGTTGCAGACACTCGAGGTACAGTACGACGACATGGCATGCAGATTGTTTCTATGTACCTTGGATGACTAAGCAGTAGTATGGTATCACAGCCTTCCTATCAACTCCATCCAGAACTGGGGTATGTTCAAAAGGATGTTTTTAGAAAAAAATTGTTGATGACAAGACCCTGACCATGTTGCTCAAAGAGTTGGGCAGTCTGAATATGGAATCAAAAGAAAAGGTAAAAGATTTCAATCATTTGTTTTTGCGCATCTTGAACAAGTTTGCAACAGACACGAAACCTCATGACTCCATCACTGTCGACTATTACACATCTGCACTGCCAACCAGTATTGCGTAGTTCATCAAGCGAGGTGCGAAAACAATGTTACTAGAGAACTGCGAAGAGGCGATCATTGTGGAAAAAGACTTGTGTGCGATTGGAATCATTAAGGATGATGAACCTGCAAAAGACTCTAGGGATGCGAGAAGGGATCCACAGGATGCGGCAAGCAAGGGTAAAGACAAGGAAGCAAGTGACATTGAGACCCTTACTCATCAAGTCAAGAACTTGACAACAGATGTGTATGAGCTGAAACAACGAACGATTGACACATATGCGAGTAGCCAACCTCCCAGACAACAGAAAGGAAGCATGTCATCAGGAAGCAACTACTTCCTGTTTAAAACAGCGTAGATCTCCAACTCAGTGTTCTAGACAAAATTGTGTGCAAATGATGATTTTTTCTCATTCTGTGAAGAAATTCACCCATAAGGGACTTGTCTAGAATGGAAACGAGCTGCGGACTCAGTATGAAACCATGCGCTAAACACAATAAACAATGAGCAGTACCAGCAGAGAGATGCAAATGATGAGGAAGATGTTGCATTTGATGAGGCACCCAGCACTGGGTAGGTGATCAACATGTATCAATGCTCGCAAGTAGTGTAAAAATAAAACACCGAGAAGTAGCCCCAAAATCAAAATGGTTGATACAATATCAAAATTCAAGGGGTTTCCCCTACGATTGGGGAAATAAGAGAAAGGCTTGAACTGTTGAGGAAGTTTGATCCACCAACCATCCAAAAGCATAAAGAACAAAGCAAGCCTGGGAAGACAGTTGTGAACAAGAGTATGTCCATGAGAAGTAAATTGCAGAACACTCTGTCGGACAGTACAAACACGAATATAACCCCAGACATCTCAGTGAGTCTACCCGCTCTTGGTTACAGCATTATGGAAGATATGAAGTAAACTCATGCAAATATATCTTTTTTTGAATTAGCTAAGATCTAGGGTTAGCGGGATATTATGTTGCGTGTATTGGGGAAAACATCTGCAGACAGCACAACCTCTACTAGCAAGGGAGAAAGCACATCTCTTTGTTCACTCACAATTGTGCTTAACACACACGAGATGGAAGAAGCAAACTCATTTTTCCCTCCATTCTTTCTTTCATTTGAAATCTTTAACTACAATGTTCACAATTGTTTGGTTGATTCTATCACATCATCCAACATCATGCCACTTTCCATTGCCAAGAATATCAATGTGCAAAGGAGAAAGACATTTATGCAGATCATACAACTAGATTGGACGTGCATACTAGTTATTGGTGAACTTCGAGATGTGATCATCCAATTATCTCATGACGGCCACGGGGGCATCACTAACAAGCCAATATTATATCACATGCGTTCATATTAGGGCATTAAAAATGGAAAAATCACAAAATAATATATTGAGTTTATAATGAGGGCCTAAAGGGTTTTAATATACCATACAATAATATATATAACCTAAGGTATTGTTTATACAAACTTTTGGGCCAAGCAGAGGGAAAAATACACCATATTTTTAGAGAATGTCGAGCTACACATCACTCGTGGAGGGAAAGAGTGGGAAAGGTTGCATTTTGGAGTCGAGCCTCTCTACAACCCTAAGCCTTTCTGTGTTTTTTATTTTGAACCCTAAGCCTTTCTGTGTTTTTTATTTTGAACCCTAAGCCTTTCTGTGTTTCTGAGTTTGAACTAGACATGAGCAAGACCACCCTTTTGTCTTTTCAGCTTGAGCAAGTTTTGCCTACAAGACTGCCTTTCTACCTTTCCAGTTTGAGCGAGACCTACTTCTTTCATTCGAATATCTGAGCATAGTTTTCTTGCTTCTACAACCAAGCTACCTTGTTTCCACCCACTTAGTTACTCTCTCGTTCTCATTCTGGAGGGAGTCCATAATCAAAAATTAATGTGTTCTGTCCAGCTACGGTAACCTTCATGATCAAGGATTTAAAAAATGACGGGTTCTACGAACACCCAACACAAACAAAAGAAGAGGCGAGTCTGATTGTGGAGTGAAACAAGTGGTATTAGCAGTTGATTCAGAGGAGTCGGCTTGTGGAGTGCAACAAGTCGTATTAGCAGTTGATTCAAAGTGTTGCCGATCATAGGGTTGTATTATATTTTACCTAGTGAATCTCTATAATACACAGGTACATCCTTAAATAATGCTCCTGGCTCCTTCACGAACATGCTCACAATTTCGACTTCTTTTAAGAAAAATTGATAAACTTGAGACTTCACAATTTTAGATTCTTCAATTTGGAATTTGACTTTGCAAAACGTGCTCAAAAATTTCTTCATGACTTGAGACTTCACAATTTTAGATTCTTCAATTTGGAGTTTGACTTTGCAAAATGTGCTCAGAACTTTCTTCATGTAGCTTGAACTTCAAAAATTCAGTAACCTTTGACAGTGGTCTCAAAATAGGACTCATGCCCAACATAGACTTTCAAGTAATGCATAGAAGTGGAATTTTTGGAGATTGTCCTTCTAGGGCTTATGCATAGGACCATACACAAATTTCAAACTATAGACATAGGGTTTTACTCCTTTCTAGGATTGATATAGTTGCTAATAGGAGGGCCTTAAGTGCCTTGCAAAACTAGAACAATCCATTCTTAATAATTTCATTGATCGGTAATGTACATACCAAAGTCTATGTAGATGTTCATAAATTCGATGATTTGGAAGATGCAAACCTAGGGGCCACGTTTTTGTTTTTCACTCCAATGTGAAGAGGTGTGGCTTCACTTATGCTGCTAGATAATTCCTTTGACTCTTCACAAATATGGTCCTTATGCCTTTGCTCTACTAAAGAAGGTTTGCAGTCTTAATTGTAGAGATAAGAGGACTCTATTAATTTTTGCTTTTCATTGTTCAAGACTTGGGGAAATTGGTGTGAAAAACAGAAATACTTGTGTTCCTCTAGAGAAACAAATTCATCATCGAGGATTTCATAACTTTTGTAATGTTGATACTCATTATCATAAATGCCAATTTTTGGTGCAAAATCCTTATCGCTGTCATATTTGGAGGAAAGTCTCTTGTCCTCGGAGGGATATTCTATCATCAATTCTCGTGACAAGTCTAGGGAGGTTAGTCCAACACTTTTATAGCATGACACAGTCTCAAAACCCTCCTGACGGATCCTTGTGAAGGGATCAAAATAAGACTTCCCCTCTTCTTCGTGATCACTAAACATCGGTGGTTCATGAAAGTAGTGTGTAGGACTTGCCTCTACCCAACCCCAAATATATGGTCTGATGATTGATCCATATTGATGAGAGGATCATTATGAGTGTCTAGACTTATGTTTTCATTATTATGATTATCATGTACATAAGCCATAAGAGAAGGGGGTGTTCTTTTTTTTAGTTTTGAGCATAAATCCCACGCCAAATTCATCTCAAAACTGCTACTACTTTCTTCTTTTGTATCTGCAACACTTTTTCCTATGGGGCAACCAATAAAAACATCACCAACCTGATGCCAATCCTCACTAGAAAGGGTGAAACATGTATCATTTGAAGGTGGTGTAATAATGCCATCACATTTTTCATGGTGGTACTCATTTATGTGTTAAGAAATCACTTTAGATTTTGAAATAGCCCTCCTTCCTGTCATTGTTGCCACAAGGTTGTTCGTGTTACAAATATCTAGTGTTTTCATATTCAAATTTTTAGCATAATCCCTCTTCCGTAGATGCTCCACTTTCATCCCCAACAATGTTATCATTGCCTTAAAAAATACCAAGAAGGCCTTCCTCTTGTAGGGTTGTCAACAACTCTTGATATGTACCATCAAATTTCTGAACCTTGGGTGGCAATGCTTGAGGAAGATTTCAACTAGAGATTTGAGAGAATGTTTGGTCTTTGGGCTGCAAGAATGCTTCAATTAGCCACCATGCCCTTGTCCTAAAGAAAGCATAAATAACCTTATCATGGAATCTTCATGTCTTTCCATCAATTCCCGTATATGCTTCATAAATGTCAGAACAGGTGGGGCAGTAGAAAAAGAGTTCCCCTCAAACTGTGGAAGGTCCTTGGTATAGCTAGGAGGACATGATTTTTGTGTGACAACATATTATTCTCTGATACACGGAAATAAAATATGCCCAGAAACTTAAGATGTGTATAAACTCATCACATGAAACTCCTATTCTATAATCTCTCATACTTCCATGAAAATTTCATTACAAAGGTGAAATATTTATAGTGCAACCTACAACTACCTTGAGCAATGTATAATATATTGCTTTAATAAATTGTGGATGGAAACTTCAACCATAATTACACCTAGAGAAGTGAGGTCAACTTATATCCTAGTTGGAAATCCCATAGACAAGGCAACCACATGTATCACTTTGAAATGAGATCTTCTAAATTGTCAATATAAAGTTGAAAGAGTATGGGACCTGGGCAACAATGGAAATCTTTGCTTTGACATGTATGGTTCTATGTATTCCATTTGTTTCTTTGCCTTGCTACTAAATAGTTTAGTATGTCTTATTTATATATGCTAATTTTATTGGTTTTTGTGGGATGGTAGTGGCACACCAACTTGGGTTTTTCTCATAGATACCAGCAGAGGGAGAATGTAAAGATAATCAGGAGTAAATTGCAGTTGCCAGAGAATTTACATAGCATAGGTCCAAGGAGATAACATTGTCCCAATAGTTGAAACAACAACACTCAACATCCAAGAGAAATATGCTCACCTAGAGAGAGAGAGAGAGTAGTATCAATTTTGTTGAACACCAACATTATGAACCCTGGGCTGGAGGAACATCACGATGGGTTTCTTTTGATTTTTCCAAAGAAGTTTGTTCGAGCTTGAGTTCTAGTCACAATCATCATTTTCAACAGCAGTGGCATCGTCCTTCTCTACCATCATCTAGGTCTAGGATTTTTCCCCTAATTAGGTCTATTTTTCCGCAGAGGAATATATCAGGCTCTCTTTATGATTCACCTCCATGCTCCTATATCTCAAGAGAAGCTATTGCATCTAATCGATCTCCTATTGGTGGCTGTGTTGGGATCTATTTGCATGAGCCATTGCCATTAACACTGTCTAGGGAAGTTATTGTAGAAAACAGAGTTGGTGCAAAATATTAGGTGCCCATTGACTCTTCTACACCATTGATTAGCCTCTTTATAGTCATTGGTGGGTAGTTGGGTGTATTTCATATGCCCTTTAGGTATAATTATTTACTCGGACTGATAAGATGTAATTAATGTCATATGCATCCAATGCCTCTTTATATGCCATTTTTGGAATCATTGTCTGCTAGACTGATAAGATGAATTAGGAAGATTTTTCTCATTAGAGAGATATTCATTCAAGGCATTAATAATTATACATTCTTCAAACCAACAATATCTTCTAGTAAAGATGAAATATATTCTCATAAAAATAAATCAGAGTGAACTCTGGAAGATATTGATAAAGCAATCAAAATGGAAAATTTCATATTTTTTTTAGTTAGTTGTTATATTTAATTCTAACATAACCCAAGGGGTTAGCTCAATGGGTTGTTTCCAATTTTTTTATTCATTATCTAGTTCCATGCCGATAGACACCTGGTTTGAGTCCCATTGGGTTAGGTAAAATAACCTATGTGGATGGTTTTACTGCGAGTTCCATCTAGTAATGGCCTGCTCCTTTAATTTGGACTGAAGAGGTGCAATTATTGTTTCTTGATCATCTCTGAACAATTTTGTTCCTTCATTTCTAACTCTAAATTTCTCAAATTTTCTTGTAATGTCTAAGCTATTTATCAAGATTGATTTTTTCCTAGTAAGATTCTTGTAAAGTAGCCTCTAACTCTGTCTTCTCTACTCTAGAACTATCTAAGGCTATTTCAGTTGCATCTAAGGCTATTTTAGTATCTTCTAGGCCAACCTTCATATGCTCATACTCATAAGCCTTTTGAGTAAGTTCACTCTTTTCATTCATAAGGGTTTGAACTTCAGTTTGTAACGTGGCTAGCTTCAGAGACAACTCTTCAATCTAACTCCTATAATTAAGTTCATTCTTCACTTGTTTCTCAATCTCATCCAACGTGTTTTGTAACTTTGATGACAATGCTTCACTCTCTTTCTTTGAGAGACCTAAATGGTTCCTAAGTTCTTGTAGATTATCCTAATATTTCTTTTTCATAGATGCAATCTCTTCTTCAGCCTTTCTCAATGGTTCTTGCAGATTGGTTTTTTGTAGGTGGAATTCAAAGCTTCTTTAAGTGCTTGTGTTGCTAGTTTCTCATTAGCATCGAATGTTGATGACATATGTTGAGAAAGCCTCTTAAATTCTTCCCGAAGTCATTATGTTGTAGTAGAATTATTCCATCGATTCATTCTTAGTGCTTCTTCTTCCCTTTTGGCCCTTTGTTCCTGTTCCCTTTTAGATTGCAACAATGCATCCAAATCTGCTGAAAACTTTGTTGTCTTTGTATCTATCTCCTGCTGTAATTGTTCAACCTTACTCTCTAGGATACTTATGGTTGAAAAAGAAGTTGCATGCTCATCTCTGAGATTTTGTAATTCTTCTTGCAGTTTTTCCTCTAATTTTTTAGATGAACACTTCACATGCTCCTATTTTAGTGCTTCAAATTCATCCTCTAATTGATCCATATCTTTTACCAAATAGTCCCATGATTTTTGTAGTCTTCAACCTCTCTAGAGAGTTCAATAATATTTGCCTCTAATTAAAGTGTTTATGCAAGCTTCCTCTCCATTCTCATCATTTCCTCTCTTCTTTCTTTTGTTGTTTCTTTAGATCCGCTTTTTTCTTCATCATGATTTAGTTGTCCCAAGATCAGAAATTCTCTTAAGAAGTTGATCATTTTTCTCCTGTATATGTTGTAGTGTGCTACCATTGTTTTTGTGATCACCCTCTACTTCATAAATTTTCTTATCTAAGATTTCTCTTATTCCGTTTTCAGATTCAGCCTTTCTTGAGTATAATGACATTTCTTCCATTAGGTCCCCAATATGTTCCTGTGCTAGCTTGCCAGCTTCTTGGCTTGCATGGAGGAAATTTTGCAACTCAAGGTTTTTTGCCTCCAAAGTTTCAATTTTTGCTTCTAGATGCTGGTTAGTTTCTGCAAGTTCCTGGGCTTACTCATCAACCATTGTAAGTTGAGATTATAAGTCTGCAATGTCAAGCTTATATATCCTAATTTCCTCCTCTAATTTCTTCTTCATGTTTTCCAATTCAACCTGTACTTCATCAAGATGAAAAATCTTATCCTTCAAAGCTTGTATATCACATATAGCTTCTTGGCTTGCATGGAGGCAATTTCGCAACTCAAGGTTTTCTACCTCCAAAGTTTCAAATTTTTCTTCCAGATGCTGGTTCGTTTTTGTAAGTTCCTAGGCTTCCTCATCAACCATTGCAAGTTGAGATTCTAAGTCTGCAATGTCAAGCTTATATATCATAATTTCGTCCTCTAATTTCCTGTTCATGTTTTCCAATTCAACCTATACTTCATCAAGCTGCAAAATCTTATCCTACAAAACTTGTATATCACATATAGAATTTTTCTTGAATGGGTGGTTGTATTCCAACCTTTCATCCTCTTTCAAGTCAAGAGTAAGGTTTTTGACATTTTGTTTTTGGGCTTCTAGATTATCTTCACTTGTTTTGACAGGATGGATTGTCTTGGATGAATTATGCATACCATATTCAAGCTCAGCTATTCTTTTGTTTCTTGTATCTATTTCATTTTATGATTTACAAATCAATCTTCTACTTTATTTTTCAGCCTCTTAAAAATTTGCCTCTAAAGTCTCCATGTCACCTCGCAGGAATTGGAAGCTTCTTCCACTATTATTGTGGATAATTTTGTTAGTAATCTCTCTGATTTTTTTCTTTGAAGATGATAGTGTTTGTAGCCACTCCATTTCAATATCCTCAAATTTCCGTCCTTTATTATCTTCACTAGATTTTGAAACATCACAAGATCTGCTAGAGATCTCCTCAATCTCTTTACTTTCCTTCTGTAATAACACTTCTAAATCTTGAACTTCTATAAGAAGCTTGGAATTTGATTCTTGTGTCTCCTATAGCTGAAAATTGAGATTTATATTAACATGTTTCTCATAGTCTATCTCTTGCTCGAGCTCCTCTATGATATGCTTGGCATTATCCATCTCATTTGATGCTTTATTTGTATATTTAAGCTTTTCATTGCCTTTTCCTAAACCCTTGAGTTGTTCAACTTCTAGTTTCATGTTATCTTGCTCTACTCTGAGAGAGGAAATTTCCCTTGCAAATTCTTGTCCCTATTTAGTCTCCTTTGCGAGTTGTCTCTTTAGTGTTTCAATTTCCATGGATAGTTCTTTTGCTTGTCTGTCCAATGATGAAACATCATTATGGAGTTCCTCAATGGTTATTTCAGAAGCTTACATCTTTTCTTTCAGCCTTTCATTTTCTTTGTATATATTTTCTTTATTAATTTCCATGGCTAAATCTGAATTCCACCTCCACCTACATCTCCACATCCACCTCCTTCCAGCACTCCACCTCCACCTCCTTCCAGCACTCCACCTCCACCTACACCTCCTTCCATCCCTCCACCTCCACCTCCACCTGTCAAGTCTGCACCTACCCCTACACCTTCCAGCCACGGTAAGCATCTGAAATCATTTTAAAATCCTTAAATTCTCTTTTTGAAAAGGTAATTTTTTCTAAGTATATGTTATCTCAATTACATATTCCAATTTTTTTTAAGTATTCTTTGAAACATAATTGATTTTCATTAGTATTCTTTGAAACAGAATTGTCACGAGAATCGTGACTCATAAGTTTGCATTATCACTCTGCAAGCATACTCAAAGAGAGGGCTTTATATAGGAATCTGTTCAGTATTATTAACATTAATCATTAAATCACAGGCTTGGTCTTGGCCTTGCCTATATGTCACTCCATATGGGCGAGAATGACTTTATAGTTTTATAGAGATGGTTCTTACCAAAAAACCAGGGTAAATATTTTTTAGGATACACATCTATCAAACCATAAGATACATATATGTTAAGCCTTAACACAGATAAAATATTCAACAATAAATCTGTCAATTCTGATTAAAATAAATAAATTAATAATAGAATAAAAATAAAAATAAATAAATAAATATAGTCTTAAATTTTGGAGAAGGCATTTATCTTAGCAAGTGCAGATTCTGAAATATTTGAGAACTTTCAATTACACCATCAAATTTTCAAAAATTCTCTTTTTCAAATTTGGATTTTGAAATATTTTAGAAATCCAAAGTATATCATCAATTTTTCAAAAATTCTTTTTTCTTGATACAAATTCTGAAATATGTCGAAAATGTTTAGTACACCATAGGAGTTAAACTTCCTCCAAATAGTTCTTTGAGCATCATGGATGGCTAAGACTTGGTTTCCATAGGAGCTGCAATAATGCTACAATAATCTTCCCCATAGGAGCTGTCCAAAGTGGAATTTGGCCCTAGTTGCCAATTTTAACAGGTATTTACATGGTTGAAACAATTTCAAGATGCATAAATGTTTGGCCTATCTAACTTAATAATGGGCATTTTTAGAAAAGCATTTGAAATTCTAGTTACAAATCATGTTAATATTATGAATTAAAAATAGTTGTACAATGTTTTGTTGAGTTCTGGTGCAACAATAAATTAGCTCTCAAATATGTTTTAGTAATATGTTTTATTTCTAGTTTCAGTTCCATTTGAGGAATCCACCGATAGGACATTTTGAATCAAGGTGTTTCATCTAAATAGTAATATTTATTCATGTTTTTTGGAGCTTTGAATTGAAATTTCATACCTTGCTTCCTTGCCCTTTGTTTTATAATAACCAATACGCTTGTGGAATTTTACTTACTTTTTCATTTATTTATGTGAAAAAACAGATGGAGTTGTTTTATAAAATTTCTACCGGTGAAGAGAATTATATCATTGGTGTGGTCAAGTGTCGATAAGGTGGTACATTTGCTTAAATTCATGATGAAATTGTGGATAATGAAATCGGTGGATACCCTTTTGGTTTTATCCAGGATGGAACAAGTTTAAATCCAAAGAAAGAGAAAAAATGGAAAGTTTATACAACACTTGTAGGCATCAAGAGGAAACTAGGCACATTTGATGTGGAAGAAAAGTGTTCAAATGTAGTGGAAACAATACCAATATTTGAAAACATTGAAGTGAATGTGGAGGGACCTATGCGTAAAAAACCAAGACTTGAAAATATGTCTTTCCTGTGGAACATGCCATAGTTTTTTATCTTAGTGTACTGGCATCTTGGGAAAAAAAAGTTAAGAGTTTAATGGAAGAGTTTGTCAATGAGAAAATTACTCTCAAAGTATATTAAGAAAAGGGAGAATCTAAAATAAAGATCCATTGTGAAATTTGTGGCATTTATTATGGAAGAGGTGATGTATCCTTGGCAGCGCGAACAACATGCAACTTGAAAAACCATCATATGAAAACAAGGGCCCATCAACAATGTCTATCAATGCCAAGTGGTAGTGAAATTCCTTCATGTAATGAATTACAATAGATAGTTGGAGATCAATTTCATATTGATCAAGCAATCAAACTTCTAGATGATTTCAACAAGACACAAGAGCCTAATTTGTTCAAGGTGGTGGAAGCAACACTTGCATACTATAAGGACATGAAAAAAGTGAGAGTGGAATGTACACGATACAATAAATGGTTTTTTTGGTGCCGACAAGTGGTAATATTGTCAGTTCTCTAAATGAACACATGAAATCAAAGCAGCACACTACTACTACTACAAATGATGGTTCACATGAGGAGATTGCGCTGAGGAGTGACACGGTTTGGAGACCCAAGAAGCCTACCAATGATAAGTCCCAACAATGTTTGACTAGGTTCTTGGTTCCATTATCACCATCAGTATTACATAGGGGTTCTACAAGTGTAGATCCTTCTACTTTAGGTGTGTTAATTAACATCTTAGACTAAACTTGAATATGAATTTGTATATTATTTTATTTATCTTACTTCAAATGTATTTGTTTTTTGTCATCTTATTATAGCTCAATTATCTCCCTTATTACTACAATGTTGGGGTATTGGTATCCTTATATTGATAGAAATGGGGGGAGATTGGAAACAAAGGTCCTAATGGATGATCAAAGGGGTGGAAAATTATGGGCCATAGAGAAGCATACCAAGATCATGTTATGTTATGAGGGTATTGAATGTCGTATTGATGGTACATATAGGCATATTCATTGCCAGAGGGCTTCTGAAACAGGGATCCCATTTGATTCATTAACATGCAACTTTTGTAAGTTGGTTCCAGAATGTGATGACTTTAGGATGTGATTATATCGTGAATCAATGTGCACCAATAAAAGAAGTGAACGAGATACAGGAAAAGGTAGAAGACTCAACTATTTGACTCAAAATGAATTGAAGAATGCTGCAAGGGTTACAAATGCTAACCATAGATCAATAATGTGATCTCTTTGGTGGGAGAGGACAAAGGTTGCTACACTCTCTATTAGAATGATATCCCTAAAGGAAAATTTGTTTGAATCGACAGAAAGGAAGGATGTCTTTAGGTTTTGCAAGGATGTGTGTGAGGCACATAAGCAAGGAAAATTACAAGGTAAAGATGTAGTTTTGGAATTTGTGAAGGATATTTTTCATAACTTGATGCATGCAAAAGCAGGGAGAAGGTATAGTACATCCACAAAATCCCTTTATGAGATGATCAAGTTATGGGGAGGTCCTAGATTACATAGCTTTATTAGCTTGAATCTGGATGGTCCTTCAATATCTATGACTTTAAGGCAAGTCAGAAAGTCATTAGCATATATCCGAGGGGAGCACGAGCATATTTTTGAGGCAGTTGGAAAATTTTATGCTTCTTATAAAGCCAAGCATGGTATAGATGGCCCAATTCCTGTATTTCTTTCTGAAGATGAAATAGTTGTGAAAAAATATGTTAGGTGGATAGCAAAAAGTGATACACTGGTGGGATTTTGTGGTACGGAAGAAGAACATCAATGCTAATCACATTTCTTGGTGAGAATTGGTGAGGGAGTTGTAGGCTATGAGATTATAACATATTCTTTTAAGAACAATATTATTGGCCATTATGCATGTGTTATTATTGCAAACCCTTTACGTGAAAAGCTTCCTCGTTCAGTTGTGGTTGTTCATCCAACATGCAATAGGTTCAATGCAATTTTTTTTTTATCAACAATGGGAAAAGGTAGAATCTATGTGGAAGAAACACGTGGAAAATAGTTTGGGACCTATTGTTGGTCATTCCTCGGATGGGGATAGCAGAAGAAGACAACTTATGTTAAAGGATTATTCTTCAACATCAGGTCTTTGATATCAAATTACTTGGGAAGGGCGGAGGCTAACTGGGTTGTACAATGGTTGTAATGTAACGGAATTGCATGACCAAGATTACATCCACAACAACAAAAAGCTATTGAATCCTTTGTTTAGCGGTCAATGAGAATTGGTTTTAGGAAATGATTACATAAGTTTTGGTCATGTCAGAATGGTTTATCACACTTTTAAGTTGGATGATCACAAGCTTAAGGGTGAAGATATAGAGAGGATGGATCAATAAAATTGGGGATCCGTACAACGCATTGCTTCAAGGAATGTTCAGAGGTGTGTGAAAGAGTTGAGAAGTACACCAAGTGGAAAGTTAGAGAAGACACTAGCTACAAAGACTTATCTAATTATTGTTGCTGACTACATTTACATCTTTATGTCTCATAGTTTGAGCCTTTGGGAAAGGGTGTGAAATGCTCTACGAGTTCATAATTTCTTCACATTATGGTTATGTTGGGTACAGAAACAATCTCATACTAATGCAAACATAAATTTCATCATCGGAGAAGCATATCAAGATGTGAAAATATCTTGCCATTTTGCAGTTTTGTTGATGAGATTGTTTTGAGATAATTACTCTAACTTTCCATGTGTTTTGCACTTGACTGGGTCAGATGTATGTGAGAACGTATTTAGTAAATTTGGTGGGATGGTTGGAGTGGAGAGGACCTATGATTTCACTAGCTTGCTTCATGTTGTTGGAACCCTTAATAGAGTTGCTAAAGAAGAATCAAATCCCTAAGGGCTTAATTTTAATAAATGTCATAAGAAGCAAGAAAGCATTTGGAATAGATTGCATCAAGAAACAATAAAAAACATTGATATATTGTTGCAATATGATTCAATATTCAAAGACGATAAAACTGTAGAAGCCCTTAAGATTGGATTGAAGGATGCACAAGACATTTTATCAACTCTTGGAATGCAACCAGAAAATTACAGTCAATCTTCTTGGTGGGTTAAACCATGGACAGAGGATCAAAATTATCCAACATTCCAAATTATGGATGAAGTAGTTGATGCTTCTCCGCCGATTTGTTCGAACTCTGTATTCCAATCTACATCATCATTCGTAAACAATGAAAGTGAATTGCAAATAATGGAAAGTGAGTGGAGACACGAGTTGGATGAAATTTTAGATTCCATTGATGAAAATGGAAGAAAAACAATAAAGCCAGTGGTGGATCTTGATGGTAAGGATATGTTTAAAGCATGTTTGGTTAGTCAATTTAATGGAAATCCGACATTGTCCAAAGATAGGTTGACAAAAGTGAGAAATGGGGTCTACTTTAGGCGAGATGGGAAGGCTCCACAAAAGGGTGTTTCAATTGGCTTTGGAATTGGATCAGATTGTGGGGTGTTGTTTGAAAGCAACTCAATTCCCCCCACTGAATGTACTGCAAGAAAAGGTGTTCCTCGAAGTACAAAACAAGGTGTTTCTTGTGGAACGTGGTACATTGGAAGGGTTCAAAGAATAAGGAAGAAGGATGGTAATAGGGTTTTTTATTACCATAATGACATTGACCTTTTGGATATATTAGAAGGCACCGAGCTTCAATTATGTTGGTATAGTAGAATAAATGGGCAACGCATGTATAAGTATGATTTGACAGATCATGCTTTTGTACAACTTGAATCTGTTATAGAAATTGCAAACTTATCATACAATTCTAGGAATGATACATAAAAATTATAAGAATGTGATTACAAAGTTTTTTCATATTTTGTGAAAAAATTGAACAAGGTAGATTTTCAAAACATTCTACTTTCTCCTTACTTGTGTATTTCCATATGTTGGATCATTTATAAATAATTATTGGTTGTATTTTTGTTGATTTGTTTGTATGAATCTGATGTTAATTTTGTACTTTTTAGTTTTAGGTCTAGTGAATAGTTCAAATGGTGAATGTTTGGGATAACTCAACCTTTTTTTTCTACCTGATTTTTGGTGTAAGTTTCTTTCACTAGCCATTCATCCTTTTGTAGTTATGTTTCATTCAAACATTAATTTGGTATTTCCTCCATAAAAACAATAGAATTACATACCTATATAACTATATGTACCCCTTACCTCAACACATATATACAATTTGGAGATAAGGGTACCCCTTACCTCAACACTTGTGTTGGATGCCTTCCACTGTGGTTCCTCTGAAGTTGGTCCATTTAATCATGAAAAACAAGAAGAGGTGGTTCCTTTTTCATGAATATGTTTTGTGGATAAGTATGTGGTTCTTCTCACTAATGTTAACATTTTCCTTGAATTTTTAGATTAATGGTTCACTTGCTAGAAAGGATATCAAGGATCTGATGGCACGAGCTTCAGTCAGGATGGTTTTTGCTCACTCAAGTCAACATATTTACACCAGAGCAACGTCTAGCACATGAAGTGCATTTTATTTTGAATGTTTATGTGGTAGTTGGCTTTCCTATTTTTTAAATTGGACATATAAATCAGAGTCTGTAGTTCAAATGTGCCATTAAATTCTTTTTGGAAGTATTTATGTTTTGGTCATATGCATGGGGTCTACAACAGTTAAATTTCACTTGGTTATTATTGACAATTGAGTCCTCAATCATATTTTTGGAATTTCCTTTCAGTGCTTTCACTAAATGACATTAACATTAATTACTATCTGTAAAGGCTTTTGGACACGTGATGGTAATTTGTTTTTAAATTGTTTTCAAATTTATTGAGATATGTGCTTCTGGTAGATTGGAAGAGTGGTGGCACTTTGTTTTCCCAAAATCTCCAAGATGGCTGGTAAGCTTTTAGAATTCTTGAATTCTTGCAATAAATGATATGAACTACATAAGAACTTTGAAAGGGCACTTCTGAATCAATTTGAATATCATGTAGCTCAGACCCTTGTTACTAACTTTTGAATCAATTTGAAAGGATCTTGGGTCATTATGAAATGATTTCTTTTATGAGGCTAATTCGTATCTATCTTTCATTTCCTTTTGTCTCATTTAAGGCACAGACTTTCCTGAGGCCCTTCTTGACCTTTCTGAGACCCCCCCCTGTCTGAGGCATTTTTGTATTAATTTCAGGCCTGTTTTGGGACCTATTTGGGCCCTCTTCTTGGTAGACCTCAGTAGTATTTGACCTAAGTATTTTCAATGGCATCTCTGTGGACAAAATTTGGGATTATTCTGAGTGAAGTTGGAGGACATTATTGTATTATCTCTCTATGGTTTCTAGAATAATCTGATGCTCATTTAAGCCTCTATTTTGGGCTCTTCTGAAAGCAATCTATATATATTCAAAATACCTCCAAGGAAGATTGTTTGTAGCCTTATCCTCACCTTTTGTAAGATTTATCATTTCTGCCAAATTTGAAGGGTTTGTTGAGCTATATCTAGACCTCTCTGGAGTTGCATCTAGGACTGATCAAGGGCTTATTCAAAGAAATGATAGAAGCCTGTAAGGAAATGATGACTATAATCAAATCAAGCCTTGTTTCTGAAACAATTACAAGAAGTCTTTTATTTTTCATCTCAAGGGAAGATCTCTCATCACTATTGATATTGGTGTGTTTTCTTAAATTTCAATTTGATTTTATGTTGTTCAATAATGATTGTTATATTAGAAAGTGTATTATGTATAATTTTGATTACTTTCTATTGCCTTCCATGAATTTAATATTTTTTTTATCCACAATGTTTAACTATTTCAAGGTTATCTTGTAGTCATATCCTAATATTTTACATATTGCCTAACTATTTTCACATGGTAAATGATGGTGCAACAGAGATCATGGGACTTCCATCCCAGAAACATGTTATCTATAGGTGGATGTGGCAGCATAAGGTAGATGTGTTGTAAATGGCCATCTTTTGGTTAGCTATTTGGAGCATTACTAAGAATAACTTGTTATTGAATACAATAACTATACCTATTTTCTTTTTCCTTTGTAGCACCTTGTTGACTATTTATGCACTGTATCTGTGCAAACTTCTTTTCTCTTGAAAATGGTAGGAAGAATCCATAATTGTCCTTTTAAAAGTCTTGGTGGGGAGGTGAACAAATTACAAGTCTTTGTTGATAAATTTATCCCTTCGTTGAACAATTTTGAGGTATGCAAAAGTGTTGTTGGGACATTGTAATTTTATTTAAGGTTTTAACTTTAAATTAAGTATTGGTTTGGACTTTGTATTGATAGACATATGTTCTTGGTGGGATTCTTTAGATAAGTATCTTCTTGGAGGTGAATTTATCGCTATTGACTCCACAAAGAATTACGCACATTTATCATTTCAAAACAAATGGAGGAAGTGGTGTATCAAATATTTCTGGTGAAAAAGGAATTGCAAGCAGAAGTTTCAGCATTAGTTGAAGAGTGCATTGGAGAAGATAGTGTAATGCCCAACTTGAGTCAGATATCAGACCTCCTTTTTCAGTTGATTTTCAACAAGTGATATTTTTGTGCTTACTGCAAGACATTTTCCCTGATATTTGTTGCTTAGATCTGCTTGAAGGCTTCAGATTAATATTGCATACAAAAACAAGTGTGACACTTCAGAAGGGGATAAAGCAACAAAATTTCCAGATCTCACATAGAAGAAGGCATTCCTTTGTCCTGAAGCTTATTGCATGCTCATTAAAGAAGACTTGAGAAGAGAAGGATGTTGTTCTATTTAAATTTGTCACTGGTCTCACAATTCTGCTGGGAAATTTCAGTGTTGAGCTCATCTACAGGGTTAATTTCGTAAGTCATTATGTGCTCGGCAGTAAGGGTTCTTTGTGGTCCATTTTCTTTTGTGTATAGCATCTCTCATCTCCCAGCAATGTACAAATCCATAATGCAATGGCCATTGGCTTTGAATCTCATTCATTAATGCAATTACAACTTGCTCATATGTACCAAATTCTAAGCTACGTTGATATACAATGCTCATCTAATTCACCCAAAACCACTCACATCAAGTCCCCTTTCCATGGAGGATATAACGGTATAACTATTGGAATTCAAGTCCAATTCGGTTGCCATTTTGAGAATTTATTATTCCCATTTGAGCATTTTTTAACTTGATTCGTATAAAATTTTCATGCGGAGATAGAGCACTAGAAAAGGGATTATTTTTTCATATTTCATTTATTGAAGCATCTGAATTCATTTTTTTTGCATGGTTATTACTAGATTTTTGGAACATGAGCTATATTTACATTTATTGATGCTTTTTCCTGCAGCTGGCACTCCATATGAATTTGGTGTTTTTCAAATGAAACTGGTTCTAATTCCTAATTTTCCAAACTCTCCTCCCAGAGGTAATTGTTGATCCTTATAATGATGCTTCATCTAATTTACATTCTCTTAAATGGATATTATGTTTTCTTTATATGTTTAGTTGCCTATAAGACATTCTTTTTATTTTTCTACTTACTGCTTATCTAAATCATCAAGTATATAAGGGGGATGCATGACTTGTAAAAACTGAGAAATAAACTTTGGCGTCTTTCAATAGTAATGATTGGCTTGGACTGCAGGGTATTTTTTCACAAAAATATTCCACCCTAATATTGCAAGCAATGGAGAGATATGTGTCAATACTATGAAGAAGAATTGGAATCTAACCCTTGGACTGTGACACATTCTACTTGTATGTGTTCATTGACTTATCAATTTAGCTTATTTATGGGTATGATGTGATTATGTTACAAGAGGTACAATGTGCTTATGTTATAAACAAAATATATTGATATGGGTTTATTTTGTAGGCTCTATACAAGTATTCATGCTTTGAATCCCTAATTGAAGAGTAAAGTGGCAATTTTAGAGTCTATTGCTTTAAACGAAGGCCCAAGAAATAACCTTGTGACCTCTCTTACCCCACTTCTACCATGTCAAACAAATATGAGAATAATATTCAAGATCCAAGCATAAATGGCGCTTCAATAGAAGCTATAGGAGTTGATGCATCAACATTTCATAAGAAGGATCTAGCTTCTACCAAGTGCACATTGATAAGAAAAAGCTTGATTCAATCTAGGAGGGCATGGTAGATTTTGAATTGTATGATATGTACTTTCAACTAACATAATATGAATATTCTAAAACTAGGCTTTGTAATGTGTCTTAAAAGTGGTCATAGGTTTTTCACAATAGTCATAGGTTTTCTGTAGTGCTTTTACAAAGCTTTTTCTTACCAGTGCTTAACAAGCTGATTTGGCTCTAGGTCTATGGAGTTGTTTCATAGATTCAATTTATTCTAGCATGAAGCATGATCCTAAACATGCAATATTTGGGTTTGTAGAAGTGGACATTTCTAGAGTTGGATGTACAAATCTACTGTTGGTTGTATCATCATCTCATAAACAATTGTTGCATGGAGATGTTTTTGTTGCATGGAGATGTTTTTTTAAAAGATATATCATAATATTTTCAGGCCTTGGCATATATTCGTTGTTTAGATTTAAACTGTGGAATGGTTGGAAATTTGGAATTTGATTTTTTATGGTGCACAACCTAGATATTTTGACTTCATGCTATATAGTTGGGAACTTTCAAGTGCAATATGGTCAGATAAAGAAACTTTTTTCTTCATTATGGGGTAGATATACAAATTTAGTCTTGTTTATAGTGGAGACTATGTTTTTTCACGTTATTTCATGTTATTGTGTATTTAGTTTGTGTTTTGAGTCTTGACAATATGATTTTTTTTTACACCATAGTGTTTAAAGTAATTTTCTTGGCTTGTCCAAGAGTTTGATTCTTCTCAAGGCTCTTACACTAGAGCGGACATTGTAGGTGGCACAATTTTTATGAAAAATCCTTGTATGACTATTCGTTGTGTTGCTACAACAGTGCTTGAATTCTACTGGAATGTCACCCACTTGCATTTTCTGTTAACTATAAGAATATCATATTTTTAGACTTTAGTATATTGTTTTATGTATATTTATATTTGTCTAGGTACACCTTACCAGTGCAAAAAAAAAACAATCCAAAGCTTTCTGAAAGTTTTTTCCTGTGAAGGCTTCCGAGACATGATTTTCTTCATAGTCTACATACAACTATGTATTGTTGAGGTTAGTCTATGATATGTAATGAGAAATATTGGATATGGTTGTATTTCACATCTGTTAACTTGTTAATGCTTTTTTGTTATGTTACAACTAATAAGTGAGTGTATCTTTAATAATAAGTGATGTTTTTTTGTTTTTTATCATTTAGTTCTCCTTAATAATGAATTTAATTAATGTTCTTTTTAGCAACTAGGAAAAGGTTTCTTGCTGATGTTGTCTACGTAAAATTCTAACTTATGTCTAACATTTACAACCACCGGCTTCAATTCTGCTAGGGCTAAAATTGCCTCCAATTGCAACTTTTGTATATCATTATTGCCAGAAATTTCTGCAATGTTGCTGCAAAGCCACTTCTGAACATTATCATTCAATGTAGATTCATCTAGAGTTGCAAGCTCAAGACCTATGCCCTGCAAATAAATGCATCCTACTTTAACAGCAAAAACCAAATTCGAGCGAAGGATATCAACCTTCATAGCAACACGTTCGAAATCTACAAGGGACCAACCCTTCACTGCTATCTGGGCTATAACAAGTTTCGAATCCCTCAAGAAGGCACGACCACTCTCATAACTATGTTCCAGATCTTCCTCTACAACCAAAGCTATATTGCAAGATGAAACATCAACCATTGATTCCTTGATGCAAACAAGTACATTGAAATAACAAAAATCTTATTTCTCACAAAAAGTTTTGATTCTTCATCCTTTATCTGCTTCAATGCCTCCACCTCCATCTTGATCTTGTCAAAATATAATCGGTAACCTCTTTTGCTATTGTGATCCTCTGCTGGATTTATGCCATCATCAATCACCACAACTCTAGGCTTCAGGCAGTCACCATGAACCAAATTGGCCATACCTGCGGTAGAAACAACAATATCTACCTCTTGAGTAATATCTTGGACCAATTTCAAATGACATGAATGCGAATGGATTCTCTGTGGATTTTGTAGTTCCCACACCAAATCGTGATGGGTTAAATTCCTTTACATCATTTCCCCACAACGACGGATCATGGTGGATTGCAAGGATGGGCAGTAGAGGGCCAGTGCCTACAGGAATTGAGAGGTTTCCAAGCTCCATTAGTTTGTGTGTCTATCGTTCTCGTGGTGAAGATAGATGTTGCACATCTGAATCATGGCCACACAGGATCATATTGCCACTTTAACCCTGCGTTGTTATTGAAACCACCAACAGATTTTGGAGGGGGTCTCAAACGGTAAATGGTTTTGGACCTGGGGGGTCTGAACTCCTCCTGTTGATGCCACATAGTATCAAAATGGTTTTGGAAAAACAAGATTTTGGACCCCCCAAGTTGTTAAAGCTCGGATGACCTTGGGGGGTCCGAAATGAAATGACAACCTTTGATCTTTATGCACTAATTTTTGACCATTGAAAAGTGATCGATATTTATCCCATGTACTTAGCATATTATTTAATGTAAATATCATGAAAGTGTCATAAGTGAGTTGAAATTGGACGAACCACTATTATCCCACCTATGCGTCATGTACGGAACCCAACTACTTTTGGTATCGGAGAGGGGGAGAAGCATTATGTCCACCTATGAGAAAACAAACCTTTGGCTTCCATCTCGGTAGGTGTATTATTCATCACTTGCCCCACTATCCCTGATAAGCTAGGCATAATAAAAACTAATGAATCCAGGTCTCTCCTGCACTTTTTATAACTCATATATAAGATCGACTCCCTGATTTGTGAGGTCAGTTCATATAACTTGGAGATTGGATGTTTGGTCTAATAATTTTAACAAAAAGTTTTAATAATAAATAAATAAAATTTATAAAAATATATATAATATTTCTATATATTTTACATTCATTAAAACTTTTATTAAGGTATCATCATTTACAAACAACGATTCTATAGTTGTTTCAAAATAATGGGCCAAGAACAATCGATAAATTCCATTGAAAATTAATTTTTGGTGTACCGAAATATGTTACAACAGATCCCTTGTCCCACAAGTAAGGGAGTCTCATACACCAATGTGGTGCCTGGCTTGGTTGTGACCTTAAAATTGGATAATCAAAATATCCTCTAGAAATTTTAGAATTGTATTTCAAAGGTATAAGAGTGCAAGGAAGCCTTGTCTTTAGTGAAGTGCATGATAAGGTAATGATTTCCTTCAACATGTAGAAAATCTTGTAGACGTTTGGAGGTTTATTTTTGAATATGCCATTGTTTTGAGCTAGCCAAATGGAGCAGATCACCTCTACAACCAAAATTTTGTCTTATGTTCTAGTTGTAGTCCATTCATTTAATGCCTATGTCTTATCTCCAATCCATTATTGCATTTTACATAGTCTATGAGTGATATCCCATAGCTCATTGATGAGATGATAGTGAATCAAAAGGTGATTTCATGCTTTCGTGTTATTCCCTTAAGAGCGCATTTGTTTGGACTTGTCCATCCTCTTCTTCTAAGCATGTATAGGTTGGGATTGCACCCTTGATTTGAGATTTGGGGCCCCAACCTTGGTTGTAGATAGCCGTCTTGCATCTAGAGGGTCTAGACTTGTGCTTGAACACCTTATTTGGTGCAAACCTATTCATAAATATTCATCAATTGATTTTTAATCATGATATAGATCAATTTATATGTTAGTTTGTATACATGCACATAATCAATCTTCCTAAAACATGGTTGATCTTTGTGTGCCTTAGACCATTAAATGCCACAAATCATAGTGAGATGTGCTTGAGTGTGGGTTAAGTAATTTCATTGTGGGAGAACTAATATGCATTTACAATGTATATCAAAAGAAGAAAGGTGCATTGTAGAATGCATGTGGGGTCATAAGAGAGGCATCATGTCACTATACCAGGGATATAAAAATAAAAGGGTATAAAAAATGTGAATAAAAAAATGGATACATACAATATTTAGTGAAAATAGGGGTTTTATAAATTGGGAAGGTGTATTGGATTTATATTGGTAGGGGGTTAAATAATGTGATTTTTAGAGGTATTTTCTAATATGTAGTCAAATTAAGGGTATTGTTTATTATTCCACGAACGCACGTGCCAAGTCAGAGGCTCAGTGAGTGACGCCCCTGTGATGATGGCTAAGTTCACCAGTGCATCAACATTGTCATTGTGGACATACCGGAAGCATATGGCTTACTGCTTAGCAGAGACTGGTCCAACAAGTTGAATGGGTACTTTTCTATAGACTGGTCACACTTGTGGCTTTCGTACCAAGGAAAAAGCAATCAGATCCGGGTGTTATCCGAGAGATACATGAGACACAATGTCACTCCCATCAATGGTGAGAACGAACCGTTGGCTTTCGCAGAACTCATGTTCGGAAACTGCCTCTTGGAAACACAACTAGGGTGTTATCTCACACAGCCAACTCCAACCCCACTAGACACACAGTTGGGTCTCCTTCCTTGCCCAACTGATGGAAATGAAACTTGTACAGTGCATTGTAACACTGGTAGCAGTAGCCGTAGCAGTAGTACCAGCAGGTCAAGCGGTCCACGTACAGTCGAGTTGTGGACCATGTATTTTGATGGATCAAAGACACGGGATGGATCTAGATATGGGTGTGTCTTGATAGATCCAAAGAACAATAAACATTTGATCTCAAGTCACTTGGAGTTCGAGTGCATGCACAACACTATTGAATACGAAGCACTCGTATTAGGCTTGCACAAAGCCATTAGCCTAAACGTGGGTGCGCTCAAAGTGGTAGGTGATTTAGAAATCGTTGTACAGCAAGTACGTAACACCATACAATGTTTTTCACCTCATATCAAAAGTTTCTAGCAAGAGGTATGGTGACTAATATCTAACTTGCAAGCATTCAATATCATTGTTGTGCCAAGAATGCGTAATGCAGTTGTCAATGCCTTAGCAAACATAGCCACTAGGATGTCACCACTTAGGGATAGATTTACTGTTGAAATTTTGTATAAGCCTTCTGTTAGGGTCCTATAATTTTTATAGGGTCACTTGATTAAAGTTGATGATTATTATATTTGAAATGTTGTAAATAATATTTCATCCTCCAAATTATTTCCAAGAAGGTGATCAAAAAGATAAAATGTGGTTAATTTTACATGCAATCCTAATATTTGAGTTCATTATGTCTCTATCCAAAGTTCAGAGGCATTATGTATTATAACCAAAGTTTTCTGCTCATGTCATAAGGGTTGAAAATGAAAAAAGTAGTTTGTCACTTGTGGTTAAGTCCCGTGCACCATCCAGCCGCCTGATCGTCACTCCATCAGATCAATGGTCAACAAGGTTTTTCAGCCCCCTTGCCATCCTACCTTTATTAGCAAGGGGGAGGGGGGGTGGTCCGAAAAATGGTTTCCTCACCATTGGCCCCACCCTTACATGTCCAATTCTCAACATTTCAGACCCCCTTCACTAATACCACAATCTGCCTATACCACCTCCGAAAGTGACATCTGCTCCTTGTCGCAAACCACCTTCCCAGTTATGTCAACTGCCACTTCACTACTGCCACATATCCTCTGCCTATTACACCCACGCCAATGTCCACCCACCATGTCCCTCATAATATTCCACTCTTATTCTGCCACCTAATCATATTTCCGCCAACCATGTCACATCCCGCCTCCACGTCATATGTTTGTTTCATGGTCACTTAAAAGTATGTTTTTTCATATACAACACAGTCATTTAAAACATGGTTTACAAACAGCTGAGAAAGAATTTTCAAAAACTGAAAGAGATTTTTCCTAATAACATCCTCATGTACATAAACCTCCCTCAGTTTTCTAAGAGCTATTATGTTTTGGGATATTCGGATGAATCTTTGTAGGCATGGTTTCCTAAATTTTCCTGTTTTTAGATAATGTTTTCAAATGTGGTTTCCGAGCAGGTGGAAATGAATTTTAAATACTGAAAAAGGCTTTTGTTTCCAATATCATCATTTACAAAAACCTCTCTCAATTTTCTAACAGATATTATGGTTTGGGATATACAAAGGTATTACCGGACCCCATTTTTCAGAATTTCGGGAGGAAAAAGCTCAAAGACAATTAGTGACTTGGAGGTCACCTCATCAAATAAGAGTTGCTATCAAATTCGAATTGCTATTCTTTGTCACCAGAAATCCACAAAGATAGTGCCAAGTAGATTCATTAGTTTTGAATCTCCTATATTTTAGTTCTATTTGTGTAAGACAATTTGAGATATTTGTAAACAAATCTTGATATCTTTTCAAGATATTTTAGTTTGGAATTTGTATAAATACTTCATCATTTGAAGTAAGAGATGTTGATTGTTGAATATAATTTCCTTTGCAAATTGTAATTTTTCTAGCTATTGGAAGCATAAATAATACAAGGACATTATTCACAGGATTCATGTGGTGTACGAATTGGTGATGTTTTTCTCCTCTTCATTTGTTTAATCATTGTCTCATTTCTCTATAATTTCTAAAAATCTTAATTACATAACAGAAATTGTGATGAATAGGATATGTTATACAGAACACCCTATTCTAGATGTTAGTAATTTATATGTTTTCTGCTGAAGTCAAATTAAGGAATCCTTCATTGCTCCTTAGTTTCTACTAAATCTTATATTTCTTTTGTTTCATAATCCATTTAAAATTCTGAAAGATCCAACTAGTGCAACCTATATTGCCTTGTGAAACTCCTTCAAAATTTGATGAAGATCCAGTTAATCTTTAGACTCCATAGCCCAATGGAATTATAACAATTTAACCAACCAAGCAATCCAATAAAAAACAATCAGTACATTAATAACTAGCCTAAAGTTCACCTGAAACACAGCTAAATTTTACAGAGAGATCCCTCTCTGAAGCTGGCAGGGCTAGATCCCAGCTTCCAAAGTGGTTTTCATGATCTCCTATGTGTTTACTACCTCAACCTCAAAAATATAGAATGAAAACATAGTGGCGACCATACCGGGGAATCTAAACATTTTAGGTTCCTAAGAAAAGCATATCAAGTTCCAGATCTGATTAATAATGATGGACAGTGGTCAAACACAAGAAGGTTGTATCATTCACCTGACGACTCCATGTTTCAAGTATCCAGAGCTCAAAGTTTGCATGATGACTCCATTATCAAAGAATCCAGAATTGTAAAGCACTTATGGTGACTCCATTCCATTGTTGATTGTTTTCAAAATGAGTTCAAGAATACAACGCAGGTATGCTCCTATGGACAAATCAAGAATTCTAGGTTTTCCAAATCCCATGCCCAGCATTGATTGGTTAACTTATCTTCCATTGTTTAAAGATCAAAAAGGAGATGATGTTGTTGTACATTTATTGAGGTTTCATATGCACATCCATAAGATTAAAGTCAAATTTCATGAAGATTTTCTTATGAAAATTTTTATGGCAACTTTGGAGGAAAAGGCTAGATCTTGGTATGAAAATTTGCCTACTGCTAGTATATGTTCGTTAAAGTTTTCATATAGTTTTTTTTTCAAAAATACAAAGAGGACTATCCATATTTGTTGTTGATTAAAAACTGTTGTGATCATTTTGAAATTTTTATTCAATATATAGAAGATTACTATGATGATTATCAGTTCACAAACGATGAAATACTAGAGGCTTTAGATGGAAATCCTTTTCAACATTATGAACAAAAGGTAGAAGTCTTGCTTGAATTGTCTTCCCCTCAGGAAGAAACAGAGGATGTATGTTGTCTATATGTTCATGAAGATTCCCCACAGGAAATAATTCTTGCAACACCACAACAAATTGATCAGCCAGAGGTTAAGGAAGAAATTCAGCAGCCTGAACCCGATCAAGAAGAGGACAACAGTGAAAATCAACAGGATATTTCAGATACCATGGATGAACACATTAACATTGTGGTTGTCTCAATTGCAAAAGATCAAATTAAAGAACAAATTCCTTTTACTAATTAGCAAGTAAAGGTAATTGAGCATATTGTTGAACATTCATTTGTTGATTTACAACAGTCTTGTGACCCAAAAGAAAAAGCAACACAGCTTAATTCTCTTGATACATGAACAATTTCATCAAGCAGTGTTTTCTTTAGTGATTAAAGACCAATCAGGTTTGCATGATGAAGATCTTGTCTCCAATTCTCTTTCATGTTATATCTTGTCTCAAGTTACATCCCTTGAAGAAGATAATAAAAGTTCTCAATCATTAGTTTCTTCCTTGGATGTTAATGAAGAAAGGAAAAATATTGATTCAAGTCATATTCCTTCACTTGAAATTAGTGAGTGTTTGCAACTACCTTGTAATATTTTGTGTGACCAAGTGAATAATAAGAATTTTTCTATTGCATATGATATTTTTGTCATATTTGAGGAGATTCAAGAGCATTCAAAACACTTGACTACAGTGGATAATAACAAGGAAAAACAATTTTCTCTAATTTTGTTTGAAGAGAATTAGTTTCAACACATAAGCAAAACAACAGTTTGGAATGAGGTTTGTTTTCCTGTTTTAAATCATCCTGAAGATCTTATGTTGCATGTTTTCCATGATCCTTTGGTCAGTTTATTGCAGTCATTGGTGAAGGGAGAATTTTCCAAATTCATCAATGCAGTTATTAGATCCAGTGGAAAAGTTGAGTTGCCATTTTTTGAATTTATTTTTCTGCCTAAAGAAGTGGAATGCAAACTTCAGTTAAGTATCCATTTGCTTGAATGGTTGCACTGGATGTTTGTTATTACTTGATATGGTAGTCATTTTATCAAATTAGAGTAGGTAGCAGAGTGCAAATAATCTTAGTTCCTTGAGAATTTTTGTTTTTCAAAGCATTCTTTCCAGTTTCAATTTTAGATTGCAATAGAGCTTTCAATTCAGTATATATTTTAGATTTCAGTGTGTCGAATGGTTTTGATTTCAGTTTGAGAGATTTTAGTCACAAATATTTTTATGACAGAGCAGGTTGCAGATTTGGGATCAGCCCAATGGATCAGGCTACTAGTCTACGGTGTTCTTGGCACCTCCAAGGAGACTACCATCCCCAGTTGGAGCCACTGTTAGGGTCCTATAATTTTTATAGGGTCACTTGATTATAGTTAATGATTATTATATTTGAAATGTTGTAAATAATATTTCATCCTCCAAATTATTTCCAAGAAGGTGGTCAAAAAGATAAAATGTGGTTAATTTTACATGCAATCCTAATATTTGAGTTCATTATGTCTCTATCCAAAGTTTGGAGGCATTATGTATTATAACCAAAGTTTTCTGCTCATGTCATAAGGGTCAAAAATGACAAAAGGAGTTTGTCTCTTGTGGTTAAGTCCTATGCACCATCCAGCTGCCTGATCGTCACTCCATCAGATCAATGGTCAACAGGGTTTTTCAGCCCCCCTTGCCATCCTACCTTTATTGGCGAGGGGGGGTCCAAAAAATGGTTTCCTCACCGTCGGCCCCACCCTTACATGTCCGCTCCTCAACATTTTGGACCCCCCTTCACTAATACCACAATCCACCTCTACCCCCTCCGAAAGCAGTATCCGCTCCTTGCCGCAAATTTCCTTCTCAGTTACATCAATCACCACTTCACTACCACCATGTATCTTCCGCCTATTACTCCCGCGCCAACATCCACCCACCATGTCCCTCCTTATCTTCCACTCCTATTTTTCCACCTAATCATATTTCAGCTAACCACGTGCCTCCATGTCACCTCCCACCTCCACGTCATATGTTCATTTCATGGTCAGTTAAAAATATGTTTTTTTATATACAGCACAGTCATTTAAAACATAGCTTACAAACTACTGAGAATGAATTTTCAAAAACTGAAAGAGTTTTTCTGATAACATCCTCATGTACACAAACCTCTCTCCATTTTCTAACAGCTTTTATGGTTTGGGAGATTCAGATGAATCTTTGTAGGCATGTTTTCCCAAATTTTCTTGTTTTTAGACAGTGTTTTCAAATGTGGTTTCTGAGGAGGTAGAAATGAATTTTAAAAAGACTGAAATCTATTTTTGTTGCCAACGTCATCATTTAGAAAAACCTCTCTCGTTTTTCTAAAATATATTATGGTTTGGGATATACAAAGGTATTACAGGACCCTATTTTCATAATTTTGGGAGGAAAAAGCTCAAAGACAGTTAGTGACTTGGAGGCCACCTTATCAAATAAGAGTTGCTATCAAATTTGAATTGTTCTTCTTTGTCACTGGAAATCCACAAAGATAGTGCCAAGTAGATTCATTAGTTTTGGATGTCCTCTATTTTATTTATATTTGTGTAAGACAGTTTGAGATATTTGTAAACAAATCTTGATATTTTTTCAAGATATTTTATTTTATAATTTGTATAAATACTTCATTATTTGAAGTAAAAGATGTTGATTGTTGAATATAATTTCCTTTGCTAATTGTAATTTTTCTAGTTGTTAGAAGCATCAATAATACAAGGAAATTCTTCACAAGATTCATGTGGTGTACAAATTGGTGATGTTTTTCTCCTCTTCATGTGTTTAATCATTGCCTCTTTTCTATGTAATTTCTGAAAAGCTTAATTACGTAATAGAAACTGTGATGAATTGGATATGTTATACAGAATGCCCTATTCTGGCTGTTAGTAATTTATATGTTTTCTGCTGAAGTCAAATTAAGGAATCCCTCATTTCTCCTTAGTTTCTACTGAATCTTATATTTCTTTTGTTTCATAATCCACTTAAAATTCTGAAAGATCCAACTAGTGCAACCTAGCTTTCCCTATGAAACTACTTCAAAATTTGATGCAAATCTAGTTAATATTTGGACTCCATAGCCCAATGGAATTATAGCAATTTAATCAACCAATCAATCCAATAAAAAAAAATCAGTACAATAATAATTAGCCTAAAATTCACATGGAGCATAGCTAAATTTTACAGAGAGATCCCTCTCTGAAGCTGGGAGGGCTAGATCCTAGCTTCCAAAGTGGTTTTGATGTTGTCCTATGTGTTTACTCCCTCAACCTTAAAAATACAGAAAGACAACATTATGGTGACCATACCAGGGAATCTGAACATTTCAGGTTCCTAAGAAAAGCATATCAATTTCCAGATCTCATTACTGATGGTGGAAAGTGATCAAACACCAGAAGGTTGTATCATTCACCTGGCGACTCTATGTTTCAAGAATTTGAAGCTCAAAGTTTACATGGAGACTCCCTTATCAAAGAATCCATAATTGTAAAGCACTTATGGTGACTCCATTCCATTGTTGATTGTTTTCAAAATGAGTTCAAGAATACAACACAAGTATGCTCCTGTGGACAGATCAAGAATTTCAGGTTTTCCAAATCCCTTGCCCAGCATTGATTGGTTAACTTATCTTCCATTGTTTAAACATCAAAAAGGAGATGATGTTCTTGTACAATTATTGAGGTTTCATATCCACATCTGTAAGCTTAAAGTAAAATTTCATGAAGATTGTCTTATGAAAAGTTTTATGGCAACTTTGGAGGAAAAGGCTAGATCTTGGTATGAAAATTTTCTTGCTAGTATATGTTCGTTAAAGTATTTTCATACAGTTTTTTTGTGAGAAATACAAAGAGGATTATCCATATTTGTTGCTGATTCAAAATTGTTGTGATCATTTTGAAAATTTTATTCAATATCTGGAAGATTACTATGATGATGATCAGTTCACAAACGATGAAATACTAGAGGCTTTAGATGGAAATCCTTTTCAACATTATGAACAAAAAGTAGAAGTCCTGCTTGAATTGTATTCCCCTCAAGGAGAAACAGAGGATGTACGTTGTCTATATGTTCATGAATATTCCCCACAGGAAATAATTCTTGCAGCACCACAACAAACTGATCAGCCAGAGGTTAAGGAAGAAATTCAGCAGCCTGAACCCAATCAAGAAGAGGACAGCAGTGAAAATCAACAGGATATTTCAGATACCATGGATGAACACATTAACACTGTGGTTGTCTCAATTGCAGAAGATCAAATTAAAGAACAAATTCCGTTTACTAATCAACAAGTAAATGTAATTGAACATTCATTTGTTGATTTACAACAGTCTTGTGATCCGAAAGAAGAACCAACAGAGCTTAATTCTCTTGATCCACAAGAACAGTTTCAACAAGCAGTGTTTTCTTCAGTGATTAAAGACCAATCAGATTTGCATGATGAAGATCTTGTCTCCAATTCTCTTTCATGTTATATCTTGTCTCAAGTTACAGCCCTTGAAGAAGATAATAAAATTTCTCAATCATTAGTTTCTTCCTTGGATGTTAATGAAGAAAGGCAAAATATTGATGCAAGTCATATTCCTTCACTTGAAATTAATGAGTGTTTGCAACTACCTTGTAAGCTTTTGTGTGACCAAGAGAATGATAAGGATTTTCTTGTTGCATATGATATTTTTGTCATATTTGAGGAGATTCAAGAGCATTCAGAACACTTGACTACAGTGGATAATAACAAGGAAAAACAGTTTTCTCCCATTCTGTTTGAAGAGAATCAGTTTCAACACATAAGAAAAACAACAGTTTGGAATGAGGTTTGTTTTCCTGTTTTAAATCATCCTGAAGATCTTATGTTGCATGTTTTCCATGATCCTTTGGTTAGTTTATTGTAGTCATTGGTGAAGGGAGAATTTTCTAGATTCATCAATGCAGCTATTAGATCCAGTGGAAAAGTTGAGTTGCCATTTTCTGAATTTATTTTTCCGCCTAAAGAAGTGGAATGAAAACTTCAGTTAAGTATCCATTTGCTTGAATGGTTGCACTGGATGTTTGTTATCACTTGATATGGAAGTCATTTTATCAGATTAGAGTAGGTAGCAGAGTGCAAATAAGCTCAGTGCCTTGAGAATTTTTGTTTTTCAAAGCATTCTTTCCAGTTTCAGTTTCATATTGCAGTACAGATTTCAGTTCAGTGTATATTTCAGATTTCAGTGTGCAGAATGGTTTTGATTTCAGTTTGAGAATTTTTAAGTCACAAAGATTGTTATGACAGAGCAGGTTGTAGATTCAGGATCAGCCCAATGGATTGGGCTACTATTCTACGGTGTTCTTGGCACATCCAAGAAGACTACCATACCTAGTTAGAGCCACTTTTAGGGTCCTTTAATTTTTATAGGGTCACTTGATTATAGTTGATGATTATTATATTTGAAATGTTTTAAATAATATTTCATCCTCCAAATTATTTCCAAGAAGGTGGTCAAAAAGATAAAATGTGGTTAATTTTACATGCAATCCTAATATTTGAGTTCATTATGTCTCTATCCAAAGTTCGGAGGCATTATGTATTATAACCAAATATTTTTTGCTCATGTCATAAGGGTCGAAAATGACAAAAGGAGTTTTTCACTTGTGGTTAAGTCTTGTGCACCATCCAGCTACCTGATCGTCACTCCATCAGATCAATGGTCAACAGGGTTTTTCGGCCCCCCCTTGCCATCCTACCTTTATTGGCGGGGGGGTCCAAAAAATGGTTTCCTCACTGTTGACCCCACCCTTACATGTCCTCTCCTCAACATTTCAGACCCCCCTTCACTAATACCACAATCTGCCTCTACCCCCCTCCGAAAGCGGTATCCGCTCCTTGCCGCAAACCGCCTTCCCAGTTACGTCAACCGCCACGTATCCTCTGCCTATTACTCCTGCACCAACATCCACCTACCATGTTCCTCCTCATCTTCCACTCCTATTCTACCACCTAACCATATTTTTGCCAATTATATGCCTCCATGTCACCTCCTGCCTCCACATCATATGTTTGTTTCATGGTCAGTTAAAAATATGTTTTCATATACAACACAGTCATTTAAAACATGGTTTACAAACCGCTAAGAACAAATTTTCAAAAAATGAAAGAGGCTTTTCTGATAACATCGTCATGTAAAAAACTTTGCTCAATTTTCTAACATTTGTTATGGTTTGGGAGATTCTGATGAATCTTTGTAGGCGTATTTTCCTGAATTTCCCTGTTTTTATATAGTGCTTTCAAATGCAGTTTTTGAGTAGGTGGAAATGAATTTTAAAAAACTAAAAGAGGTTTTTGTTTCCAATGTCATCATTTACAAAAACCTCTCATGTTCCTAACATATATTGTGGTTTGGGATATACAAAGGTATTACAGGACCCTAGTTTTCAAAATTTCGAGAGGAAAAAGCTTAAAGACAGTTAGTGACTTGGAGGCCACCTTATCAAACAAGAGTTTCCATCAAATTTGAATTGCTCTTCTTTGTCACCAGAAATCCACAAATATATTTCCAAGTAGGTTCATTAGTTTTGGATGTCCTATCTTTTAGTTCTCTTTGTGTAAGACAGTTTGAGATATTTGTAAACAAATCTTGATATTTTTTCAAGATATTTTAGTTTAGAATTTGTGTAAATACTTCATCATTTGAAGTAAGAGATGTTGATTGTTGAATATAATTTCCTCTCCGAACTGTATTTTTTCTAGTTGCTGGAAGCATCAATAATACAAGGACATTCTTCACAGGATTCATGTGGTGTACGAATTGGTGATGTTTTTCTCATGATGATGAACCACAGAGGATGGTTCGAAACGTCGATGCATAAAATAACAAAATTTGATGGATCCGGAAGATATAACCACACATTATCTCCTTTCTCTGTAATGTTTGAAAAGCTTAATTACATAATAGAAACTGTGATGAATAGGATATGTTATATAGAACACCCTATTCTAGCTATTAGTAATTTATATGTTTTCTGTTGAAGTCAAATTAAGGAATCCTTCATTGCTCCTTAGTTTCTACTGAATCTTATATTTCTTATGTTTCATAATCCATTTAAAATTCTGAAAGATCCAACTAGTGCAACCTAGCTTTCCCTGTGAAACTCCTTCAAAATTTGATGCAGATCTAGTTAATCTTTAGACTCCATAGCCCACTGGAATTATAGCAATTTAATCAACCAAGAAATCCAATAAAAAAAAATCAGTACAGTAATAACTAGCCTAAAATTCACATGAAACATAGCTAAAGTTTACAGAGAGATCCCTCTTTGAAGTTGGCAAGGCTAGATCCCAGCTTCCAAAGTGGTTTTGATGTTGTCCTATGTGTTTACTCCCTCGACCTCAAAAATATCGAATGACAATACCTTCTATCCCTGATAACATAACTAATCTACGTGTTTTTTATGATGATCAATAGATACTACACTTCATGGCCAACGTTTATGTCTTCAAGGACGCATCGATTAATGAAGATGAGCACGAGCAGTCTCTATAAGCTGCAGCTAATTACAAGAAAGGAAACCTCATCCCCAAGGGTGTGGTATCTCTCGAAAATATTTATGACTTGCAAAATCACTTTCAGGGGCAAAGTAACAGCAAAACCCACAGTTCCACCATGATGCATGGAAAAATAAACCTAGGAACAGAACAAGATCCAGAGTTCATCAATATCGGTACGTGTTGCACATAGCAGGAGTGGCAAGCCTTTATCTGCTTGTTCAAATAGTACTGGGATGTGTTCGCGTGGACATATGATGATATGAAAACATACGAAACATGAATAATACAACATGTGATTCCAATCAAAGAAGGGGTCAAACCATTTCAGCAGAAGTTGAGAAAAATACACCCGTCACTTGAACCCCTCATACAGAAAGAAATGACTAAGTGGTTGGATGCACGGATCATTTACAGAGTTCGTCATTCCACGTGGGTTTCTAACTTAGTTCTTGTATGAAATAAGTCTAGGGAGATCCACTTATGCATTGATTTCTTAAACTTGAACCACTACCGGAACAAAAATAACTACCTAGTGCCATCAGTGGAACCTATGTTACACGCACTATCTGGAGCAAGAATGTTGTCTTTGCTCAATGGTCTTTCAGGATACAACCAGGTTTCGGTAGCGGAACCTAATAGTTTGAAATTGGTTTAGGAGAAGCTTGGCCCACACACGTACCATCTACAATCACTTTGCAGGAGGGTTGACAACCTTCTTGTCAACGACCAAGATCTCAAACACTATTTTCAGTAAGTCGAGGCCATGCCCCACGCCATGTACATAGTTTGTTCACTCCTTGTTGTCTTTTCACTTTGCTTTACTGTTTTTGTTTCATTTTGTTTTTCTTGCTTAGTATCATTGTATTGCTGTTTTCTCAATAAGTGTTTCCCTCTATTGAGTTTTGGCTTTTGAATGAGTATGTGGATGAGATCCAAAGATCCTTGTGACACTACAGCACTTGGTCAGTCCTACGTCTATATTCTATGTGCTTGGTTATAACCTTCGGCCAATGAAGTCTTGACAAAAAATATGAGTCATGTGCAAGGGAGGCTTGGGTCCAACCATGAACTTGTGTCCACACTAGGAAACCCCATGCCTATACTCAGCCTTTTGGTCTGTGTGTTCAATCTCATCCAACTAGTAGAAACGAAGAAGGGGAAAATCTAAACAAGCAAACCTATGTCTTACATGCTTCTCTGAAGGAACAACCTTTTCTGCTCTCAATAATTTAGGATCCCTCTTCCACCCTAAAAGTAAATAAGTGCCTATGCACAGTCCTCTATTAAAAATACGAAGGTGAAAGAAGAGAAAGGGTTCCTGCGCAGAGAGGTGAAGCATACAACTCCGTCAGGGTACTGACCAGGCTCGCTGGCAATGGAGCAATGTGTGTGTCCCTGCATGACTCTTTCAGGGTACTCTCCAGGCCTACTGGTAGCGGAGAAACACCAGAGATGAAAAATTATACTATGAAAAAGTTTTAACTCGCGAGCCAAACTACCCTTCCCAATTTTGAAACATTGTGATCAAGTTGAAACTTATTGTTGCGTTTGACTGAGTTGGAAAAATGTGAACTACGTCTATCCATGGGGTAAGTGGGGAAGCCGAAGTAACCCGCACAACGTTTCAATACTCCTTGATATAACAATTCCATGTGTTGTCAATGGACTAAAACAGAGAAGCTAGTATTCAACCAGTGTGTCGATAAGTGTTGTAGCTACTACAACACCCTCCAAAATTTTGGATTGCATCTAATTTTAGAGCCTTCCTTGAGTTTTTCCTTGATGTTTACAAACACTCAGGCTCATCCCATGAGCTCGTGTCAAGTATTTGCACCATCTTGGCTTGATCATTCACCGGACATCTTTTAGTATGTTGGTCACAATGTCATGCTTGCAGTCATGTTATGGCTATGTTCATGGTCCGTTTTCATGTGTACAAGTTGTATTTTCTATGCAAGCATATGTTGCACTCACACACGAAGTTGTATGAAATGTCGTGGAAGTGTCATCATGGTCGTTCAACGATCTATCTCAAGTCTCATGCTTGTTTCTCACACCCATTGGTCAGCCAACTGAGCACATGTTGTCTTGTTGGTTCGAGGTGTCTTGTTGTTGAGTCGTGTTGAGTGTGTGTTCGCAAGTTCATTAATGCACTAGTCCATTGATTCACACACTTAGTCATTTTGCTAAATATTCGTCGACTGGACCACCCTCCAACAGCCAGACCTCCGCTGAGCTGAACTCCACAGTCTCAGCCCTCAGTGATCAAGTACTACTACCATAATTGAGCAGAGCTTGAGGTTGCCTCCCAGGTAGTCTGCACTGCGCAATATTAGAATCAACCTGACAGACTGTCACCCAGAACAACACATAAGTTTCTTAGCAAGCCATCTCAATCTACATTTCCCACAAGTAAATCTATCAAGCTTCTCGCTGGTCAACCAGAGAGTTTGACCCGGCAGTGACCCCAGGATTCACTCCTCCAAAAAATTGCGTAGAATCTACCAGCATGTTTGCCTCTACTGATTGAAGAAACTGTGCAAACATGAAGGACAGATACCGAGTGCCTGTCACTGCATTGTCCCTGAAATTTGCACAGAAGCTGTCAACATGCCTGCCTCCGCTGAATGAATAAATTGTGTAAACATGAAGGACAGAAACCCGGTGCCTATCACTGCATTGTCCCCGAAATTTGTGCAGTTTTGTCAGCCCATCCCCCTGCCAGCTAGCCTGCTACTCCTCTTGAAACCTACAAATTTTTCTTGGGTTGTCCTCTAGCTGCCCGACACCCCGCTCATCCCAGAAACTGGCAGAAATGTCCTGCAAGCCAGCATCCCAGTTCTTCGCAGTTTTGTCAAGAAAGCTCTCGCAGTCTGCTGCCAGCCTCCATGGAGAATATGCGTTGTTTTCACTACCAGTGTCCTCACTACTACCTACATTTCCTCCCTGGAAAATTTGCGTAGTTCTGCCCTCTAATCGAGCCAGATCCTGCAGATAGTCATTATTGTTCCAGACTTCTCATCTCAGCCTCCCAGTGACCTCTACACAATTTTCCTTAACAGTGCCCTAGAGCCCGCATCCCGACCTGAAATGTGCTCTATGCATTTTCAGAGCCTTGTCCTCTCTCTCGGTCACCTGCACCCGAAAATGAAAGATGATGCATCATGGTAGACTAGGAAATTACTAGATTTTATGTCATCTTGTCATGAGTGATTGCAAATACAGGTACATTGATGAGACATGGCGCAACGACGAATGGGATGAACAAGGATCGCATGCTAGGAGACTTGTTCATGAACGGATGAACACATGAAGCATGCCAAGTACCAGCGAAGGGGATACATGCACATGCAACATCAAGTGAACACCAAGACCATCGAAGACTCCGAACACCTTGCAATGCGGAGGTGAAGCTATGATACACCAAGTGCACACGCATCACTTAGCAACACTGCAACACGACATGGACACCACCATCAGCATAAACATACCAAAATTGTCGTGTCGATTCATGTCATGAGTCATCTCGTCCACATCACTACTGCGGGCCATACTGTTGTAATCAATGTAATGTAATGTGGAATTCCAAGAGACCCATATCTAAAGTTGAAGAGTCATGTAAAGTTGAAGATTCATGTAAGCCAAACAGTCACGGGGGAAGCCGAACAGTCACAAGGGTCAGTTTCACCCTTGGCTATATATACCCCTCATTTGTACATGTAAAATACTTTTCACCTTAGCTCCTCCCACATAGCCTTGAGAGTCTATATTCTTTTCTTTGAGGAGTGAGCAGTGGCTCCAACACAACGCTATCGGGGTTAATGATGTATGTTGTACCGATGTGTCTTGGAACTTTCACTTAATTCATAAGCCTGATAATAGGCCAACAACTTCACACATGTATTGTATTCATTTGTAGGATTATTCTTTGGACGCTTGTAATGCATGTTTCTTTAACATGTATTACGACAGTTGAACTATTTTGTTTGTTCTAGTACATATGCTTTCGAAAATATGTTGTATCAGTTGTTAATGTTGTCTCACCCATGTGGACCATTCCATTGGATACTTGACAGAATCATTCTCGTAAATTTGTTATAACGACTGTCACACTCATGTGGACTATTCCGCTGGGTGTTGTACGTGCTATATGTTCATCTTGTGTTTTGTGACTACCGCATCCGTGTGGACTACTCCACTGAAAGTTGTGCATGTCATGTTGTGTTGTGTGTCTCTAACAGAGTTGGGACTATTCCCTTTCACTTGAGACTCACTCTCACCCTCTCCCTCTGCAGTGAAAGAACCTTGAAACAAGTAACAATAAGCACTCACCAGGCACGTGAACCTTGATGTTCGAAGACAAATCAAACCACTCTCATGTTCTAACAAGCAAGAGCTAAGGTAAACCTCTAAGATAATGGTAACTGGGCCATCATAGCAGATGGGACTCCTACACCAAACGATGTGAGGTCTATTTGGGACTTCATGCCGGGGAGATCCCCTTAATTTTGGTGGGTCCAGCACCATCAACAAGTAGCTTGTTGAAGTACATTGTATGTAGACTTAGTGTAGCCTATTGAAGACATCCATTTGAGAAGCTTTAACTGATCTTGGAGACACTATTGGAGACCATGGTGCATTGTTGAAGTCATCATGAGGTAACTTTGAATATCTTGTTTGGGTAACATGAAGAGTTGCGGAGACACCTTAATGAGAATACAAAGTTTTCATTGATGAGTTAAGTGCCTTGGAGATCATTTGAGGGTAGTGTTGAAGGTGAAGATATTTTCAGGGCTTGTTTGCAGAATATATTGGAAGTCGTGAAGAATTATTAAACTTATCTTGATGAATTGAAGTTGTGGGTTGGAGCCCTAGAGGATAAGAGTCCTCAAGAAGAATAGGTTGGAGCTTGTACCAGAGATAGGGTTGGAGCCCTAGAGGCTGGTGCCTCAAAGTTACAAGGTTGGAACCTTGGGAAGATAGGGTTGGAGCAATAGAGGTTGGAGCCTGGTAGATTGGAGATTGCTGTCTTCATCTAGGGTAGGAGCCCTAATTATTATTATACTTGATTGATTGTAAGAGGATTGGAGTCCTTGACATTGATTAATAAAATTATTATTCTATCATTGTTAATTTTGTGTTCTATTTATAAGTGATATTAACTGGTAAAAATACAATTGAAAAGAAATATTGATTCACACCCCTCTCAGTATTTCCAACAATTGTAATCAGAGCTAGTACCTTCACTCAAAGCCTAATAGCTTGAAGGTAGATCCTTAGAATACAAATGGAAAAGCCAAGGAAGAAAGCCACCAACCCTTCTAAAGATGTCTCTTCTTCAACTGTGAAAACATAAGATAATCAAATTGGGAAAGCTCCATTGTTAAATGAAAACTTTGATATATGGAAGGCAAGAATCAAGAATTTCCTAATAGCTTAAGATTTTGAAGTTTGGGAATCAGTGATTACTGAAAGCACGATGGAAGAAGAATCCAAGGAATATAATGAAAGAGAGATAAAAGAAATCTGGAGAGGGCTATCAGATCCTATAAAGGCCAAAGTGGAAAAATGTTCATCAGCAAAAGGTATATGGGAAAAACTTCAAGATCTTCACTCAAAAGGAGCATTGACTATGATCTCTAATCAAGAAGATGATGGAAAGAAACAAGGAAATATAGAACCCATAAAGGAAGCTGAAAACAAGAGTGAAGATATCAAGACCAAGGAGGACCTAGAAGATGAAGAAAATGAAGAATATATCAAAGATGGTCTCAAGGCAAAACATGTAGCTGCCCTAGAAGAGATAAGCAGTTTAAAAAAGGAAAATGAGGAGCTCAAGAAGAAAGCACAATATGGTGACTATGACTTATAAAAGACAAGGAAGGAAGTTAATCTTTTCAAGCTTAAAGTACAATAAAATGATGAGGAGCTCACCAAGCTTAAGGAGTAATTACATCAAAACAAGAAAAGGCATCATGAAGAAGTCATATCCATGAAAAATCAATTGGATAAAGCAAAGAAAAGGAAAGAAACTTTGTCAAGTCATCTTGAAAAAAAACATGAAGACTTGAAAAAACTTGAAGGAAAAAGTGGCCAGTACAAGGAAGATGTCTCCTCCCTTAAATCTCAGTTGGAAGAAGCAAAGAAACAAGCACAAGGATTTGAAAGGGTTATGGAAGTTTTGGCCCTCCTAGAAGGACAAGTTGATGAAGAAAAAAAGGAAAGAAGTACCATGAGATCCCAACTAGAAGAAAAGGATGAAGAGATCTTCAAATTAAAATTAGATAGCACCTCTCTCAAGGTCGAAACGTGTGAAACAACAAGGATGAAGGAAGAAATGGAGATCAGTCTAGCAAAGAAGGATGAATAATTCAAGATGATGAAAGAAGAAATTAATCTCCTAAGGAAATAAGTTGACCATCTGAACAAAATTCTAAAGACCTCTCAAATCCTAGATGGCATCCTCAGTCATCAAATATCTCCTCTTGATAAATCAAATCTTGGTTATGTAGGTGAAACCTCAAATAGAAATAATGAAAACCCTAATACTTCAAACAACAAGGATGTGAAGAAGCTTGGAAAAAAATATGGTGCCCCTAGTTCCAGCAAAAGCAAGGAGAAGAGTCAAGATGACATTGGAAAAAACCCTACTCCAAGAAGATATGCAGAAGGTATCAAGGATGCAAGAGGCAATGGATATCATCAAAGGATCCCAAGATAGAATGAATTTAGAATTACAAGGCAATCTCCATCCTCCATGTACCAAAGTATATTTTTTGGTTATTGCTATTCTTGTACAAATTTTGGTCACATGGTAAAGGATTGTAGGGCATACCACAAGAACAAATATAATGGTTCACATAAGTTCCCTAGAAGAAACTTTGCAATATGAAGTCATGATTCCTCATTCATGAACAAGATGAAATTCTTCAAATGCCATAACATTGGACATATGGCTTGTGATTGCAACTTGACTTGGGCTCCTAACCAAGCTAAAAGCATGACTACCAAGAAAGAAAAGAAAGTCACAAAATTTTGGAGAAGAAATAAAATTGAATCAAAAAGCCTATTGAACACTCAAGACATCAACTCATGTTGCTAATATAATAAGTACATCTTTGGGAGATATGATATCCCATGTTTTGATGATGAAATTCTGCCAAGAAGAAGACCATGCATATTATTTGGGGGGGGGGGGGGGGGCCTTGTGATTCTTGACTACTCTTGCAAAAGATATTCATGAAGAGCCCTATGAAACCCTTGATGAGTCACACATGGAACATCATCTCTTGATAGATCATCTCTCGGGAGTAACTCCATTGAAGAAAATCATGATATTGTGAAGATGTCTTCCACTTGATCACAAGGCATCAATCTTTCTTAACTTGAGGAAAAATAATAGAGGGATTTTTGTAGGAAGGGGGAGTTGGTTGATCATATACCTCATCCATTTCCATGAAGGCATGAAAAGGCTTATGGAGAGAAATTTCATTAAATAAGAGAACCATGACAAGGGGAGCAACATATCTATCATGAAGAACTATCATTGTTGAAGAAAATACGATAAAGCAGTATGTCAAGAAGCAGCGTGATAGGGGGAGTACTTGGACACCCCATTTTCCATTGATGTCAAAGGGGGAGAAATTGTTGAAAGGGAAAGAATATTTCCATCAATGAAAAAGGGGGGGACTGTTGGTCAAAGTTGTCACTGGTCTAAATATGGCATTATTGGAGATGGAAAATATTTTTGCAGAACCCTAGCCCTTGTCCTTTTGTGACTACCACATCCATGTGGACTACTCCACTGAAAGATGTGCACGTCATGTTGTGTTGTGTGTCTCTAATAGAGTTATGACTATTCCCTTTCACTTGAGACTCACTCTCACCCTCTCCCTCTGCAGTGAAAGAACCTTGACACAAGTAACAATAAGCAGTCACCAAGAACGTGAACCTTGATGTTCGAAGACAAATCAAACCACTCTCATGTTCTGAAAAGCAAGAGCTAAGGCAAACCTCTAAGATAATGGTAACTGGGCCATCATAGCGGATGGAACTCCTACACCAAACGGTGTGAGGTCTAGTTGGGACTTCATGTCGGGGAGATACCCTTAATTTTGGTGGGTCTAGCACCATCAACAAGTAGCTTGTTGAAGTACATTGTATATAGAATTAGTGTATCCTATTGAAGACATCCATTTGAGAAGCTTTAGCTGATCTTGGAGACACTATTGAAGACCATGTTGCATTGTTGAAGTCATCATAAGGTAACTTTGAATATCTTGTTTGGGTAACATGAAGAGTTGCAGAGACACCTTAATGAGAAGACAAAGTTTTCATTGATGAGTTAAGTGCCTTGGAGATCATTTGAAGGTAGTGTTGAAGGTGAAGATATTGTTAGGGCTCATTTGCAGAAGATACTGGGAGTCGTGAAGAATTATTAAACTTATCTTAATGAATTGAAGTTGTGGGTTGGAGCCCTAGAGGATAAGAGTCCTCAAGAAGACTAGGTTGGAGCTTGTACCAGAGATAGGGTTGGAGCCCTAGAGGCTGGTGCCTCAAAGTTACAAGGTTGGAACCCTGGGAAGATAGGGTTGGAGCAATAGAGGTTGGAGCCTAGTGGATTGGGGATTGGTGTCTTCATCTAGGGTTGGAGCCCTAATTATTGTTATACTTGATTGATTGTAAGAGGATTGGAGTCATTGACATTGATTAATAAATTATTATTCTATCATTGTTAATTTTGTGTTCTAATTATAAGTGATATTAACTGGTAAAAATAACAATTGAAAAGAAATATTGATTCACCCAACCTCTCAGTATTTCCAACAATTGGAATGAGAGCTAGTACCCTCACTCAAAGCCTAATAGCTTGAAGGTAGATCCTTAGAATACAAATGGAAAATCCAAGGAATAAATCCTCCAACCCTTCTAAAGATGTCTCTTCCTCAACCGTGAAAACATAAGATAATCAAATTGGGAAAGCTCCATTGTTAAATGGAAACTTTGATATATGGAAGGCAAGAATCAAGAATTTCTTTATGGCTTAAGATTTTAAAGTTTGAGAATCAGTGATTACTGAAAGCACAATGGAAGAAGAATCCAAGGAAAATAATGAAAGAGCGATAAAAGCAATCTTGAGAGGGCTATCAAATCCTGTAAAGGCCAAAGTGTAAAAATGTTCATCAGCAAAAGGTATATGGGAAAAACTTCAAGATCTTCACTCAAAAGGAGCATTGACTATGATCTCTAATCAAGAATATGATGGAAAGCAAGAAGGAAATATAGAACCCATAAAGGAAGTTGAAAACAAGAATGAAGATATCAAGACCAAGGAGGACCTAGAAGATGAAGAAAATGAAGAAGATATCAAAGATGGTCTCAAGGCAAAACCTGTAGCTGCCCTAGAAGAGATAAGCAATTTAAAAAAGGAAAATGAGGAGCTCAAGAAGAAAGCACAATATGGTGACTATGACTTATAAAAGACAAGGAAGGAAGTTAATATTTTAAAGCTTAAAGTACAATAAAAGGATGAGGAGCTCACCAAACTTAAGGAGTAATTACATCAAAACAAGAAAAGGCATCATGAAGAAGTCATATCCATGACAAATAAATTGGACAAAGCAAAGAAAAGGGAAGAAACTTTGTCAAGTCATCTTGAAAAAAAACATGAAGACTTGAAAAAACTTGAAGGAAAAATTGGTCAGTACAAGGAAGATGTCTCCTCCCTTAAATCTCAGTTGGAAGAAGCAAAGAAACAAGCACAAGGAGTTGAAAGGGTGATGGAAGTTTTTGCCCTCCTAGAAGGACAATTTGATGAAGCAGAAAAGGAAAGAAGTACCATGACATCCCAACTAGAAGAAAAGGATGAAGAAATCTTCAAATTAAAATTAGATATCACCTCTCTCAAGGCCGAAACGTGTGAAGCAACAAGGATGAAGGAAGAAATGGAGAGCAGTCTAGCGAAGAAGGATGAATAATGCAAGATGATGAAAGAAGAAATTAATCTCCTAAGGAAATAAGTTGACCATCTGAACAAAATTCTAAAGACCTCTCAAATCCTAGATGGCATCCTAAGTCATAAAATATCTCCTCTTGATAAATCAAGTCTTGGTTATGTAGGTGAAACCTCAAATAGAAATAATGAAAAACCTAATACTTTAAACAACAAGGATGTGAAGAAGCTTGGAAAAAAATTTGATGCCCCTAGTTCCAGCAAAAGCAAGGAGGAGAGTCAAGATGACATTGGAAAAAACCCTACTCCAAGAAGATATGCAGAAGGTATCAAGGATGCAAGAGGCAATGGATGTCATCAAAGGATCCCAAGACAGAATGAATTTAGAAGTACAACAAGGCAATCTCTGTCCTCCATGTACCAAAGTATTTTTTTTGGTTATTGCTATTCTTGTACAAATTTTGGTCACATGGTAAAGGATTGTAGGGCATACCACAAGAACAAATATAATGGTTCACATAAGTTCCCTAGAAGCAACTTTGCAATATGAAGTCATGATTCCTCATTCATGAACAAGATGAAATTCTTCAAATGCCATAACATTGGACATATGGCTTGTGATTGCAACTTGACTTGGGCTCCTAACCAAGCTAAAAGCATGACTACCAAGAAAGAAAAGAAAGTCACAAAATTTTGGAGAAGAAATAAAATTGAATCAGAAAGCCAGTTGAAAACTCAAGACATCAACTCATGTTGCTAATATAATGAGTACATCTTTGGGAGATATGATATCCCACGTTTTGATGATGAAATTCTGCCAAGAAGAAGACCATGCATATTGTTAGGGGGGGCTTGTGATTCTTGACTACTCTTGCAAAATATATTCATGAAGAGCCCTCTGAAACCCTTGATGAGTCACACATGGAAAATCATCTCTTGATAGATCATCTCTCGGGAGTAACTACATTGAAGAAAATCATGATATTGTGAAGATGTCTTCCACTTGATCACAAGGCAGCAATCTTTCTTAACTTGAGGGAAAATAATAGAGGGATTTTTGCAGGAAGGGGGAGTTGGTTGATCATATACCTCATCCATTTCCATGAAGGCATGAAAAGGCTTATGGAGAGAAATTTCATTAAATAAGAGAACCATGACAAGGGGAGAAACATATATATCATGAAGAACTATCATTGTTGAAGAAAATACGATAGAGGAGTATATCAAGAAGAAGCTTGATAGGGGGAGTACTTGGACACCCCATTTTCCATTGAAGTCAAAGGGGGAGAAATTGTTGAATGGGAAATAATATTGACATCAATGACAAAGGGGGAGAATGTTGGTAAAAATTGTCATTGATATCATTATGCAATTATTGGAGATGGAAAATATTTTTGTAGAACCCTAGCCCTTGTCCTTATGTGATAATGATGCATGGATGATTGTTGGTTGAAAAATAAGTTGAATCCCTAGCCTTCTTAATTGATGCCCATGGTTCCCTAGTATTTATGAAATAAGAAGCCTTGATCTTAATTGGTTCATTCCATGAATAAAGAAGGATATTTAATCTAAAATCCCATGATGCCATTGAATATGCCCTTATCCTAAAGAATGAAGAACACATGTGAAGAAAACCTCTTCTTGCATGTCATAAACTTGAAGGCCTAAAAAATAAAATCCTAAATCCCTAGCCCTAAATTCTTGATTCATGATGCCCTAAGGAAGCCTTAATCCTTATAAATGTCTTAATCCTAGAGGAAGCCCCAACATTGACCAAAACACAATATCCTAAACACTACCATGAATATAATTATGATGACAGTTCACAAAAATAATTTTATTGGTTATAAAATGACCTCATTTAAGGATGAAAATGGCACCATCTTGTAGAGGACATTTTTCCCTTTCGAATGAGCTATTACTCACCCTCTAACTCCTTCTATATTGAGAGAAATTGATTTTACAAGTTGAAAAAATATATTTTTAATGTTCGCTGACATGAGCCTACATGTGCAAGTCAGCTCCTTCAAGGCGTGTCTATTTGTTGAAGGTTAAATTATGTATAAATATAAGTTTAAATTCATCATTCATCCATTCAATTTGGTGATCAATTCAGAGAAGCAATACAGGAATAGGAAGGAGGCTGAAGAGGACAGAGAATCACTATTTAGGGAATTTTTTTTATTAAGATATCCATTACAAAATAGAGGACAACAACCTATGAACTTCGGACCTGTGACAGGATCAAATTGGAGCTTCAATAACTTGGATTTGTGGATAATAATAGCTCAGATAGTTAGCTATGCATTGCTTCTTGAACCTGTAGTCATATGCCTCTAACCACAGACCTTCAATCATAGACCTAGGACATGTGATTATAGTGACCTATTGCTACTTGTGACATCAAACTTAGATTACTGAATTCGTATTGTTGACCAGTTGTGGACTGAACTCGGATAGGGATTTGTGACAAGTGCCTTAGGCTCACACTGTGTGAAGGCATAGAACTGTGTATATAAGCTCAAGGTTACAGTCCTGTAGCTCAGGCTAATACTACTAACATTTGGGCAGTGATAGTTGGATAAGGAGCTCAGATCATAGACCTTATTCAGTAACTCAGACCTTTTTTCATTTGCCGGGAATCTTGGACTTTGGACAGTAAAGCAAGAGGATTTTTAAAATCTTAGAGTATAGTCTTTATTGAAGGCTCTGTCACCTTTGGACCCTTAATAACCATATGTGGAGGAAAGCCACCTGTGATAGCTACCAAAATTGGCTTGGATCTGGAAGCATTCTTGTATTGTGCCTTAGACCTGTGTGTGAAGGAAGCTCAATTACTGATTGTGGCACCCTCATACCTGAGGGACAAACTTGTTAAGGACCTATTGACATGGCAAATGTTCGCTATTCCAACAATTGGAACTAAACCGATTGCAGACCCCAATTAGATCTACTTTTGTTTGGAATGGCTAGTTCCGACGGGTTTTAAAGGACCCTGTAAACTGTTATATGTGTTGAAAGATTGCTTCTGGGAGGAAGACTTCAATTAAAACAACAAAGAGAAACAGCTAACCTATAAGTATCAGATCCTATCTACACTAATTTTAACTACTTAAGATAGTCCTAACTATCCTAATCTATCCTGCAGGAGCATAACAAAAAGAGGTTAAACATCATATATAGATTCCAAGTCAAAATGAATCTATTACTAGTTCATATGAGAACAAGGCTATATTAAATCCTAATTGCAATCCAATTACTTATATAGGAATACACATTCCTTTCCATACAAATAACACTTGCAACTGATGTTTGACAAAGTTTTGACTCTGAAACCTTTCATGAGTTAAGCATGCTATTGAATTATATTCAAATAATTAGAAATAACCATGAACTGTATGTTATCAATATGCACAAAGAAAAACACATTTATCTTTATGCCAGCAACGAGACCCTGATTCCAAACATATCAAAGAGGAAGAGAATAGATCTTAAACAAAAGGATCCTTTTAGACCCAAACAGTATTCTTTATTCATAATAAATCAAAAACTGTTCTACCCCAAAAAAAAGTCCTCCCCTCATCTCCGGAGGTAATATTTATACCAAAGGGGATGACCCTCGGTCTCCCTTTAACTTTTCACCTCCCTTCCTTTTTCAATATACAAATCAAAATACACAGACATAAAACGGCTAGTGTAATTGCTAACACGTAGAAGGCATATCCGCTGAAGCGCTTCATTTCCTGGGGAAATGAATGGATGTTGATTAGAAGAGGATGACTGTGTGTCATCTCTTCATGATGAAACCTGGGACAATTTCCCCTTCAGAATACATAGGCAACGTGTGGAAACCCAACCGAGAACGCCTAAGGCCGGATCTTTAAACAGAACACATCCACATATATGAACTCTCCTGATCCGCTTATGCGTCTTTCACTCCTCACCTACAAAGATAATTAACATTAGTTTTATGACTATGCAAATATGATAGAAATGCTTAAAAACACAAATCTTACCTTCATTAAAACGTTTATAACAAAAAGAGACAAGTGTGAAAGAATCTACCCCTGGTTTTTAATCCCTGCATTGATTAAGTCCCGCAAGCGTAAATCTGATTTACATTGAAAATCGTCGCATAACACATAACCGGATCCGAAATCCAGACTTGAAATATTATAGACAGGAACCCATACCCTATCGGATCCGCGAAACACTATCGCATCGTATCGCACCATGTTTTTAAGCTTTGGGCTTTGCCGATTGCGACTTGCGATTGGACGGACCCAAAATATATATGTGTCATGGTTCATAGTCCCCTCGGGTCTGCCACATAAGATTTCCCTTTGAAAACCCCAACCACGATGTATTATCGCAATACACGGGAAAACCCGCAGCCACCCATAAGGTAGGACTTCAAATGTTATACACCCGAGTGAATAATAATTGTCAGATCTGCCATATCATAGTGCGCCTTATGTATGATCGTCGGATTATGCCAATTGTGATATGCGATTAGGCCAAACCCAACGATATATATGTTATATTTAATAGTTGGGCGGGTCCGCCATATCACATTGTGCTATATATATATCAACATGTGAGTGCCGACTGTGATATGCGATTGGGGGGAAGCAGACCCGAAAATATATATACTACGCTTGATAATCCCAACGAGTCCACTTCCTTATGGTTCGTGTTGTATGCAAGCCCTAGGACCCCACTGATTGCGATATGCGATGGGACTCTAGATCTGAAATATATATACTGTGGTTAATAATACCGTCAAGTCCGGTGTATAGTGGTGTGCAGTGTTGGTTGAGATAGGCGAAAAGGGTGATTTATGCATGTTTGTGAAGCATTTCCATTGTAAAGAGTTATAATGGAAATAAGGTGCGATAGAAGGTTTTTGAGGGTTGAAAAAGTCTCGATGGAGGATATGAATGAAGGGCTAGAAAGGGTTATAGATGAATCATGCGGTAGATATTTATTAAGGGGGGCTTAACCATTAGGAATTGAAGATTTGACTCGGCAACGAGTTAAAGTCTCTAGGATAAAACAGATCATTCGGAGAGGTGAAAGATCAACTTTTAGGGGACCCATTCAAGATTGCTACCAAGGCAGGTTTTGATAGGGTGGTGGTTGTGGCCACAAAAAATAGCGAACCGCTGGGCAAACCAGTTATCTCTGTTTCCAAATAAACCTTGGATCAATAGAACATTAGGGTGTTAAGATAAACTTGAAATTCAAACTGTATAGATGGAATGGCATGGGTTCCACTTCAACATTAATTGCTTCAGATCGGATAAATACAAATAGCTTCTACTTGCTGATAGGTCTTTGACAGGCATTCTCCAATGGTAGTATTAGGGGATTTATTGACCCTCCTTTACCTGTTTTCTACTTTCAAAAGTCCTTTCGGGGCCATCACTAGTCTACCAATACCTATTTAGGCGTGTACCTCAGCTCTTTATCTCTCATAAAACTTTATGTAGATATGTTTATCTGCACTTTATGCAAGAATTTTAGTGCTATATTTTCGTATGATTGAATGGGGTGCAGTCATGGATCATGCCATATTTTTAAATCGCTTAAGAAAGGTTGGGCTTGCTGTGTCAACTGGTACTCTGAGCCCAGCAACAGTCCCTACTCTAATCGGCTTCCCAAACAACATGCCCTTCCAGATTGGCACAAGGACTCAACATTTCATTTATTTTTTTTTTACATAAGTCCTTCCAGTTTCAAGCACAAGGACTAGAGCACAATTGGATTTGCCACAGGGTATATGACAGCGAGCTTAGCCCATGAAAGGAGGTTTACTTGTAGATGATAGGTATTGGGAAACTTAGTGTGGTGGATGGGACCAATGGAGAATAGCTGCAAACCTTACAGGCAAGTATAGGCTAGGTCTAAGCGGGATATTTTAAAAATGCGGCGTTCTGCCATGCCAGTCAAGCTATGGTTATACATTTTTTCATTTTATAAAGATGCCCCTACATGCTCCAGGTATCCAGGTTATCAACAGATCTTACCTAGTTCCCATTATATGCTAATGAGTGGATTCGATTTGAATTCCATAACTGAATTTCAAGTTCTCGTAGGCTCTTTAAAAGTTTGTTTGATTTGTAGAGCAGCAATGAATTTAGGACCGGCAGACTCATCGGCAGGTTAACAAGGGAGGCCAAAGCTGAAGGTGATGAATGAAGGCAATCTAAAGAAAGTTATAGAAGTGAAAACGAGAGTGGAGGACCGAAATCTGTTGGCTGAAAAGAACTAAAATTCAAAGGAAAATAAACTTTGCAGAAATAAAAAGAACGAAAGGGATGAAAAGATAACTAAGCTAACAGAAAAAAATAAAAATAAAAATGAATCCTAACCTACTCAGGAAGTGACCACCACGTGGTGGCTACTGGAAGTATCTCTTGAGATGTTTGCCATTAACAAGGAGTTTTTCAATTTCTCCCTGTAAAGTTTTCAATCTGTAAGTTCCCTGAACAATTTTTTCTTCAACTTGGAACGGGCCCAGCCATAAGTGTTGGAATTTCGTGTGTTTACCTTTTGGCTCATTCAACTTGTCCCATTTCAAGACTAGCTCTCCTACTTGGTAATCTTTATCTCCTGCCAAATGGTGATCAAACCATCTCTTTACAATCATTTGGTGGTTTCTAAATTTATTTCTGGCTTTATCTCTCAATTCCTCCAACCTCACTAGTTGGTTGATCCTTTCTTGAAGTAAGGCTGAAGGGGTCCCTCTTGAGGCTTGGGAGAGCTGTAAAGAGGGAAGGGTAATGTTGGGCGGCAAGATGGCTTTCTGTCCATAGACGATGAAGTATGGGGAGTTTCCTAAGGCCACTTTTGGGGTGACCCTATCGGCCCAAAGGGAATTTTTAAGAGCAATGTGCTAGTTCTTCTGGTTATCGGCGACAGATTTACAGATTATGCGGATGAGTTTTTTATTTGAGGACTCTGCAACTCCATTTCCCTGGGGGTTAACAGTTTGATGCATACCTTATGTGAATTGATTTATCAATAGCAAATTTAGTCAATTCAGTGATGAAAAGTAAGAAGAATTATCAAATATGAGAGTGTCAGGGATGCCATACTTGTTGATAATGAATTCTCAATAAATGATATTACCTTGTCTTCGTTTACCTTCCGAAGCAGGATTGCTTCGATCCATCTAGTGAAGTAGTTGGTCGCTATGAGTATATACTTCTATTGCTGTGAAGAGTTTGGAGTGATCTCGCCTATGACATCTAGGACCCATTGCTGGAATGGGCGATAAATCATAATGGGCCTAAGGGGAACAGCTGGCTTTCTTTCGCGTCCTACAAAAGTTTTACATACCTTGCATTTCTGAGCGTAGGCATGCGAGTCTCTGAACACTGTGGGCCAATAATATCCGGCCATTAATATTTTGTGAGCAGTGGTCTCTCCGCCATAGTGACCACCTGCTGGGTCGTCGTGCATTTCTTTCAAGACATGATCGACATCATCCTTTTCCAAGCACCTTATCCAGATTCCATCATAATTTTTTCTGTATAATGTGTCATTGGCCAAGTGATACCGATTAGATTTCAGTCCGAGCACTCTCCTTTGTGATGCATCCATGTGTTTAGGACATAGCCCCCATGTGAGATAAAAGCGTATGTCGTAATACCATGACTCAGGATCCAAAAGGGCTTTTGACGTTTCGTGCTCATACATCAGCATCTCATTAATCCATAGGGGCTCCTCCCTAAAATCTACTTGATCATTTTACATGCTCTACGTTTCTGGTTCTTCGGACTCCCTTTCTTTATCCACCAAGGCTTCTGTAGCTAGCCTACACAATCCTTGCCCTCGAACTATCTTTGTTGGCCTAATCTCGAGGTCAAATTCTTGAAGTACGTTTATCCAATTTCCTCTCTGTTCACCCATTTCTTTCTGCATGAAGAGGGCTCTTACAGTAGGATGGGGAATGATTACTTTAGTCCTAGCCTTTAAAAAATAAGGGCGGAAGTGTTTTACTGCTTTAAAAACCACAAAGCCTTGTTTCTCCACGTCTGGGTAGTTCAGTTCTTTTCCCTACAAATTAGAGTTCATATAAGAAATAGGGACTTTGTTTCCATCATCATTTTTTTGAGGGAGGATTACGGCATATGAAACGTCAGAAGCAAAAGTGTACAAGAAGAATTCCTTGCCGAAATTGGGGCTGACCAACATAAGAGCTTTTGTGATGGCCTCCTTGATTCGCTGAAATGATTTCTTAGCTTCATCACTCCACTTATACACAACGTCCTTTTTCATCATTAGCTGCATAGGATGCACTATTTCTGTGAAACCTAAAACAAATTTCCTAATGAAATTAATCTTCTCGAAGAAAGATTACATTGCCATTTTATTTGTAGGGGGTTGTATTCTCATGATAGTCTCTATTCTAGATATCATTTTGGGATTCAACTGCGTTAAGTAAGTCATTCATGTATGACCAAAATGATATCTAATATAATGCACTGTGTAAACCCCCATACTTAAAGTCTCTATTCTTTTAGGATCATTAACAATCCATTCTTTAGAAAGCATATGACCCTGTAACTGCGAAGATGCTCTTCTTGGGATTCAACGATATTCTGTACCTTCAGCATCTTTCGAAAATCTGTTTCAGGTGATAAATATGATCCCTTTTGTGATATGAATACACAGTGATGTCATCCATGTAAACCACTACTGATCTGTTAATCAACCCTCAGAAAGCTATGTCCATAGCTCTCTGGAATGTGGTGCCCGCATTAATAAGTCCAAAAGGCATTTTACGATATGCGTAAGTGCCCCATTTAGTGTTGAAGGTTGTCTTAAGCTGATCCCCATTAGACACCAACACTTGGTTATATCTTGAAAACCCATCTAATAGGGACAACATTTCAGACCTAGAAACGCATTGAAGAATGTGTTCCATAGAAGGGACAAGATAGTTATCCTTTTGTGATGCTTTGTTCAGGTTTCTGAAATCGATACACAACCTGATGTCTCCATTTTTCTTTCTTACTAGCATGAGATTGGCTACCCAGTGGGTGTGTCTGACCAGAAAAATGATTTTAGCATCCAGCATTTTGTTTAATTCTTTCTTCACCAACATTTCTAGGCTGGGATGCATCTTGTGAAGCTTTTGTTGGTAGGGCTTAGCCTCCTTTTCCAGAGGAATTACATGCTGCATAACGCTGGTATCAAAGGTTTTTAAGTCGCCATATGTCCATGCAAAGACATCCTTGTACTCTTTAAACAGCTTAACAAATGCAGCCTTCTCTTGTGGAGAGCACCCCAAGCCCAAATTGACATTTTTTGGTTCTTCTTTGGTTTCAAGGTTGATTGATTCATACTTCATGGATGAGCTATGTGTTTTTCAGTTAGTCGGTTTCTTGAATTTATCATGCAGGTCATACAAGTGCTCCATCTTGACAACTGACTTGGGAATTATATTGGATTGATCCTTTTCCTCATCTTCCCTCTCATTCATAAGCCTGTCATGCTCCTTTTCATCAATGACTGCATTCTTGAATGTCTTCTCGCAATGCAAGAACTCAAGGATTTGCTCGTCATCTTCGAACACCTGTCAATTTGAGATGTTATCAGGCACAGATGGTCTGAAAATCAATTCAACATAACATTTATTCTTCTTTAATCTAAAATCTGTTGAAAATGCAACAAGATGATGGAGCTTAGTGGAAAGGAGTCACCTTCACTAAGTGGGCCCGCAGGCTATTTTCGGTGCAAAGTCTATTTTTAGACGTATGGATCATGGTCTATGAGTTGCAGGATGCTATTTGTGGATGATTGGTCATGTTGGTAAAAATAGATGGACTTCTATTTTTAGACATATGGGCAGAGTCTATTTTTAGACTGCCAGCTAAAAATAGAACAGTCGAATATTATTAGCTCTTAATAATATTTGGACTATAAACATTATCTTATCCTCTTGGAGCACTTCAGTTCGAGCTACGGATGTGGCACATGCAACTTCCAGAAGGAAATACGCTTTTCTTATGGGTTAGTTGAGCTATTGCATGATGGACTTCAGTTAGAACTCAAGTGATTGAGTTTGGTAGAGTTGATTGAGGAGTTGATGGAGTTGTGTTCAGTTTGACTTGGTTGAACTAGTTGTATTTAGTCTAACTGCAGAATACACTAGTGATGAGTGATGTGAATTAATTATTAATTAATTCACTAATTATTAACTCATAAAGCAACTAAAGAATACATCAGTTAACTTAGTGCATGGACAGTTCAGTGGAGACAAGTGTTAGAGGTGGGTGAAAGAGTGAGACTGCTATCAGTTGTGACTATAGTTGTGCATGATATTTGCACATGCATTGATGGAGATTGCCAATGAGGATTGCACAGTACAAGCCAAGGAAAATGAGCTTGGATCATTCCTATTCTCACATTGGATTTCGCAGTAGAGGCAGGCAGACAGCGAAGGAGATTTGAACCTGTGACTTGATTCAGATCTGAGCTAGTTTGTGTGTAACAGGTGGAGATAGTACTGAGTACTTGTGAGGAGTATTGTACTATGTATTATTACATGTTCTCTATCATTATAATATACAAATAGTGTGGGGTTTTCAGCTGTATGCTTTCCCATTACATACTGTGTTAATGTGCGCATGCGATTGATGTTTCATTGTTTTTAATTCCACAAAATTGATGATCAACGTAGAGGAGGTTATGTATTATGCATGCATTCCGCAAATAGTGTATAATCGGGATAAACTCTTTGAATAAGTGTTATATTATTCAAAATTTCTACATGGTATCATAGCAGAGTTGATCATCATATCTACTATTCAGAAAGTGATTAGATTTTATTTCTTCAGGCAGAGTCTGTAATCGGGCCAGGTAGCCTCTGGATTCATCCTTCCTTTGGAAGGTGAGATATCCGGTAAAAGCCCATACAGTCAATCTCTGTATGAGAAATACTTTGTTCTCACAAATTTTAGATCAGAAGCGGTTGAGTTTTGAGCTGGTGGAATTCGAATTTGCAGCAGTGTTTTCTTGGTGTCAAAGTTGAAATGTCTTTCAACAGATTGCGATTGGAGTATGCTCTTAAGGGCAGCTCGAATTATATTGCATGGAAAGACAGGATGGAGGCGGTGTTAGATGACAATGGGCTGAAGGAGTTCATAGAGGCTGAGGTCCCAAAGCCTACTGATGCTACTCACATTGAGGCTTGGCAAAAGAAGATAGCAAAGTGTCGAAGGATTCTGTTGGAGGGCGTGAAGGATCACATTGTGTCCAGCCTGCATGGAAAGGCTTCTCCATACTTTATGTGGAAAGCGTTGACAGATTTATTCCAAAGCAAGAGCGACCAGAGGAAGTTGGAACTCAAGGATAAACTCAGAAACATTAAGCGTGAGAATGGAGACAGTATGCCCAAGTATCTCACGAAGTTCACCCAATGTCGGGATGAGCTGGGAAGTGTGGGGGTGACTGTCGATGATGAGGACTTGGTGAGCTTGGCTCTCCTTGGTCTTTTGAAGAGTTGGCATTCCTATCAGGACTCTGTCAATGATCGGGAGAAATTGCCAGGATGGGAGAGACTTTGGTCTGATCTTGTGCAAGAGGAGATCAAGCGGAATACCAGGGACGGATCTTCATCAAAGGCATCTGATGAAGAAAATTGCGCTTTGGTTGCCAAAGCAAAGAATGGGAAGGAGAAGGGTTCTCTTTCCGAATCCAGTTCTTCCAATGATGGGAAGAAGGTTGACAAATCGAAAGTGCGATGCTTTCGTTGTCATGAGGTGGGCCATTATGCTTCAAATTGTCCACGGAGGAAATCCAAGAAGGGATCCGGGGAAGGATCTGAAGGTGAGGCACTTGCTTCACAGTTTGAGTTGGATTTCACACTCTTCACATGCATGGTTTCATCCATGGTGGGAAGTGGTTGGTTTCTTGATAGTGGAGCTTCTTTCCACATGACCGGTGACAAGAGTTTGTTCAGTACTTTGGAGGAGAAAGATCTCCAGATACTCATAGCGATGGGTAATGATGAGAAGTATAGTGTCTCAGGTGTAGGCATGGTTATTTTTTAGAGGGAGCATGGAGCTCGCCTTACCTTGACCGATGTCAAGTATGTACCAGGACTGAAGAGAAACTTGGTGTCGATCGCGATGCTGGAAGACAGAGGGTATGATGTAGTCTTCAGTAAGGGAAAGGTTTTCCTTGGACACATCATCACTAGACAAGTGAAGCAGATTGGTTCAGGGTCAAGAACCTATATGCTTTTGCGGTTCAAGATGCATGCATAGCCTTGAGCAGCGTGGCAACTGATGGAGACTTGGTGGTTGAGAGGGAGCGTATATTACCTCTCAACATGCAGAGCCAGAAGAAGTCTCAGACGATTGTGGAGGAGCCATGATTGGTGCAACAGCTTCAGGAGGTTGTGGGGCAGCCACAACAAGGGAAGTTGAGAGGAGATCAAGTAGAGACATCTACTCATGCAGAGACCTCCAGTAGGGGGAAACTTCGAGCCAGGTGGGCTGAGGGATCACATGCAGCCATACCTCCAAGTAGGAGGTGGGCGATATAGAGTGATCATCCCAAGGAGGAGGGTCAGGATCCTTGAGGTACCCAACCTCTTGGATGAGACCTTGCTACGGGAGCCCCGATGTGGAGTAGTAGGAACTGACTGATTGGGTAGAGACAGATGTGGATGGAACAGCAGAGAGAGCGACAGTGTAGGGAATCCCAAGACAGCGCATAGCTAGCAGGCTGCAGCAATGTGAGAGGCACAAGTGTTTTGCATAGTGCTAGGTGGCACAGAGAAGTGTGCAATGGTGCGAGATGCATGGAGATGTTTCAGTAGCGCAGATGTCAGAGAGGGAGCACTTGTCAGCAACAGGTAGAGATTTAGCATCAGAGTATGTTCCTAGCCCAACAAAGTGGTCAGTTGGGAGTGTTTTTGTTCCAAGTGTTGTTGGAGCAAATGGACCGGGCAAATGTGTTGCATGCAGAACATTCCAAAGTTGCAGGATAGGGGTTGCAGATAATCCATATCTTGTTGAGAGGGAGTGTTGAAAATGCAACAAGATGATGGAGCTTAGTGGAAAGGAGTCGCCTTCACTAAGTGGGCCCGCAGGCTATTTTTGGCACAAAGTCTATTTTTAGACTATGTCTATTTTTAGACATATGGATCATGGTCTATGAGTTGCACGATGCTATTTGTGGATGATTGGTCATGTTGGTAAAAATAGATGGACTTCTATTTTTAGACATATGGGCGGAGTCTATTTTTAGACTACGAGGCTAAAAATAGAACAGTCGAATATTATTAGCTCTTAATAATATTTGGACTATAAACATTATCTTATCCTCTTGGAGCACTTCAGTTCGAGCTACGGATGTGGCACATGCAACTGCCAAAAGGAAATACGCTTTTCTTATGGGTTAGTTGAGCTATTGCATGATGGACTTCAGTTAGAACTCAAGTGATTGAGTTTGGTAGAGTTGATTGAGGAGTTGATGGTGTTGTGTTCAGTTTGACTTGGTTGAACTAGTTGTATTTAGTATAACTGCATAATACACTAGTGATGAGTGATTTGAATTAATTATTAATTAATTCACTAATTATTAACTCATAAAGCAACTAAAGAATACATCAGTTAACTCAGTGCATGGACAGTTCAGTGGAGACAAGTGTTAGAGGTGGGTGAAAGAGTGAGACTGCTATCAGTTGTGACTATAGTTGTGCATGAAATTCGCACATGCATTGATGGAGATTTCCAATGAGGATTGCGCAGTATAAGCCAAGGAAAACGAGCTTGGATCATTCCTATTCTCACATTGGATTGCACAATAGAGGCAAGCAGACAGTGGAGGAGATTTGAACCTGTGACTTGATTCAGATCTGAGCTAGTTTGTGTGTAACAGGTGGAGATAGTACTGAGTACTTGTGAGGAGTATTGTACTATGTATTGTTACATGTTCTCTATCATTATAATATACAGATAGTGCGGGGTTTTCAGCTGTATGCTTTCCCATTACATACTGTGTTAATGTGCGCATGCGATTGATGTTTCATTATTTTTAATTCCGCAAAATTGATTATCAACGTAGAGGAGGTTATGTATTATGCATGCATTCCGCAAATAGTGTATAATCAAGATAATCTATGTGAATAAGTGTTATATTATTCAAAATTTCTACAAAATCAAGTAAAATTTTTGCATCCATACCAGCCATCAGATCGGTATCTTGGTTTTGCCCTTGAGGTTGGTATCTTACCATGTGTGGCGAATTGCAGTGTATCCTCTTCCTTACCTGGTCCACAATTATCTCCGAGTCACCAAAAGCTTTAAGATTTTTTACCTTCATATCAGTGGCCTTTTTCAGGCCCTGCAGCAAGCCTTTGTATTCTATTGTGTTGTTGGTGCACGTGAACTCCAGCCGGTTGGCCATCAGATGTTGGTTCCCTTGCGGGTCAATGAGAATGCTCCCAACACCTGCACCTTCAAGGCAGTTAGAGCCATCAAAATAGAGTTTCCAAAATATAGAGTCTAATGTTACATCAATTGAATTGCTTCCTATGAAATTAGTTCTATCATCTACTATATTACAGGGTGGTTCATCAGTTGGACTACAGGGGAGAGCTTCCAACTATGTGTTTATTGCAGTTTCTTCAATTGTTTCTGCATGGAATTCTCCAAAACAGGTTTCCGTGGCACAAACATTGAAACTATAATTCCCAAGGATAGAGTTGGTAAACATTACAGGTTCATTGGGGCTGTTTAATTCCGTCACCACATACTTCATGTATCTTTCACAATCAACTCTTAGCATATCACCCTTCCCCTTCTGAGGCAACAAGAGATGGGACCAATCAGTTGAGAAATATCCATTCAGTTTTGCTGACCAATCCCTACTAAGCAGCATTCCATAAGCCTCGGGTATATCGACTACCACTATATCAATGACTTGTGTGTATTGTGGTTTGGTATCCATCCGAATCAGCACATCTTTCAATTCTCCAATTACTTTCACATTCGTTCTGTCCAGTTGCATAATTTGAGTTCCAGTTTTCTTAGGTGCTGCATGAATTCTTTTAGCAAGAGCGTAAGGCATAACAGTGGACGAGGTACCGGAATCTACCAAGCAATTGTACATGTTCATGTTAAAGATTTCAAATGTGATGAGGAAATGTGGAGTCATGGATTTTGATTTCCTTCCTATCATGGCTGCATTGACATCTTGGGGGGTTCGATTCATTTTTGAAAGAGTGGCTTCCATAGCTGATGGTGTTTGGGCTATACTAGAAGTACTAATAGGTATGGACACTGACTTCTCGGTTTGGTTGCTCAAGATGATGGGAGTTTTGCAATTTCGTTCATTCATAGCTTTCAACAGCAAATCTCTTTGTTGCGTTAACTTCAATAGATTGAAGTATGTGATATTAGCTCAGGATTTCTTAAGATCATCCACAATATTGTAATCAATGTTATAAACAAGGTAGGGTAGAGTAAACATACCTATTTTGCCATTCTTAGGTGGGATTTTACCATTTTGAGTCGCCTTCGTTGCAGTCAGAGATATATTATCTTTATGTGGACAGTTCATAACTGGAGTACTCTTGGACTCACCACTAGGTATACCCTTCTCAACAGAAACTTTGGGAGCGGATGGCTTCAAAGGGCGAACATCTTTCTTTGTCTGGTCTACAGGATTCATCACGCTCGCAAGTGGCCCCTTACTTCGTGTGTGAATTTCATTAGTGTGGATTTCTACCATGCTATCTTCTTCATTGTCATCGTTCTCATTTGTATAGAAATCCCACAATACATTGATTTGAGATTCTTCGTCCAAGGGCTCTTCTACTTGGTATTCTTCCTCATTTTCTTGTTCTGGCTCCAGCTCCACTATAGGTTCTTCGTTGTTAAGGAGCGATCCGATAAGAGCCAGCTCTTCCATATTTAAATTCCCTTCATTGGGTGGAGCAGGCAGTGCAAGTGGACCATGACCACCTTCTGTCTTCTTACGATAGAAAGGTTTGAAAGGTTTTCTGTTGTTATAATCTCCTCCATTCCCACTAGTACTCTCTCCAGAATTCCTTTTCATATCGATGATTGTGTTTGTCAATTTCTTAATGATCAAATGCAAACTTTCCACATCTGTGGTATCCTTTTCTTTGATTTCATCCCCTTTGTTATCACTCCCATTATTCTTCTTGGATGCTTGAGAGGCTTTCTTTTCTCCGGTTGTATGATGACATGTTGTGATACTGATCATTTCATTCTCGACTTTTACTGCTTCATCCATAGCACCCTGTAAGGTTTGTGTGTTACTCCTTTTGACCCACATCGTAGTAGGGATAGGGAGAGCAGTGATGTATAATTCCATGAGCACCTCCTCAATAGGTCTAGCATTAGCTGGGATTCTGTTGAACTGGATGTTAAAATCCTTGACCTTTTCTTTGGTTTCCATTTTCAAATGGGATAGTTCTAAAACTAAGGCCGCAAGTGTTTTTTCATCTCCATACTTGTCTAAAAAGGCCTGTTGAAAGGCAGCCCACAAGGTGATTGATCCTATTCTCAAACTAAAGTACCATGTGGAGGCCGCACCAATGAGAGTAAAAGGGAATAGGTGACATATTATATCTTCATCGGCTACCCCCAACATGTGCACAGCCAGGAAGAAAGAGTCAATATGGTTATCAACAGTGTCTCCCCTCTCAAGGTCGAATTTAGGCAATACTCTTTCTGCATTCTTGGGTAAGGGATGTTGCTGCCCAAGTACCGCTACGGCATCCTGAGCGAGCCAGGGAGGGAGTGCTCCCGGAGGAGGTGGGAGTTGGTTCCCACCCGGTTGAAGCTGATTCCCACCTGGAAGAGGAACGTTAGCCATATTATGGATAGGGAGGTTCTGGTTGAAGGTTTCTTCGAGGCGTTCTTTATTAGGATTTCCCAAATCAGGCCAGGGATTACCTTCAGAGAGTGGATCCTCAGGAATTTCTTCCTAAGGAGTGTCGATACTTTGCAAGGACTCTAGCACAATATCTTCAAGAGAAGGGGCTACAAAGGTCTCTTCGTTTATGGAACAAATCCTTGGCTTTCTTTTAGTTGTTGGAGGTAAAGAGTGGAAGATGGGGAGCTAAGAGAGGGAACGAGTGTAATCCCGAGTAAGTACTCTGACTGGTTGTTCCTGAGTGACAGGATACTCCCACAGTGTCTCTTCTTCGAAATGAGGCTTTTCCAAATGGGAGGAAGGATCTTTCGACCTTTAGGATCCATGCATTAATCTTTTCAAATCCATGACATTTATAGATGAAATCATAAAAAGCTGTGGACGCCGGTTTAGGCCCTCCTTCTAGCGCCAATTTGTTGACATGGTAAATGTTCGCTATGCCGACAAGGGGAACTAACCCAGTTGCAGACCCCAGTTAGATCTACTTTCGTTTGGAATGCCTAGTTCCGATGGGTTTTAAAGGACCCCATAAACAGTTATATGTGTTGAAAGATTGCTTCTGGGAGGAAGACTTCAATTAAATCAAAAAAGAGAAATAGCTAACCTATAAGTATCAAATCCTATCTACACTAATTTTAACTACTTAAGCTAGTCCTAACTATCCTAATCTATCTTGCCGGAGCATAACAAAAAGAGGTTAAACATCATATATAGATTCCAAGTCAAAATGAATCAATTAAGGGTTCATATGAGAACAAGGCTATATTAAATCCTAATTGCAATCCAATTACTTATACAGGAATACACATTCATTTCCATACAAATAACACTTGCAACTGATGTTTAACAAAGTTTTGACTCAGCAACCTTTCATGAGTTAAGCATGCTATTCAATTATATTCAAATAACTAGAAATAACCATGAATTATATGTTATCAATATGCACAAATAAAAACACATTTATCTTTATACCAACAACAACACCCTGATTCCAAACATATCAAAGAGGAAGAGAATAGATCTGAAACAAAAGGATCCTTTTAGACCCAAATAGTCTGCTTTATTCATAATAATTCAAAAGCTATTCTGCCCCAAAAAAAAGTACTCCCCTCATCTCCAGAGGTAATATTTATACCGAAGGAGATGACCCTCGGTCTCCCTTTAACTTTTCAACTCCCTTCCTTTTTCAATATACAAATCAAAATACACAGACATAGAATGGCTGGTGTAACTGCTAACATGTAGAAGGCATATCTACTGAAGCACTTCATTTCCTGGGGAAATGAATGGATGTTGATTAGAAGAGGATGACTGTGTGTCATCTCTTCATGATGAAACCTGGGACAATTTCCCTTTCGGAATACACAGGCAATGTGTGGAAACCCGACCGAGAATGCCTAAGGCCGGATCTTTAAATGGAACACATCCGCATATATGAACTCTCCTGATCCGCTTATGCGTCTTTCACTCCTCGCCTGCAGAGATAATTAACATTAGTTTTATGATTATGCAAATATGATAGAAATGCTTAAAAACACAAATCTTTCCTTCATTAAAACGTTTATAACAAAAAGAGACAAGTGTGAAAGAATCGACCCCTAGTTTTTAATCCCTGCATTGATTAAGTCCCGCAAGCGTAAATCTGATTTACATTGAAAATTGTCGCATAACACATAACCGGATCTGAAATCCAGACTTGAAATATTATAGACGGGAACCCATACCCTATCGGGTCCGCGAAACACTATCGCATCGCATCGCGCCGTGTATTTAAGCTTTGGGCTCTGCCGATTGCGACTTGCGATTGGCCGAACCCGAAATATATATGTGCCGCAGTTCATAATCCCCTCGGGTCTGCCATATAAGATTTCCCTTTGAAAACCCTGACCACAACGTATTATCGCAATACACAGGAATACACGGGAAAACCCGTGGCCGACCATAAGGCCGGACTTCAAATGTTATACACCTGGGTGAATAATAATCGTCAGGTCTGCCATATCACAGCGCGCCTTATGTATGATCCTCGGATTTTGCCGATTGCGATATGCGATTAGGCCGGACCCGAAAATATATATGTTATATTTAATAGTTCGGTGGGTCCACCATATCGCATTGCACTATATATATATATATATATATATATATATATATATATATATATATATATATATATATATATATATATATATATATATATATATATATATATATATATCAACGTGCGAGTGCCGACTGCGATATGCGATTAGGGGGAAGCGAACCCGAAAATATATATACTACACTTGATAATCCCGACGGGTCCCCTGCCTTATGGTACACGTTGTATGTAAGCCCTGGGACCCCACCGATTGCGATATGCAATGGGACTCCGAACCTGAAATATATATACTATGGTTAATAATGTCACCGGGTCCGGTGTATAGTGGTGCATAGTGTTGATTGCGATAGGCGAAAAAAGGTGATTTATGCATGTTTATGAAGCATTTCCATTGTAAAGAGTTATAAAGGAAATAAGGTGCAATAGAAGGTTTTTGAGGGTTGAAAAAGCCCCAATGGAGGATATGAATGAAGCGCTAGAAAGGGTTATAAATGAATCATGCGGCAGATATTTATTAAGGGGGGATTAACCATTAGGAATGGAAGATTTGACTTGGCAACAAGTTAAAGTCTTTGGGATAAAACAGATCATTTGGAGAGGTGAAAGATCAACTTTCAGGGGACCCATTCAAGATTGCTACCAAGGCAGGTTTTGATAGGGTGGTGGTTGTGGCCATAACAGGACCTAACCTCGGATTAGTATAAGAAGATTTCAATTTGTGGAAGGCTCGGAATAAGTGAAAAAGTCACATAGTAAGCTTGACCAATGGAGGAAGGATCTGTGGGAGCCTACATTCCTTGAAGAGTTATGGTGGCATGTTAATTTGAAGTATCCCTTCTTTGTATATAGGTTGAGACCTATACTTGAATATTAATGGTGGTTTGTTGAAATAATCGTTTGGTGCAGAACTTGGAGCAACCTATTGAAGACAGTTTGGGCTTTTCTTGACACATCACCAAAACATTATTGAAGGATCTTTCAAGTCTTGGTAAAGCATCTTGTTGAAGGATATTATATGCAGACTTAGTGTAGCCTATTGAAGACATCTTGTTGAGAAGCTTTAGCTGATCTTGGAGACACTATTGGAGACCATTGTGCATTGTTGAAGTCGTCATGAGGTAACCTTAAAGATCTTGTTTGGGTAACATGAAGAGTTGTGGAGACACCTTCATGAAAAGATAGAGTTTTCATTAATGAGCTAAGTGCCTTGGAGATCATTTGGGGGCAGTTTTGAAGGTGAAGATATTGTTAGGGCTTATTGCATAAGATATTGGGAGTCGTGAAGAATCATTAAATTTATCTTAACGAATTGAAGTTGGGGGTTGGAGCCCTAGAGGATAGGAGTCCTCAAGAAGACTAGGTTGGAGACTGTACCAGATATAGGGTTAGAGCCATAGAGGTTGGTGCCTGAAAGTGGCAAGGTTAGATCCTTGGGAATATAGGGTTGGAGCTATAGAGGTTGGATCCTTGTGAAGTTCAATTCGGTGCTTGGCAAAATACAGGTTGGAGCCTGGTGGATTTGAGATTGGTATCTTCATCTAGGGTTGGACACCTAATTATTATTGTACTTGATTGATTGTAAAGAGGATTGAAGTCCTCAGCATTGATTAATAAAATTATTATTCTATCATTATTCATTTTTTTCTCTAATTATAAGTGATCTTAACTGGTAAAAATAACAATTGAAAAGAAATGTTGATTCACCACCCCCCCCCCAATATTTCCCATTAGAGAACTTTTGAGGTCTAAAATGGGCCTCCTAAGAAAAATGTGCAACCAAAATAAAATTTATAAGAACCAATAGGATTCAATATGATTATGTCAACCATGGGGGATGATTCACCATTTTTGGGGTAAAAAGGTAAAAAGATTAAAAAATAATAAAATAATAAAACTACTTTTTCAACTTGTATTTTCAACTTATCTCCCTAAGTTTTTACTCAAATTTCGAGCGGGAGTACTCGTTGGATGAAATATTTAATTCCACATCCAAAGAATACCCATGTTGCATACTTTGATGGACCCTACTATATGAAAAATGAGAAATACATGAAAAGATGTGATTGCAATCACATTTTTCATGTATTTTCAATTTTTCGTGTAGCAAGGTCCATCGAAAGCATGCAACATGGGTACTCCTTGGATGAGGAATCAAATTATTCATCCAATGAGTGTTTCAGCTCGAAATTTGAGTAAACACATAGGGAGATAAGTTGAAAAATTAGTTTTTTCCTTTTCCCTCTAAAATTTGAGGATGTAATCTAATCTTATTTTTTTATTTCCACTATTATTTTATAATTTCCTTAGGAGGCCCATTTTAGACCTCAAAATTCCCCTAATGAACAATTGGAATCAGATCTAGTACCTTCACTCAAAGCCTAACAACTTGAAGGTAGATCCTTAGAACACAAATTGGAAATCTAGCGGAGAAAGCCTCCAACCCTTCCAAAGATGTCTCTTCTGCAACTGTGAAAACAGAAGATAATCAAATTGGGAAAGCTCCATTGTTGGATGGAAGTTTTGATATATTGAAGGAATGAGTGAATAATTTCTTAATGGCTTAAGATTTTGAAGTCTGGGAATCAGTGATTACCAAAAGCACGATGGAAGAAGAATCCAAGAAATATAATGCTAGAGTGTTAAAAGAAATCTTTAGTGGGTTACCATATCCTAAAAGGGCCAAAGTGGAAAAATGTTCATCGGAAAAAGGTATTTGGGACAAACATCAATATATTCACTCAAAAGGAGCATTGACTATGATCTCTAATCAAGAAGATGATGGAAAGAAACAAGGAAATCTAGAACCCATAAAGGAAGCTGAAAACAAGAGTGAAGACATCAAGACCAAGGACGACCTAGAAGATGAAGAAAATGAAGAAGATCTCAAAGAAGGTCTCAAGGCAAAAATTGTAGTTTCCCTAGAAGAGATAAGCAGTTTGAAAAAGGAAAATAAGAAGCTCAAGAAGAAATCACAAGATGGTGACTATGACTTAGACAAGACAAGGAAGGAAGTTGATATTTTCAAGCTTCAAGTACAAGAAAAGGATGAGGAGATCACCAAGCTTAAGGAGGAATTTCATCGAAACAAGAGAAGGCATCATGAACAATTCATATCCATGACAAATCAATTGGATAAAGAAAAGAAAAGGGAAGAAACTTTTTCAAGCCATCTTGAACAAAAACATGAAGACTTGAACAAACTTGAAGGAAAAAATGGTCAGTACAAGGAAGATGTCTCCTCCCTTAAATCTCAGTTGGAAGAAGCAAGGAAATAAGAACAAGGATCTGAAAGGGTGATGGAAGTTTTGGCCCTCCTAGAAGGACAACTTGATGAAGCAGAAAAGGAAATAAATTCCATGATATTCCAACTAGAAGAAAAAGATGAAGAGATATTCAAATTAAAATCAGATATCACCTCTCTCAAGGCCGAAACATGTGAAGCAACAAGGATGAAGGAAGAAATGGAGATATGTATAGCAAATAAGGATGAAGAATGCAAGATGATGAAAGAAGAAATTAATCTCCTAAGGAAATAATTTGATCATCTGAACAAAAGTCTAATGAGCTCTCAAACCCTATATGACATTCTAAGTCATCAAAGATCTCCTCTTGATAAATCAGGTCTTGGTTATGCAGGTGAAACCTCAAATAGAAATAATTCAAACCATAATGCTTCAAACAACAAGGATGTGAAGAAGCTTTGAAAAAATTGATGCCCCTAGTTCTAGCAAAAGCAAGGAGAAGAGTCAAGATGACATTGGAAGAAACCCTATTCTAAGAATATATGTAGAAGGTATCAAGGATGCAAGAGCCAATGGATATCATCAAAGGATCCCAAGCCAAAATGAGTTTAGAAGTACATCAATTCAATCTCCATCCTCCAGGTACCAAAGTATATTTTTTTGTTATTGATATTCTTGTACAAATTTTGGGCACATGTAAAAGAATTGTAGGGCATACCACAAGAACAAATATAATGGTTCACATCAACTCCCTAGAAGCAACTTTGCAAGACAAATTCATGATACCTCATTCATGAACAAAATGAAATGCTTCAAATTCCATAACATTGGACAGATGGCTCGTGATTGTAACTTGACTTGGGTTCCTAACCAAGCTAAAAACATGACTACCAAGCAAGAAAAGGAAGTAACAAAAGTTTGGAGAAGAAATCAAATTGGATCAGAAAGCCTCTTGAACACTCAAGACATCAACTCATGTTGTTGATCTAATGAGTACATATTTGGCAGATATGATATTCCAAGTTTTGATGATGAAATTCTACCAAGAAGAAGGGCCATGCATACTATTAGGGGGAGATTTTGATTCTTGACTACTCTTGAAAAATATATTCATGAAGAGCCCTATGAAACCCTTGATGAGTCACACATGGAAAATCATCTCTTGATAGATCATCTCTCGGGAGTAAATCCATTGAAGAAAATCATGATATTGTAAATATGTCTTCCACTTGATCACAAGGCAACGATCTTTCTTATCTTGAGAAAAAAGAAGAGATAAAGGAATTTATGCAAGCAGGGGGAGTTTTTTGATCATCTACCTCATCCATTTCCATGAAGCCATGCAAAGTCTTAGGGGGAGAAGTTCATTAAAGAAGAGCACCATGACAGAAAAGAAACATATCTATCATGAACAAATGTCATTGATGAAGAAAATATGATAAAGCAACATGTTAAGAAGCAGCTTGATAGGGGAAGTACTTGGACACCCCATTTTCCATTGATGTCAAAGGGGTAGAAATTTTTGAAAGGGAAAGAATATTTCCATCAATGAAAAAGGGGGGGACTGTTGGTCAAAGTTGTCACTGGTGTAAATATGGCATTATTGGAGATGGAAAATATTTTTGTAGAACCCTAACCCTTGTCCTTATGTGATAATCAGGCATGGATGATTGTTGGTTGGAAAATAAGATGAACCCCTAGCCATTGATTCTCATGCTACCTATTTCTGGGAAAATTAGTGTCTTGTCGAACAACTAACCCTCTAGGTTTGGTAGCTAACCTAGAAACAACAGTCAAAGCAATTCAATATCTTTCCAATGAGTGATAGATAAGAAAGAGATTATGAAGGACCAACCTGTAACTTTCGCTTGAATCCTCACTTGATCTCCCTCTCCTTTGGTCGATCTCGTAACTCCTCCCCGTACTTAACACGCTTGGAGAGTACCTGCACAGCTACAGAAACAAATACCTGTCAAAGCATAATGATCCATCACAGCATAAACATCATAGAATCAGAAATATGATAAACAAATGAATGCATTTACAGTTAACACAATCAATTGGGAAAAATCTTGAAGAAATTTATTGATATCAAGGAGAATTACAACCCATAAGAAGTCTGATCCAGCGCCATCCTCCTAGCTTCAAGCCTTCTTCACCTCATGAATCAGCAAGAACACACCAACAATATCACAATGCTCTCACCTCAATACTGAAACTAGCAACACTTCCTTACAACTTAGAATAATTCAGCCTTCTGATCTCTTGGATGGGAGATCCTTTTATAGATAATTAGAAGAGGGTGAGTCATCAATGGGGATGATGAATGCCATTCCATTTTTTGAAATTAGTTCCACAAGAGAGGGGAATTGGAGATGGTTTCCTAGTTCCCTTGGTCATCCTTGGGTGAATTCAGAGAGGCAAGTGGCACAGGAGAAGTTTCTAGAAGATTCCATGAGCAATCAACTCACAAACTGTCCCAGAATTTTGTCCAACCTCACCCATCGCACTTACTAAAGGGCCAAACTACAATGCATCTCACTTAGATAGTGTAGTAGGTGAGATGCATCTCACCCTAACACAGGGCTTTCAGATATGGTTCAGTTTAGGCACTTTCTAGATGATTTCTGAGATGGAACTTTTGGGGAATGAGGCATTCAGATGACTAAGTTTCTTTAGGGTATAAAACAACTCTTTTAGGGGTTGATGAGCCCTAATATCATCGACATATGAGTTTGGGGTTGATGTGCCCAAATATGTCTATAACAGTTGCCCCCTAAAGCATGAGGTCGTAAATGTTCATGTCGGGTGAAATGCTTTATCATGAGGATCAGAAGTTTCGAACTAGAAGGTGACCTGCATAAATTACAATACAATACATCATGATAATATGATTTTTCATGAACTAGCTGAGGGAGGCATTCCCATGCTCAGCTTTATAAATTTTCATTTCATGTACATAGATCAGATAGTTGTTTGCAGATACAAACTTGTGATTCTACAGATATAGAGTCATAATCCATTATTAGGATGACCACTTGTGTAGAGCCTGTGTACATTTGATGCTTTTGTATCCCTGAATATATCACAGACCGGATGGATGAAATTAGATCTGAGGTCTTCAAACTTGTTCAATCTTCGCTCGATGTACAAGTCAAACCATGTGAAAAGATGTTCTGAGATCAAACATGGAAAGACATCGCCTGATTACCAACTAATGATGTGATCTATTAATAGACGCGAGAGGGATCATCGATAATGATAATGATCCTCAAGGTACTATAGTACATTTCACGTGGTGGGAATACATGATCCGATGTCGAACACCACGCAAAATCTTTCGGTCAAAGGCCATTGATGTCAACCTTTCGCCAGAAGAGAGAAACTTGCCATTGATGTAAACAAGCTTCAAAGCACTGGAAGGGTGTTTCTAAGTCAACTTCTTGGATAATGAGTTGATGTCAACAAGAAGTGACTCGTCATCGGAGTCCAGGAATAGCAGTCGTGAAAAATGAAGGTTGGAGGTATTGCAATGTATGAGATATTAACTGGATGACTTCTCTTGAACATATTGGCGACATTGAGATGAATTGGTAGCGTTAACCCCAAAAGATGGATGGTATGAAAGACCAATGGTATGATTATCGGTGAACGGAATAACCCAACCCAACTCAATCACGGAGATGAAGTGAAAGTGTCATGTTCAAGAGCGACTTGCTACCATAAATTCTTCAAGATTTTTCCCTTTTTTCCTCGATCATCGCTGACCGATACCTCTTTATTTTTTATCAAGCTTGAGGAGGATAACATATGCTTGTTCTATAATTCTCCCTTCAGGAAAACCCATCGCTATTTGATGTTTTAATGAGTCTAGCGACGGTGAAACTCAGTCTTGTCTATATGGACAAGTTTGTCGCTATTATTTTAACGAGTTTAACGACAAAGATAACTTGGTCCTTTTCATGTTTAGAGAGTTTTAAAAGGGACGAAAATAAAACTTCATAAGTTATTTTTCGTAAATTAATCCCTCAGGTCCGAAAAAAGATAAAATAATGCAAGAGAGATGACGTTTCCAATACTTTAACGAGCCAGAAAAGACAAGCGCTCAACAATATTTTCATGTTTAGAGAGTTTGAAAAGGGTTTAAAGAGGACTCTATTTTGAGGAACGAGTGGTGTCTAGGGTAGCAACTAGTTCCGGTGATGTGGGAACTTCTCAAAACATGTTGATTTATGTGAAGAGGCTGGCTAATAAGACCACTCATTGCAATTGTTCCTCAAAAAGGGTAAAACAACCAAGTGGAAGCGTATGATCGGCCAAAGAGATGGTGGTGATGGAATGAAACAACCAAGGCTCATCTGATAAAAGAGGCTGATAAAATTACAATCACAAGGGTTAAAATGGAAATGGGTTCATTTTTAGACAAGGTTGAACCATAGGGAACTATGCTTGGATTTAGTTTCATGTTTACACAAGCTTGAAACAAAAAAAACTATGTTTACACAAGCTTGAAACGAAAAAAACTATGCTTGAAAATGGTTTGCATGCCCCCAGCATGATGAAAGGGAGAGTCTCCTATAACTCGATGGAAGTCAATGCGATGAAGCAGGACGGTAATCCAACACCTTTTTGGCTTCATCCAGATAGACAAAGGTGAATGGGGTGATTACCTTCACATAACCTACAGGAAAACTTAACTCTACCATTAGGTGCATGCCCCCCAAGCTTCATTACATTCACCTAAGTAGACTACTCATGGCTATCAAGTGGATGGAATGAAGGTTCTTTTATGAGATCAAGTGAAATACTCGACTGGGATTTTACAAGATCTAATTAGAGACTCGACTTGGAACTTGGGACCTTGTTTCATTTTTAAATGAGCTTGACACAAGACAAGAAACTCTACTCAGATTCCTTGTTTCATTTTTTTAACGAGGTTGACACAAAACAAGGAACTGTCCTCATACCCCTTGTTTCATTTTTTAACGAGGTTACCACAAGACCAAGAATTATCCTCGTACCCCTTGTTTCATTTTTTAATGAGGTTGACACAAGACTAGGAATTATCCTCGTACCCCTTGTTTCATTTTTTAATGAGGTTGACACAAGACCAGGAATTATCCTCGTACCCCTTGTTTCATTTTTTAATGAGGTTGACACAAGACAACAAACTATCCTTGGACCCCTTGTTTCATTTTTTAATGAGGTTGACACAAGACAACGAACTATCCTCGGACTCCTTGTTTCATTTTTTAACGAGGTTGACACAAGACAACGAACTATCCTCAGACTCCTTGTTTCATTTTTTAATGAGGTTGACACAAGACAACGAACTATCCTCGGACTCCTTGTTTCATTTTTTAACGAGGTTGACACAAGACAACAAACTATCCTCGAACTCCTTGATCACAACTTATAAGAAGTCATGAAGGAGAGAGCTGGTTCCAATGCCCCCAGTACATGATGTACAACACCACTGAATTGATCATCAGTCGATGTAGGGATGGAACAGGTTGCCACATAATTAACCCATGGTGGAGGTTACCATTGGTACAAAAGGACCACTTATGGAATATGGTTGACTAGGAGCTATATTTGGACCAGGAAATGAAAGCTGGTGAACCATGACAATTCTACCTTCATGCGGGAAACTAATCACTTGAAAGAGTGTTGAAACAATCGCTCCCATGTCATAAACATAGTCGCGCCCAAGAAGTAAATTGTAATCTAAAGGGCCTGGGACTACCATCATGTTTAGATAAACGGTTTTCCCTCCAAAAGTAATAGGTAACTAAGGAAGGATCCCTAACGATCGACTTGTTCCATTGTTAAAGCCCAACAGATTCTGTGTAACAAGCACAAGCAGTGGCGAACCAAGCGCTTGCCAAGTAGTTGAGGAAAGGATACTCACTGATGCACCTTCATCTATAATAGTGCTAGATACAATCATTTTACAAACTTGTACTATGATCTAGAAAGGCACATAAGAAGGAAGGTGGAATCCTGCCAGTCGATTCCAATCAAAGGAAGTGACTAGACTACTTGGAGGGGGTACCATAGAAATAGGAGAATTAACCCCTTGAGTTACAAGAACTAGAGGATTTTCCTCCTGTCTTGATGGAACAGGTGGACTGCCCCCAAGCTCATTTGAATCTGAGGAAACAAAAAGAACTTGAGTGGTATGATTTTCACTCTCTTCGGGAAAGGTACAATTAGTTGAAGGTGAAATCAGGTCAACTGTTACCTCGACCTGTTGATTTGGATCGGGTATAGACTCATAGGATTCACTTTCAGAGAGAGTGGTTTCGACTGACGGTTGATTTTGGTCAGTCAATTCATCAACTAGTGAAGGATTTAGGGAGAGTTTCCTGTAACCAGATGGAAGTCACTGCGGTGAAGCAGGACAGTTATCCAATACTTTCTTGGCTTCATCCAGATAGGGACAAAGGTGAATGGGGTGATTCCCTTCACATAACCTACATGGAAACTTAACTTTTCCCTTCTTTCCATGAACTTTACTATCACTAGTTGATGGTATGTCACCAACATGGTCTCAGAGGTTGATGACACGGGATGATGTGAACGAGAACACCATTCTTCCAAGATCCAAGGAATATCAGGACAATTTCGAAGAAGATGGTCTCCCGCACAAATTTTGCATGGATATCGAACTTTGTGAGGCTTGACGGGTGGTTTATCATCAGATGTTGCATTCAAAGCAATGGTTGCTTGGTTGCCCTTCTACTTAATGTGCTTCTTCTTCTTCTTCTTCCCTTTCTTCTTCTTCTTAGCCACCTGGTTACTAGTACCAACACTTTCACCAGGCGAAGAGGAAGAAGGGGAGGAAGAAACAAACGAGGAAGAAGGCAAAGGGTCAACTTTAGGATCAACCGGAGGTTGATTTTGTCCAGTTGGAGGTGTACTCTGTTACAGATAAATCACGACATTTTGAACCAAGGAGATTGAGAACAACCATATTCGCAAGCCAATGGTAAATCCCAGAAGGGACAATGTAGCCATATAAGGAGCACCAATATTTCCGAAACAAGGAAAAGGACTAGGATTCCCATTAAAAGAAATTCCTTGATTGGTGGACTCTGGCTTTACCACCATATGTTTCAACCTAAGATCAACTAAGGAATAGAAATGTTATTCGTGGTCAATTAATTTTAATGACACTTTAGACACAACTTTGATTTTTTAGTTTTAAAGAGTTGAGAAAAAGCTAAAGATGACTCTAGTCACCTTCGATTTTTAATGAACCTAAAACGGCAAGTGCTCAGATGGACCTTTTCTTTTAAGGAGTTGAAAAGGAACGAAAGTGACTACTATGGAGAATCTAGACAAAAAGGTTTACCAGACCAATCGCAAAACCGCAATATACACCTTAGCGAAAAATTAAAGAGAAATTGCCAAGTACTTTACGTACAGTAGTCAATCTTCCCGAATGTTGTGTTCAGTGCATTGCGATCGATAAGGCGGCAGACTCGGTTTCCTATGGATAAAGGATTTAAGCCTATTGTGGTCTCCCAATAAATACGCGATGGTACGGGGAGCACAAGTCTGTGCCAGCACTCATCGTATCAAAGAGGAGGAATCACCCAACCTTCAATGAAAATGATAGCCACTAGGTTTAACGACGCCGGAACACGTCTCTAGCCTAGACCTCTAAATGTGTTGTGTTAGATTCCAAAGCGTTGTTAAGTTAATTAAGGTTCATTTTAAATCGATATTTCTTTAAAAAAAATTCCTTTGAGGGTTCACCGCGTGATGTATGTTCGCAATTCCTAAAATTCAACTATCATGATAAACAAGCTTTTGATTTAGTTTGAACAATGAAAACCTTAGCTACTAAAGGATAGAGAAATCAGATCTTTGACAAAGAGCAAAGAGCACATCTAATGCAATTTCCCTAGCTATTCCTATCAAGCATTCACAAACCAAAATACTAAAATGCAAATGCATGTATTTTTTTCAGCTCTCCTTAATGTGAATGATTCAAGAAGGAAAACTAAATGCAGTAATGACTCAAACTATTTCACACAAAATGACAATTTTTGACAATTTTTCTTCAATGGGAGAAAGGAAGACTCAAAACGACACTTTCAAACTTGAAGAAATATGTTTTCGACACTTTCAAACTTGAAGAAATATTTTTTCGACACTTTTAACAAACTCAAATCAAATCTAATGCATCAAGAATAGTTTAATTGATATGCTATGGAGGATTTGCGACACTTCACTTTTTCGACGAAAATGGAAAATTTTACGACACTTTTTCTATCGAAAACAACAAATCGACTATCACTACTTTTGATAATGGATTGTAAATGAAAAACAAACACACAAAAACATTCACCAATCCTAATATAAATTGAGGCTAATCTAAGTGATGTAAGTTGGCTTCAGTCATGAGGTATTGTTCAAAATTCAGCAAGCAACCAAACAAGTCTGAAAACTAGTCAAAAACCCTCAACTCCTAGATGGGAAATTGAGTTCAGTCAATCATTGCACCTACTAGAGGGCCAAACTGCTATGCGTAGCACTTTTCCCATTCGGGAACTGAGATGCATCTCACTTTTCAGTTCAAGACAGTGCGATGGTCCAGGGAGCGATTTCTGAAAGTATTTTGGCTCAAATTTGTAGCAGTTTTCAATGGATTAAGCTTGATTTTGAAGAACAATAATAAGCAAAGTGTGATGGAATGTCCTAAGAGGTTACTAAGCTACAAACAAGGGCATTTATATTTGTTTGCAAGTCAAATGTTTAATTCATAAACTAAACCAGAGATTGACTGAAGCAGCATTTATCTACTACGCAATTGCATAACAAGAGCGGTTTGAAAGCTTCCTGGCTAGCTTCAGACTCTGTCTATAGTTTATATAATTTAACATGGAGCAAGAAATACCAAAAACAATCCCTTTTCCCCAGCAGAGTCGCCAATTTGTTTCTGGGAAAATTAGTGTCTTGTCGAATGACTAACCCTCTAGGTTTGGTAGCTAACCTAGAAACAACAGTCAAAGCAATTCAATATCTTTCCTATGAGTGACAGATAAGAAAGAGATTATGAAGGACCAACCTGTAACTTTCGCTTGAATCCTCACTTGATCTCCCTCTCCTTTGGCTGATCCCGTAACTCCTCCCCATACTTAACACGCTTGGAGAGTACCTGCACAGCTATAGAAACAAAGACCTGTCAAAGCATAATGATCCATCACAGCATAAACATCATAGAATCAGAAATATGATAAACAAATGAATGCATTTATAGTTAACACAATCAATTGGGAAAAATCTTGAAGAAATTTATTGATATCAAGGAGAATTACAACCCATAAGAAGTCTGATCCAGCGCCATCCTCCTAGCTTCAAGCCTTCTTCACCTCATGAATCAACAAGAACACACCAACAATATCACAATGCTCTCACCTCAATACTGAAACTAGCAGCACTTCCTTACAACTTAGAATAATTCAGCCTTCTGATCTCTTGGATGGGAGATCCTTTTATAGATGATTGCAAGAGGGTGAGTCATCAATGGGGATGATGAATGCCATTCCATTTGTTGAAATTAGTTCCACAAGAGAGGGGAATTGGAGATGGTTTCCTAGTTCCTTTGGTCATCCTTGGGCGAATTCAGAGAGGCAAGTGGCACAGGAGAAGTTTCTAGAAGATTCCATGAGAAACCAACTCACAAACTGTCCCAGAATTTTTGTCCAACCTCGCCCATCGCACTGTTCGAAATAATACTGAGAGGGGGGGGTGAATCAGTATTATCAGATCATTAAAACTTTTTCAGTGCTCAGAAACATATACGCTACTTCAGTTAAGTGAACCCGCGTGTACACGCTTCTGTGTCTAAAGCAACTAGCGTATATCCAGAAATCTTATGATTCAGTTAGCTTATCTTCAGTAAATGCATCAGAACATTATTAACCATATTAACAGTAAACAGGTGCAGTATAACAGAACAGATCATCACACTAAAGCCACACACATGAACACAAAGATATAAGGTGGAAACCCAATGTGGGTGAAAACCACCTGCTGCAAGTCATCTCAATCTTCTTCTTAATAAGAAAATCCTTTTACAATATTTGTACTGGTGCAGTCTTATACCAGTATGGGAGCTACAACCCCCTTTGCTCTTGTACTAGCCGATCCATTTACTAGTACACAGGCTGCTACCTGCTACACTGCTCCAAAGATCTCCCTTAGCTTTTGTACTAGCTTAGATACTAGTACGTAGGTGCTTGCCTACAATCTTCTCTCCTCCAGGTACCACGTTTCATCAATTTTCAGACTGGATATTCCTGAAGCACAACATTACAATCTGAAGACCACAATTCATTCAATTTTCATACTGGACCCATAACTATCATTGAAGCTCAAAACAATCATCAAACTCTGAATCACTGAAACCCTGTTAACAACACCGACACCAGAACACAGAGCAGACACAGAACTCTGTAATAACCATCAGACCCATCTGCAACTTTAATTATCAAGCTTTACAATGTATACGCTACTTTGATGAATCAAACCCGCGTGTATACGCGCTTTTGCCAAAGACAACCCGCGTACAGATCTAAAAATAATTTCTCATAACTTGCAGCTGTACCAGACATCAGTCATACTCATAACACTTATAGAACAATACATGCGTCAATATGTAGATCTAGAATAAGCATCATAAAGATAGTTCATTTCAAACCATTTGATCCCGATCTCTCCTTAGATCTTGTTCTCAATCAGCCGGTGAGATCCCTCCTTAGCTCAAATCAAGCAATGCATCATCAACCCATAACCTGCATACTGGATCTCATGCTTCTTCAGATATTCAAGACATTTCAGATACCCTTGCCTAATGATTTCCTTCTCCTTATATATCCTTAGGCCTTGTTCAATACCAAGAGCCAAAACCATAGGAATCCAATACCATTATCTTCAAAACTAGGGATCAACACGTCCGTCGAGACACCAAGGTCCAAAACCATAGGCACAACTTCCAAGGAATAATCGCCATGGACCAAAGATAAGTTTTCCACATACACGCGCTTTTACTGAAGCCAACCAGCGTGTACACGCGACTTGGTATATAGCGAACCTGCGTATACGCGACTTGGTATATAGTGAACCTGCTTGTATACGCGACTTGGTATATAGTGAACCAGCGTGTATATATTTTCTCTTCATACTTGTAGTCTGATCATCAATTCCTTGCTGCTATCCTTCTGCACTATGATTTGTCATCAGTGTGATTTGCCATCAAGGACAACACTTGTCTCATAATGCCAACAATCTCCCCCTTTGGACTTGATGGCAAATCTAACTTGTTACACTTAGAACTATCATCTGATTCCTTTGAGCTTTCCTCCATCAGTCACATCTGACATCTCTTCTGAAGATTCATCCAGTTATACATAAGTGAGATATTCTTCTATGAGAGGGTTGCCATCAAGTACAACACATGCATCATAATGCCAACAATCTCCCCCTTTGGACTTGATGGCAACAACACCAAATCACTCTCCCCCTTTGACATCAAGGGCAAAGGGTGGACCAAGATGTTCTCTTCCTTTGCTGAACATTTCACTGTCCATACTCCCCCTGAGTATCTGTTAAAATCTCTGAATGATCTCCCCCTTTGTATATGCCAAAGTGTACCAATCTGTCAATGCTCCCCCTGAGTACATGCCGAGTCTTTGTACTGCTGAAGTGTGCTGTTCATGCTCTTCCTGACTGTAGGCAAGATCTGCAAAAGATGTTCTTCAAGAAGAACATGACTCTATACATCATAAAAGACCTTCCTATCACCAAAGACTCATACATTCATCCATCTCTCAACTAAGTGAGGATATACAAAAATTGACTCATCCACCCAACCAAGTGGGGATACATTAAAAGTTTACATATGACAACCAATCACATTGCATCAATCATCCCAGGCATAGTGGGGAAACCAAAATAGGCCGTTACATGACCTTGACACCATGAAAGAGATACCACAAAAGAGATATATGACATAGAGACGAAAGAACTAGATCAAGACTTATGAAAGTCACCAGCAGCATCTGATAATCACCATTCAGATCAGCAACCAAGAGATCCTTTTGTTCTCCTTTCGCCTTTGTTCCTCCTGAAATCAACACCAAATGTGAACTAGAACCAAAAGCTTTAAGATAATGCCAACAATGCATCATTGGAAGATTATCTGCTCCCCCTGAACCTGTGCCAGATGATCTCTATCAGACCCATATCAGACTTTCTGCAACCAACATCTGTCCCTGCTGATTTCCTTAAAAACTGTATATACGCGGATAGGCCTTATGAAACTCGCATACAGCTATTTTCATATGAGCAACCTGTAAATGTCCTGCAGCAAGGTATGTCTGAACATAGATGTCAACTCCTCCTTTTAAACATCATCATGAAATCATTCACGTTACATGTGAAACCACCATAGCCATTTCATCAACGTCAAGATCTACATGATCCAAGTATCATTACTTGGGAACATCTACATCAACCAACATATGTAAGTATAAACCTATCATCATATAGACACGAACTCATCATCATGTCTCCAACAAAGTGGCTTTGAGGGGTCAGCACTATGTATCTTGAGCTCAAACTCTTTTGACCAAGCTTCTTGATATCATTATCAGCAACAATCCTTATCCACATGAGTGCCTGCATCATAACTGTATGATCTTTATGCATATGACAACAGCAGTATATAAGTGACTCATCATCAAGTGAGGAAGATATGTATTCAAGCTTTGTACTTCTCCTTGTCCTTATGAAGATCACCATGTAAGCACCATATATGCATCATCAAAGAATCAACCATAAATCTGATCTGATCATCAACTATGTAACCCCAAGAATCATATGAGATTTTATCATAGACAACTCACAACCACATCATAGCAAGATATATCATTTAGCCATATAAGAATCATCACCAAGGATTATTAACCATAATGCCAACAATGAATTACTAAAGGCGTATGCTCCCCCTCAACCAGTGCCATCTGTTAGATCTGATCATGCATATATCAGCAATAAGTATCAAAACATCATCATCCTCAAGTTAGGATCAAAACACTTCTAGACATCATACAAGTAACAAAACATTTCCACACACCCTCAGCAGATTGTAACCAATAGAGCAAATAATAGACTGAATCATATCAGATCCTTTTTCTGATCCTGTCCCCACTGCTTTTCCTCAGACTGACATATACGCGACTTTGCAGTGTCTAACTCGCGTATGTACGCGACTTCCCTTTAAGGAACTTGCGTATGAGATTCAGAACACTGAAGTTTTACACTTTCAGCTCCCCCTGAGTCTGATATGTCTGTGTTGTGCTGTGTCTCAGTACATTGTGCTGATTGTACTTTCTTCTTCCTCCATATCTTCAAGTGTGATGAGGTTTTCTCCTTTTGGTGTGATGTCCATCCTTTGTTCCTGCATTCCATTGCTATATGTCCAAGCTTGTTACATGCATAACATCTTACATGTTTCTCATTCCTCCTGTAGCAATCAGCAGCTTTGTGACCAAACATATTGCAAGCAAAGCAATATCCATTAAAGTACCTTGAGTGTGATGATCTTTCTGCATGATGGTCTTGAACCCTTCTTCTTCTACATCTAGCTGCAACATGTCCAAGATTATGACATACATAATATTCAACATTGTTCATAGGAGGAGTAAAAGATTTTCTTTGAGGAGTCTCTTTCCTTGATTGTTGATGTTTCATCTCCTTGTTGATCATTTTAGTTTTCTCTTTAGAGTTCCTTGCCTCACCTTGTGAGCTAGATTCACCTTCAACAGATTCATGAAAACCAAGACCGGTCTTGATAGCAGGAGACCTTTGACTACTAAGAATATCATCCAAGACTTTAGAACTATCTTGAAATCGTAAAAGCTTATCCTTTTCTTCTAGTTTACCTTTCAAGATATTTACCTCAACCTGAAGTTGTTCTTCCTTTTCAAGAGATTGCTTTTTCAAATCTTCTTCATCTTTCCTTCCTTCTTCCATTTGTTCCCTTAGTTTGAGAATCTCCTTTTCTTGTTCTTCATTCAGATCCTGCTGCATTTGACGAACTCGGAAGGCACATTCTAGTTGAGATTTTAAGCTGATGACTTCGTTTTCTTGTTTTGCAATAGCTTGGAGTAGATCTGTGTTCTGCTTCTTTGATTCTTCAAGATCTCCCTTTAGTGAGAGGATTGTAGCTTCAAGATTTTCATAGTAGCTGGATCTATCTTTGAGTTTCTTGATGGTTGTGCTTCTTTCGTTGACTTCTTTTCTTAATGATGTCACTTCATGCTGCAATTTTTGACATTGGTCTTCCTTGTCCTTGAGAAGCTTTCTTACCTTGTTTCCTTCTTCTAGTTGGGCCTTTAGTTTGGTAACTTCTTCTTTGAAAGCACATTCCCTTTTGTTCAATAGATCTTGTTGATCTTTAACTTTGTCTGCAAGCCTTCTAAATACTGCCTCTATTTGATACTTTTCTTGCTCACCCATAAAAGCATGTTCAGTAGTTTCACTATCACTTCCATCACTTTCACAAGGAAATATAGCAGGAACATCAGAGGATAACACATTCATACCTGATAATGATTCTGAATCTGATTCTGAATCTGAAGAACTTCTTATACCTAATCCCCAATCAACTCTCCCATTGTCATAGATCTTCTGAGATGTCTTCTTCTTCTTATGAGCTTTCTTCTTAAGCTTCTTTCCCATTGTTCCACGGATCTCCTTCAAGCGATCAAGCTTCTACCAAAGGACCTGCTCTGATACCAATTGTTCGAAATAATACTGAGAGGGGGGGGTGAATCAGTATTATCAGATCATTAAAACTTTTTCAGTGCTCAGAAACATATACGCTACTTCAGTTAAGTGAACCCGCGTGTACACGCTTCTGTGTCTAAAGCAACTAGCGTATATCCAGAAATCTTATGATTCAGTTAGCTTATCTTCAGTAAATGCATCAGAACATTATTAACCATATTAACAGTAAACAGGTGCAGTATAACAGAACAGATCATCACACTAAAGCCACACACATGAACACAAAGATATAAGGTGGAAACCCAATGTGGGTGAAAACCACCTGCTGCAAGTCTTCTCAATCTTCTTCTTAATAAGAAAATCCTTTTACAATATTTGTACTGGTGCAGTCTTATACCAATATGGGAGCTACAACCCCCTTTGCTCTTGTACTAGCCGATCCATTTACTAGTACACAGGCTGCTACCTGCTACAATGCTCCAAAGATCTCCCTTAGCTGTACTAGCTTAGATACTAGTACGTAGGTGCTTGCCTACAATCTTCTCTCCTCCAGGTACCACGTTTCATCAATTTTCAGACTGGATATTCCTGAAGCACAACATTACAATCTGAAGACCACAATTCATTCAATTTTCATATTGGACCCATAACTATCATTGAAGCTCAAAACAATCATCAAACTCTGAATCACTGAAACCCTGTTAACAACACCGACACCAGAACACAGAGCAGACACAGAACTCTGTAATAACCATCAGACCCATCTGCAACTTTAATTATCAAGCTTTACAATGTATACGCTACTTTGATGAATCAAACCCGCGTGTATACGCGCTTTTGCCAAAGACAACCCGCGTACAGATCTAAAAATAATTTCTCATAACTTGCAGCTGTACCAGACATCAGTCATACTCATAACACTTATAGAACAATACATGCGTCAATATGTAGATCTAGAATAAGCATCATAAAGATAGTTCATTTCAAACCATTTGATCCCGATCTCTCCTTAGATCTTGTTCTCAATCAGCCGGTGAGATCCCTCCTTAGCTCAAATCAAGCAATGCATCATCAACCCATAACCTGCATACTGGATCTCATGCTTCTTCAGATATTCAAGACATTTCAGATACCCTTGCCTAATGATTTCCTTCTCCTTATATAGCCTTAGGACTTGTTCAATACCAAGAGCCAAAACCATAGGAATCCAATACCATTATCTTCAAAACTAGGGATCAACACGTCCGTCGAGACACCAAGGTCCAAAACCATAGGCACAACTTCCAAGGAATAACCGCCGTGGACCAAAGATAAGTTTTCCACATACACGCGCTTTTACTGAAGCCAACCAGCGTGTACACGCAACTTGGTATATAGCGAACCTGCGTATACGCGACTTGGTATATAGTGAACCTGCTTGTATACGCGACTTGGTATATAGTGAACCAGCGTGTATATATTTTCTCTTCATACTTGTAGTCTGATCATCAATTCCTTGCTGCTATCCTTCTGCACTATGATTTGTCATCAGTGTGATTTGCCATCAAGGACAACACTTGTCTCATAATGCCAACAATCTCCCCCTTTGGACTTGATGGCAAATCTAACTTGTTACACTTAGAACTATCATCTGATTCCTTTGAGCTGTCCTCCATCAGTCACATCTGACATCTCTTCTGAAGATTCATCCAGTTATACATAAGTGAGATATTCTTCTATGAGAGGGTTGCCATCAAGTACAACACATGCATCATAATGCCAACACGCACTTACAAAAGGGCCAAACTGTGATGCCTCTCACTTATATAGTGTAGCAGGTGAAATGCATCTCACCCTATCATAGGGCTTTCAGATATGGTTCAGTTTAGGCACTTTCTGGATGATTTCTGAGATGGAAATTTTGGGGAATGAGGCATTCATATGACTAAGTTTCTTTAGGGTATAAAACAACTCTTTTAGGGGTTGATGATCCCTAATATCATCGACATATGAGTTTGGGTTTGATGTGCCCAAATATGTCTATAACACTACCCTAGTCTTTATGAAATAAGAAGCCCTAATCCTAAAAGGTCCATTCCATGCATAAATAATGAGATTTAATCTAAAATAATCTAAAATCCCATGATTCCTTTGAAGATGTTGTAATCCTAATAAATGAAGAACACATGTGAAGAAACCCTCTTCTTGCATTTCATAAACTTGAAGGCCTAAAAAAATAAAATCCTAAATCCCTAGCCCTAAATGTTTGATTCATGATGCCCTAAGGAAGCCTTAATCCTTATAAATGTCATAATCCTAGAGCAAGCCCTAACATTGTCCAAAACACGATATTCTAAAGGTTGCCATGAATAAAATTATGATGACAATTCACAAAACTAATTTTATTGATCATAAAATGACCTCGTTTAAGGATGAAAATGGCACCATCTTGTAGAGGAGATTTTTCCCTTTCCAATGAACTATTACTCACCCTCTAACTCCTTCAAGATTGAGATAAATTGATTTTACAAGTTGAAAAGATATATTCTTAATGCTGGCCGACATGATCCTACATGTGCAAGTCGGCTCCTTCACCCATAAGACGTGTATATCCATTTAAGGTTAAATTATGTATAAATATAAGTCGAAATTCATCATTCAGTCATCCAATTCTATGATAAATTTAGAGAAGGAGCATAGAAATAGGAAGGAGGTCGAAGAGGACAGAGAATCATTATTTGGGCAAAAAAAAATTATTAAAATATCCATTACAAACAAAGGACTAAAACCTATGCACTTTAGACGAGTGGCATTGCAAGCTCAGTAACTCAGATCTATGGATACGAAAAGCTTGGACTACTACCTAAGCATTGTTTCTTGGACCTGTGGTCATATGCCTCTAACCATAGACCTTCAATCATAGACGTCAGACCCGTGATTACAATGACTAGTTACTCCTTGTGACATCAAACTCGGATTACTGAATTCGAATTGTTGACCAGTTGTGGACTAAACTCAAATAAGTATTTGTGAAGGTGCCTTAGGCTCAAACTGTGTGAAGGCACAAACTTTTGTATATAAGCTCAAGGTTACTCTCCCTTTGGACTTGATGGCAACAACACCAAATCACTCTCCCCCTTTGACATCAAGGGCAAAGGGTGGACCAAGATGTTCTCTTCCTTTGCTGAACATTTCACTGTCCATACTCCCCCTGAGTATCTGTTAAAATCTCTGAATGATCTCCCCCTTTGTATATGCCAAAGTGTACCAATCTGTCAATGCTCCCCCTGAGTACATGCTGAGTCTCTGTACTGCTGAAGTGTGTTGTTCATGCTCTTCCTGACTGTAGGCAAGATCTGCAAAAGATGTTCTTCAAGAAGAACATGACTCTATACATCATAAAAGACCTTCCTATCACCAAAGACTCATACATTCATCCATCTCTCAACTAAGTGAGGATATACAAAAATTGACTCATCCACCCAACCAAGTGGGGATACATTAAAAGTTTACATATGACAACCAATCACATTGCATCAATCATCCCAGGCATAGTGGGGAAACCAAAATAGGCCGTTACATGACCTTGACACCATGAAAGAGATACCACAAAAGAGATATATGACATAGAGACGAAAGAACTAGATCAAGACTTATGAAAGTCACCAGCAGCATCTGATAATCACCATTCAGATCAGCAACCAAGAGATCCTTTTGTTCTCCTTTCGCCTTTGTTCCTCCTGAAATCAACACCAAATGTGAACTAGAACCAAAAGCTTTAAGATAATGCCAACAATGCATCATTGGAAGATTATCTGCTCCCCCTGAACCTGTGCCAGATGATCTCTGTCAGACCCATATCAGACTTTCTGCAACCAACATCTGTCCCTGCTGATTTCCTTAAAAACTGTATATATGCGGATAGGCCTTATGAAACTCGCGTACAGCTATTTTCATATCAGCAACCTGTAAATGTCCTACAGCAAGGTATGTCTGAACATAGATGTCAACTCCTCCTTTTAAACATCATCATGAAATCATTCACATTACATGTGAAACCACCATAGCCATTTCATCAACGTCAAGATCTACATGATCCAAGTATCATTACTTGGGAACATCTACATCAACCAACATATGTAAGTATAAACCTATCATCATATAGACACGAACTCATCATCATGTCTCCAACAAAGTGGCTTTGAGGGGTCAGCACTATGTATCTTGAGCTCAAACTCTTTTGACCAAGCTTCTTGATATCATTATCAGCAACAATCCTTATCCACATGAGTGCCTGCATCATAGCTGTATGATCTTTATGCATATGACAACAGCAGTATATAAGTGACTCATCATCAAGTGAGGAAGATGTGTATTCAAGCTTTGTACTTCTCCTTGTCCTTATGAAGATCACCATGTAAGCACCATATATGCATCATCAAAGAATCAACCATAAATATGATCTGATCATCAACTATGTAACCCCAAGAATCATATGAGATTTTATCATAGACAACTCACAACCACATCATAGCAAGATATATCATTTAGCCATATAAGAATCATCACCAAGGATTATTAACCATAATGCCAACAATGAATTACTAAAGGCGTATGCTCCCCCTCAACCAGTGCCATCTGTTAGATCTGATCATGCATATATCAGCAATAAGTATCAAAACATCATCATCCTCAAGTTAGGATCAAAACACTTCTAGACATCATACAAGTAACAAAACATTTCCACACACCCTCAGCAGACTGTAACCAATAGAGCAAATAATAGACTGAATCATATCAGATCCTTTTTCTGATCCTGTCCCCACTGCTTTTCCTCAGACTGACATATACGCGACTTTGCAGTGTCTAACTCGCGTATGTACGCGACTTCCCTTTAAGGAACTTGCGTATGAGATTCAGAACACTGAAGTTTTACACTTTCAGCTCCCCCTGAGTCTGATATGTCTGTGTTGTGCTGTGTCTCAGTACATTGTGCTGACTGTACTTCCTTCTTCCTCCATATCTTCAAGTGTGATGAGGTTTTCTCCTTTTGGTGTGATGTCCATCCTTTGTTCCTGCATTCCTTTGCTATATGTCCAAGCTTGTTACATGCATAACATCTTACATGTTTCTCATTCCTCCTGTAGCAATCAGCAGCTTTGTGACCAAACATATTGCAAGCAAAGCAATATCCATTAAAGTACCTTGAGTGTGATGATCTTTTTGCATGATGGTCTTGAACCCTTCTTCTTCTACATCTAGCTGCAACATGTCCAAGATTATGACATACATAATATTCAACATTGTTCATAGGAGGAGTAAAAGATTTTCTTTGAGGAGTCTCTTTCCTTGATTGTTGATGTTTCATCTCCTTGTTGATCATTTTAGTTTTCTCTTTAGAGTTCCTTGCCTCACCTTGTGAGCTAGATTCACCTTCAACAGATTCATGAAAACCAAGACCGGTCTTGATAGCAGGAGACCTTTGACTACTAAGAATATCATTCAAGACTTTAGAACTATCTTGAAATCGTAAAAGCTTATCCTTTTCTTCTAGTTTACCTTTCAAGATATTTACCTCAACCTGAAGCTGTTCTTCCTTTTCAAGAGATTGCTTTTTCAAATCTTCTTCATCTTTCCTTCCTTCTTCCATTTGTTCCCTTAGTTTGAGAATCTCCTTTTCTTGTTCTTCATTCAGATCCTGCTGCATTTGACGAACTCGGAAGGCACATTCTAGTTGAGATTTTAAGCTGATGACTTCGTTTTCTTGTTTTGCAATAGCTTGGAGTAGATCTGTGTTCTGCTTCTTTGATTCTTCAAGATCTCCCTTTAGTGAGAGGATCTTGGATCACAGACCTTATTCAGTAAGTCGGACCTATTTTCATTTTGCAAGAAGCTTTGAATTTGGATAGTAAAGAAAGAGGCTTGTTAAAATCTTAAATTGTAGTCCTTATTTAAGGCTCTGTCACCTTCGAACCCTTGACAGCCATCTATGGAGGAAAGCCACCTGTGACATCTACCTAAATTTGCTTGGATCTAGAAGCAGACTTGTATTGTGCCTTAGACCTGTGTGTGAAGGCAGCTCAATTACTGACGGTGTCACCTTCAAACCTGAGGGACAAACCTGTTGAGGACCTAACCTCAGATTAGTATAAGAAGGTTCGAATTTGTGGAAGGCTCGGAATAAGTGAAACAGTCACATAGTAAGCTTGACCTGTGGAGGAAGGACTTGTGGGAGCCTACATTCCTTGAATACTTATGGTGGCATGTTAATTTGAAGTATCCCTTCTTTGTATATAGGTTGAGACCTGTACTTGCAAATTAATGGTGGATTTTTGAAAGAATTGTTTGTTGCATAACTTGGAGCAACCTCAGTGAAGACAGTTTGGGCTTGGCTTGACACGTCACCAAAGCATTATTGAAGGATCTTTGAAGTCTTGGTAAAGAATATTGTTGAAGGACATTGTATGTAGACTTAGTGCAGCCTATTGAATACATCTTATTGAGAAGCTTTAGCTGATCTTGGAGACACTATTGGAGACCATGGTGCATTGTTGAAGTCATCATGAGGTAACCTCGCAGATCTTGTTTGGGTAACATGAAGAGTTGTGGAGACACCTCCATGAGAATATAAGGTTGTCATTGATGAGCTAAGTGCCTTGGATATCATTTGAGGGTAGTGTTGAAGGTGAATATATTGTCAGGGTTTGTTGCAGAAGATATTGGGAGCCATGAAGAATCATTAAAATTATCTTTACGAATTGAAGTTGTGGGTTGGAGCCCTAGAGGATAAGAGTCCTCAAGAGGACTATGTTGGAGCTTGTACCAAAGATAGGGTTGGATCCCTATACGTTGGTGCCCCAAAGTGACAAGTTTAGAGCCTTGGGAAGATAGGGTTGGAGCCCTAGAGGTTGGAACCTCGTGAAGTCCAAGTCAGTAATTGGAAAAATACAGGTTGGAGCCTAGTGAATTTGAGATTAGAGTCTTCATCTAGGGTTGGAGCCCTAATTATTATTGTACTTGATTCATTGTAAAGAGGATTGGAGTCCTCATCATTGATTAATAAAATTATTATTCTATCATTGTTGATTTGTGTTCTAATTATAAGTCACATTAACTAGTAAAAATAAAAATTGAAAAGAAATATTGATTCACCCCCCTTTCCAACATCATAGTGAAGGAAGATAGAAATGAAATGGTTGTAGGAGAGGGAGAAGAAGTTGAAGGAAGATCAAGATCTGAGTAGGAGAGAAAGAGAAGAGAGGCAGAAACAGGAGGAAGAAGAAAGGCAAGGCACAATGACGGAGCAAAAAGTGCCCATACAGGTTGAGGATTCAGAAGAGCCAGCAAATGAGGAAGACAGTGAATAGATGCAGGATTGGGAGCTTACTCAGCATATTGAGCAACTGATCGAAGTGAAAAGCATGGAGTTGGAACAGGAGCCACATAATGAATACACTAACCTTATGTTTAGAGTGTCAGTGGTCATCTCTCAGTCTCCACCACCTCCAATGTCATAATTAACCCCAAGCGAGCAAGGAGAGGTTGTTCTCCTTGATGATGATCTGGTCATGGATGTGCACAATCTATCATTTGATGAGTTATAGAAGAATATTTTACAAGTGTAGAGGAATAACTTTCCAGATGATCATGCATCACCTGCATTCATGAAGGAAAGGGTGATAGTTCCATATATCAAAAAGCATCCAGTTGCCCTTTCTGATGCCACCTTGGCCTATGTAGGAGAAATAAGCTCAAATGTTAAGTTCTTGTTGGCCGAGAATGAAAAAATGGAAAATAATTTGCAGGCTTCTAGGCAAGAGGCAGAACAACTTCAAGAGAAGAGTGAAATTTTCACAGTGGAAGGGATGAGGAAAGTGATACTCGCTGAAGTATCAACACTTGATACTACCATGCGAAAAATCTATGATGGATTTGTCACTGTGCATAAAGAAGTTTTCTGTGTGCATGGCTTACAGCAGCAAAGCGAAGAGTTTGTTCAAACTCTCAGGAACATACATGTTTCCATCACCCCATGTGCAAGAGTGGAAAATGTGGTACAAAGGGGCCCGGCTTCACTTACCAAAGAAGATGAAGCCACGGGCAGAGCTAGATCTGAAAGAAAGGGTCTGGATGTTGATCCATAACTATGAGCATCTCACGCCATTCGTCAACAAAATACAAGCCTCATATGCATGATTGTATAACATTTTGGATGTCATGGTGAGAATGTACAGGATCCCATCAATCAGTTCCCTCATCGAGGCTAGACCCAAGAACCAAGTCCGACTAGAGATCAATGAGTACATGGAGCAGCTAGGGCGAGAGTCCATCAGGGAAGACTTGGAGCTGAGTGCACATAACATGCAGAAGTACATTGGTGGTTGGGTCAGTTTGGTCATGGTCAACACCATGTTGTGCATGCTTCAGGACGAGTTGGATACAAGTTCCATGACCATATACCTGGATGTTATGGAGGAAAGAGTCCACTACCAGAAAGACATCATCAAGTAGTTTGGGGACATCATCACATAGTACCAAGATTGACATCAATATGTGACCGAGAAGCACCAAGTGGATGTTGTCGAGTTATTCTTTCCCCAAACTTCAGATTCATAGTGTTTTGTCTTGTTAGGCTATCTCTAACCTATTTTGTCTTACATGGGTACATGTGGAAAATCTAATATTATTTTTAAATATGTTGTAAGTGAAATTCCAAGTGTCATTAGTGGAATGTGAAAGTTAATCATGTTATGTAATGAGTTATTTGTAAAGAAGTTGAAGAGTCATGAGGGTAGTCAAAGAGTCACAAAGGGGAATGTCAAGGGTCACCCCACCCTTTGTTATAAATAGAACCTCATAACTCATAGAACGAGATTTTGGGAGCCAAGATTTTGGCTAGGCTTAGGCTTAGAAAAGGCTTGGGAGTATTCTGACGAGCCTTGGCTTATCCATAGCGTAGAGTGAGTATACTTATTTGGAGGAGAAGGTGTTCTTGATTGTAATGTTCCACTATTGGGGCTAGTGGTTGTCAATGGTGTATGTATGGATGGAAATTTCACTTATAATAATAATATCAGAGCCAGCACACTTCCATGCATATTTTTTTATTATAGATGGACTATTTTGGTTGCTTTAGCAATGTATGTTGTTTAACTTACGCATTTTCTTATGAACTACTTTGTATGCAATTGTATGAATCCTATTGAATGTGTGTTGTTGGATTAACCCGTCACTTTAATTTGTGGACTATTCTGCATTTTAGATTGTGATGTCATTCCACTTGTGTGTTCCTTTCAAGTTGTGTACTATTACAGGATTCTAAGGGGCGCACTTCCTTTTCCCCTCCGTGTGTCAGCACCCTCATGCATCGCACTTGACTCTCTGCGGAGTCACACACTTTCTCTCACTGAAATGTATCTTACTTACCTCTGCACGCTACCGCGGTCAAGGCATTACACTACCACCCACTGCTAGGACTCCTACTCCAAACGGTTTGAGGTCTAGTTGGGACTTCTTATCAGGGAGATCCCCTGAATTTTGGCGGGTCCAGCACCGTTAACATTTCTGGTGCTAGAAGGAGGGCTAGATGACAACTTGATCCCTTGAAGTCTGTTTTGAATTTATGCACATATTTAATGAATTTTGTTGAAATCATAACCCCGACATGTTTCTCTGGCGCTGTTGATTTTGAAGCATCAACGAGCATTATAGATGACTTGTACAAATATAAGTTCAATGGCGATAATGGAACACCCTTTTTCAGGCACACAGTTGCCTTTGTTGGCTTCTATGAGAGGAATGATGTCCCCTCGGATGACATTGTCTGTCGGTTGTTCACATTCACATTTGAAGGGCGCAAAGAAATGGTGTCACACATTGCCCGCAACCTCTATACACTCTTTTTATCACATATTAAGATAATTATGTTGTGCTTTTGGTCTTTATGATTGTAAAGCACTTTAAAAAAAAAATTGTAAAAATCGCCTGACGAATCTCTTGAGAATTTTCATGATCGTTTTCTTCATTACTTCTATTAATTTCCTTAAGATGAACTTGACTGGAAATTTTTGGAGGAAATATTTCAATATCTTTTTCACATTTCTGAGAATCCACACAAGTTAGACTCTTTTGATCCTCTCCCAACATACCTCAGTGTTAGAGCTTCTAAATTTGAGATAGACAAGGTTGATATCCCAAGTGACCCTTCGCCCCCTTCTCATCAATCAGATCTAGCTCCACAGGTAAAGCTGGGAGAAGTTGAGAATCCACCTGTTGATATGTCATCATATCCTCCTACCCCAACTACTCAGGATTTTTGTGAATATTTGGACTGTAAGCGCGACAGTTTTCATGTGGTCTCATCTCCTCAGCCTTCGTCCTTTGGTTCCTTTGATCCTCCATATTTTGGTGTTGTGCTCATCCGTCTCAGATCTCACAGGTGATGTTCACAAGGATCAAGCTTTGGACGGAGTTGGTTTTGAACAGCCAACCTGTGCTATTATTTTTTATGAGTATGTATGGGAGTCTAAACAATAATCTACAGCGAAGGATGACCTCCTTTTTTCTGCACCTCATCTGCATTATCCTGACATCTTCCACGATTCTGCCATTTCTGTTCCATCTTGTGAAAATCCATTTCCATATTTTTCCACTTCTGATCAATCAAAAAACATGTGGGATGCTAGTCTTTCATTTGATTGCAGAGAGGTTAAATTTACCTCCCCTGATCCACCTAATCTCTCATCTTACATTTCCGGAAACACAGAAGGTGAAAGTTCTCATTTTCCATCATCCCCTCTTTATGATTCGTCAGATCATCAGGATGTTGCCATCATCTTGAATTTTCTAATCATGGATATCATGATCTTTTCATTCATTCATTTGATCAAGATTTTGATTTGTCTACTATTGATCATTCTAAGCCACTGGTCTTTGATGATCCATCTTCTAAACTGGAAACCCCTCAACCTGTCAAGGCACTTCATCCTGAGTTGATGGTTATATCAGGTTCTCGTAACCTTAAGGTTAGTTCCACTTCTGATCAGAAATCTATTGAATCTTTACATGCTCCTCATCACTATGTTGTTTAGGATGAAAATCAATCTATTTCACAATTTTTGCATCCTCCACTGAAAGCATCTGATCCTGTTTCTCATGCATTGGAGGAGCCATACATAGCAAGCACTATTACAAAACGATTATTTTCTTCTTTCTTTATGTTTTCTTGTATTTCAAGTTCAAAGGTGTGTACATGCTTGTCTTTCACGCACAATGTAACAAGACACCATGATACATCCGCAGAGTGCCTTCCATGTGCTTTTCATTTTTTCTTTTCTATGGATGCATACAAGCTTCGAATGTTTTGGTTTACATTGTTGTATATTTCTTGTCTATTGATTTGCTTGCATATATTTCTTGTTAATGATTCTCTCACCTACATGGGCCAACCAATGCACCGATGGCTACATTGGAAGTATCACTTCACGTGAGTTGGCCTATGCTCTTCTTAGCTTAGGAGTAGGAGTAGTGTTTACTTTCTTGTTTGTTTCTTGATTTTCTTACTTTGTTTTGCTTTGTCTTGCTTCTTTCCTTTTTTTGTTTTCTTTTGCACCTGTAGGTTAGTTTCCGCATGAAACCATGCTTAGCTTCTTAGACAAGTAGGGTGAAATCCAAGAGGAACTTGTATAGCTATCAACACTTGGTTATCTATTTATTCCCTCTCTTTATGTGAATCTTTCATTTCTTCTAGTTGATAATACCCTGATGGAAAATATGTTCCTTTCAGAGAGAGTTATCGTGGAATCACAATGCTTTCACTCTTAACTAGTACCGCCTACTCTAATCAATTTTTTGTATTTGGTTAACCCTTGTCAGCTCAGTCCAATAGAGTAAAGAGAGGGGGGGAACCTTAACAAGTATGTCAGAGGTATATATAAATATCCTTCTCTAAAGGGACAACCTCTTTTTCTCTCAATAAGTTGGGATCCCAATTCCACCTCATGAAATAAATAATTGCCTATGCACAGTTCTTTAAAAAATGAAAAATGAAAAAAATAAAATAAAAAGTGAAAGAAGAGGAAGGCTTCCTACGCAGAGAGGTGAAGCAAGTAACTCTGTTAGGATATTTTCCAGGCATTAGGGGAATTTTGAGGTGTAAATTGGGCCTCCTAACAAAAATTTACAACCAAAGTAAACTTTATAAGAACCAATAGGATTCAAGATGATGATGTCAACCATGCAGGATGATTCACCATTTTTGGAGTAAAAAAGTAAAAAGATTAAAAAATAATAAAATAATAAAACTACTTTTTTAACCCGTATTTTCAACTTATCTCCCTAATGTTTTACTCAAATTTAGAGCGAGAGTACTCGTTGGATGAGAAATTTAATTCCTCATCCGAATACCCATGTTGCATAATTTTAATGAACCTTGCTACATGAAAAATGAAAAATACATGAAAAAATGTTATTGCAATCACGTTTTTCATGTATTTCTCATTTTTTGTGTAGAAGGGTCCATCAAAAGTATGAAACATGGGTATTTCTTGGATGAGGAATCAAATTTTGCATCCAACGAGTGTTTCTGCTCGTAATTTGAGTAAACCCATAGCGAGAGAAGTTGAAAATACTAGTTGAAAAAATATTGTTTTTTTTTCCCTCTAAAATTTGATGATGTAATCTAATCTTATTTTATTATTTCCACTATTATTTTATAATTTCCTTAGGAGGCCCATTTTAGACCTCAAAATTCCCTTAATTCTCACTAGCAACAGAGCGATTCTTGTGTTCCTGAAGTGACTCTGTTGGGGCACTGTCTAGGCCTACTGACAGTGGAGTACCACTAGAGATGAAAATAAAACTCTGGAAGACTATATTACTTGTGCATCTATATACTCCTCATCCCCAATTGAAACAACCCAGTTGACTTGTCTTGGTATGTGTGATGCCGATAAAGATAATGGTAGGGACTACATCTTTAACTAAAGTTAGTGAAGAAGCTATGATAATCGAAGAATTGAACAATACTTCCAAAAGAGTTAGACTTGCTTTGCACGAGACAAGGTCCATATAGAGAGGTAGAGTTCTACCAGTGTGTCACCAATGTTATAGCGGATACAAAATCCTCCAAAATTGTGCCCATGCTTCGTTTTGGAGCCTCCCTTCTAAATCATAGTAGCTAATCTTACACTAATCCAGGTACTTGTGCTTTGATTGAGCCTCATCCTTTGCATCCTGGCTTTTGTTTGCTTACTTGGTTTACTTTCTAACCCACAAGATAATCTCTTGACTTAGTTTTCATCTAGTTCTGGGCTTTCCTTAGAGAACTGCGTAATCCTTGAGGCCAACCAGCCTTTCTCTTGGGAAGTGTGTAGTCCAAGCTAACAGTGAGCCTTGAGCTCATGAATTACGCAGTGCTAGTTGAAAAATAGCCTTGAGCTGGGAAATTGCGCAGAGCATGAGAGGTAGCCCAGATCCACTCATCCCAGAAATTGCACAGATGCCTTTCTGCTTAGAAATTTCTTAGCGCATGAGCCAGAGAGTTGCCCAGTTCCTCCCAGAACTGCGTAATCTCTTCGTGCAATGTGTGGTAGTTTTTCCCAAAAAAGAAAAAAGCGAAAAAGCATCCCTAAAAAATAGGGACCTATTTTTAGTAGCTCTAAGGAGGCACTAGAGTTATTTTGGAAACTTCTACCAAGTGTCTCTTTTTCCTTGATTTTTGGCCTTCGCGTCATAAACCCTAAATTGACCAAATTTATATAGTCGATGCTACTAGAGCTCATTTTCACATTCAATCTTGGAGCTCCAGCATTCTCAAGGGGATCAAGGAACCTTCGGTGCGATCGTCTCGTCTCTTTCCGGGTAAGTTTTGCTTTTCTAGTCTTTTGTTGCTTTTTCTGTTGCTTTTTCTTGTTTAGTTTGTGAGAGTGTTGTTTCACTTGTTTTGTTGAACGACTATTGGTGTTTTAACTTGTTTTAGCTTGCATAAGTGTTTTTTCCAAGTTTTAGATTGCCTTTCGCAAGTGTTGCATGTATTTTCCTGTTTTTGCACCAACAATCGTTGTTGCGGTGACTCCCTTCACATTCTTTGTTTTCCTTCAATTTGATTGATTCTTACACTTCTTTCACTTACATGCATCATCACTTAGTTAGATTTTCACTCAACATCACACCATCCTTCATATTTGCTCAATTTCACACTCCCCTTGGGTAGATCTGGGCTCTCATTGCCCAGATCTTGTGTTTCCTTGCATGCATTGTGCATTCTGGGAGCTCAAGGCCTCTGCCTTGGCTTTGGAAATTTTGCAGAGGTTGTCCTAGCCTAGCTCTAACTATGCACTGCGCAGTTCTAGGAGCCATCATCCCAACTTGGCCACTGAGACTACGTAATGTGTAGTCTCTCTCAGCCTTTGCCCAGAGTGAACTGTGCATTGCACAATTCCAGTAAGCAAGCCTTCCCATTAACTGTTGGGATTGCGTAATGCATAGTTCCAGCAGGAAGTTAGGGACCTTTTTGAACCATAATTGTGCAGTCCTTCCCATCTTGAGCCTGGTTTGTTGCTTGGTCTTGTCTTGAAGTTCCTTTTGTTTCCGAGCTAACACTTTATTCCCATGACTTTCCTATTTTTCCCATAAGTACAGCAGTTGTTGAGTATCTCTCTAGAAGTTACAGTTAACATGGCATTCAAGAGAGTTGCATCAAAGGAAATAGCTAAGAGTAGTACTGGGGAAGCAGTTTGTAGAAATTTTGAATAATTTAACACATATTCAATGGAGATTATCCTGATCATGTACTATTGCAGAATACATACACAATACATAAGCTCCTCTACGATGATCATCAATATAGCAACATCAATAACAATAAAACATCAAGAGCATTCACACATTAACACAGTATGTAACCCGGGGAAAGCATCTCGCTAAAAACCCCACACTATCTGTATATTAATGATTGAGACCATGTAACATTACAAAGTACAATGCTTATCACAGGCAATCCAGTACCAGCTCCACCTGTTACACACAATACAGCTAAGATCTGATCTCCAAATCTATTCCACTGCTTGCCTGCCTCCACTGCTCAATACCTGCTCAAGAATGAATGAGAATGGTCTACCAAACTCGTATTTCACCTCCAAAGAATCACTCACAATGTGTAAGACGTGAGCAGAAGCTACAAACTGGGCAAATACATGAGCAAACTCATTGGCATACTCAATCCCTTGATTGTGCAAGATCTGATGCACAACTATAGTCACAACTGATAGCAATCTGATTCTCTAACACCTGTCCCTGCTGAACTGAACATGCACTGACATGCAACTGAGTTAACTGATGTATTCTATAGTTGTATTATAAGTTAATAATTAGTTTAACAACTCATCATTAGTCTATTTGCAGTTAGACTAACTACAACTAGTTTAACCAAGTCAAACTGAACACAACTCCATCAACTCCACAATCAACTCCACCAAACTCAACTGATTGAGTTCTAACTGAAGTCATGCATGCAACAACTCAACTAACTCATAAGAAAAGTGTACTTCCTTCTGACAGCTACATGGGCCACATCTGTAGCTCAAACTGAAGTGCTCCAAGAGAATAAGATCGAGTTTATAGTCCAAATATTTTTATGAGACAATAATATTTGACTTTTCTATTTTTGACAGTCAGTCTAAAAATAGACTTTGATCACCCACACTGTGGTCACCCACACTTTGGTCACCCACATTGTGATCACTCACATTTTGATCACTCACACTGTGGTCACCCACACTGTGATCATCCACACTGTGATCAAAAATAGAACTTGCGCCATAATTTGCCTGCGGGCCCACTTAGTGAAGGCGACTCTTTTCACTAAGCTCCATCATCTTGTTGCAATCTCAACACTCCCTCTCGACAAGATATGGATTATCAGCAACCCCTATCTTGCCTCGGTGGTACTCGAATTTGCTCCTGGTGAGAGCCTTCATCAGAATATTAGCATCCTGATCCTCCATTGGAATGTATGAAAGCAACATGATCCTCCGCTGCACACAATCTCTGATATGATGGTACCTGATGTCAATATGCTTAGATCTATCATGAAATATAGGATTAGCCAAGAGTTTAATGCAACTCTGGTTATCACAGTAAATCACAGTAGGATCCAAATGAGAACCAAACAAACCAACCAGGATCTTCCTCATCCATATAGCCTCGCATGCAGCCAAACTTGCTGCCATATACTCGACCTCCACTGAACTGAGTGCCACGGATCTCTGCTTCCTGCTGTACCAAGAAACTGCTGTCGATCCAATACTGAAGACCCCTCCTGATGTGCTCTTTCTATCCGTTGGGCTCCCTGCCCAATCTGCATCTGTGAAGCCACATAGCTTCACCTCATCCTCCTGTCTATACCACAAACCATATCCCGATGTGCCTCTCAAGTAGCGCAATACATGCTTTCCCGCCTTCCAGAAGAGCTTGGTAGGCTTAACCATTGCTTGTGAAAGATGGTTAACTGCATAGCATATATCAGGTCGTGTATTGACCAAATACATCAACGACCCCACCAACTGTCGATAAACAGTGGCATCCACTTCTTCTCCCGAAGTGGCATCCTCCTTCCTCCAACCTCCAGGAAGAGGAGTATCAACAGGCTTGCAGCCATGCATGTTGAACTTCTCCAGTATCTCTCGAGCATACTTGCCCTGAGAAACAAATAGTCCACCACTACGCTGCCATATTTCCAATCCTAGGAAATAGTGAAGGAGGCCCAAGTCCTTCATCTCAAACTCTGTAGCAAGATCCTTCTTGCATGACAGTATCAACAGCTCATCACCCGTTAGAATCAAATCATCAACATACAGTACAATGATAAGCAACTTACCCTCCACCACAATCTGGTATAGGTTAGGATCCGCCTCGCTCTTGGAGAATCCAAGTCCTGTGAAATAGCTGTCTATCCGTGTGTACCAAGCACGTGGTGCTTGCTTCAACCCATACAGCGCTCTCTTGAGCCTGCACACATGCGACTCGCTGCTGAAGACCTCAAAGCCTCCGGGCTACTCAATGTACACCTCCTCCTCAATGACTCCATTAAGGAACGCAGTCTTCACATCCATCTGATGAATGTGCCATCCCATCTGCGCTGAGAGAGCAAGAATCGTCCGTATGGAAGAATACCTTGCGACAGGTGCAAAGGTCTCCTCATAATCGATCCCCTCTATCTGTGAAAAGCCTCGGGCAACAAATCTTGCCTTGTACTTCTCCACACTCCCGTCAGTTGCCTGCTTGACCTTGTAGATCCATCTCGAACCCACCACTGATTTCCCTTCCGGTCTAGGAACAATCTCCCATGCACTGTTTCTGACAATAGAATCATACTCTTCCACCATGGCGTCTACCCATGCGGGATCCTACACAGCTTCCTCGAAAGAGGATGGCTCAGTCACAACACACTTGCTCATCAGAGCCATGTATCCAGTGTACCGATCAGGTGACTTTCTCTGCCTGCGTTGGGCTATAGGTGGTCCTACAACTTTTTCTGCATCTTGAGTCAGTCGCTCAGCTTCTATCAAGTGCTTTCGCCCTCTGATGGTTGGCGCTGCATGAGTGGTCTCTTCCACTCCATGAACCTCGTCCTATGGCTGATCCACGTCCTGAAGCTCATCCTTAGGAACTAATAGCTCCTCATCTGCATGCAAGTGTAGCTCCCTCTCAAGCGAACACTTCATGGCTTTCTCCTCCTGAAATTTTATATCCCGTCGCACAACAGTTTTACCACTGTCTCGCAAATACACACGATAGTTGTGGGGCGTATCAGTGTACCCCACAAATATCCCAACCTCTGCAGTCAGCTCCAACTTCTTCTTGGCATCCTTCGTCACATGCATGTAAACGTTAGCACCAAAAATCCTCAAATGAGAAAGATCAGGCTTCTTACCAGAATAAGTCTCCTCAGGTGTACTCATGCCAAGTATCCTATGAGGACAACGGTTCTGCACATAAACTGTTGTATTGCATGCTTCCCCCCACAAGTGAAGGGGTAGGCCTTGATCATGCAACATTGTTCGTGCAGCACCCACAATCGTTCTGTTCTTCCGCTCAGCTACCCCGTTCTATTGTGGGTTATGGGGAGCTATGAGCTCTCTACAAATCCCTTTTGTCTTGCAGAAATCCTTGAACTCGTTCGAGATGTATTCACCACCATTATCGCTCCTAAGAGCCTTCACCTTCTTCCCCAACTCCTTCTAGACCAGTGCTTTGAATTCACAGAACTTTGAATATGTCTCGCTCTTCTTCTGCATGAAGAAGATCCAGCACTTACGAGAGAAATCATCAACAAAAATCACAAATACCTGTGTTTTGCTGTCAAAGCAACTGAGAAAGGTCCACACACGTCTGTGTGAATTCTCTCAAGGATCATCGTGGTGCAACTATCCTTCTCGTGAAAGGTGGCTTTCACAAACTTCCCCAAAGTACACCCCTGCAAGTGTGCCTTTAGGAAGCCCTGTAGTGATCTATTGTAGTATCTTCAAGGCTCCATGGTGAAGGTGACCCAATCTCCTGTGCCACAACTCGCCATCATCCCGGCTCACCAATCCTTCTGCCTTGCCCGCCATTGCTGCGCATCCATCTACATGCAACTGATAAAGGTTCCTCACTCGAACCCCTATCTTCCGGGTCTCACCAGTTTTCTTGATGCGCAGGAAAGCCTTTCCCTCGCTGAAAACAACATCATACCCCTTGTCTTCTAACATCACCACTGAGATGAGATTCTTCGTCAATCCTGGAACATGCATGACTTCCTTCAATACGAAGGGTTTACCAGACTCCCTCTCAAAGGAAATGGTATCGATACTGGTCGCACTGTATCTACCATCATCGCCCATCTTGATGTGCACTCCAAGATCTTTGTCCTCCAGATCAGAGAACAAATCTCTATCTCCCGTCATGTGAAAAGACGCACCACTGTCCAAGAACCACACTGATCCCATCACACTTGAAACCAAGAATGCGATCAATGAAAAATCAAGCTCAAACTGTGAGGCTAGAGCCTCTCCTGCTGAAGATCCAGCAGCCTGCTTGTTCTTCTTCTTCTGCGGACAATTAGTGGCATAGTGTCCGTGCTGGTGACAGTGAAAACACTTCACCTTGGACATATCCTGTTTCTTGCCTTTCGCACCGGAATGAGAAGCTTTCTTGTTCTTCCCATTCTTTGCTTTGGCAGCCAAAGCGCAATTCTCTTCATCAGATACCTTTGATGAAGATCCATTCTCACCTTTATTGTTTCTGAGTTTATCCTTGAGCGCCAGGTCACTCTTGCTTTGGAATAACATTCGCAATCCATTGAAAGACATTTCAACAACACTACTGCAAATTCGAATTCCACCAGCAACCAACTCAACTGCCTCAGATCTAAGATTCGTGAGAACACAATATTTCTCGTACAGAGATCGAATGTATGGGCATTCACTGGATATCTCACCTTCCAAAGGAAGGATGAATCCAGAGGCTACCTGACCTGATTACAGACTCTGCTTGAAGAAATAGAATGTAAACACTTCTTGAATAGTAGATCTGATGATCAACAGCTCCGATACCATGTAGAAATTTTTCTACAATTATCTAGCTCTGGTACAATGTAGAAATTTTGAATAATTTAACACATTCAATGGAGATTATCCTGATCATGTACTATTGCAGAATACATACACAATACATAAGCTCCTCTACGTTGATCATCAATATAGCAGCATCAATAACAATAAAACATCAAGAGCATTCACACATTAACATAGTATGTAACCTAGGGAAAGCATCTCGCTAAAAACCCCACACTATCTGTATATTAATGATTGAGACCATGTAACATTACAAAGTACAATGCTTATCACAAGCAATCCAGTACCAGCTCCACCTGTTACACACAATACAGCTAAGATCTGATCTCCAAATCTATTCCACTGCTTGCCTGCCCCCACTGCTCAATACCTGCTCAAGAATGAATGAGAATGGTCTACCAAACTCGTATTTCACCTCCAAAGAATCACTCACAATGTGTAAGACATGAGCAGAAGCTACAAACTGGGCAAATACATGAGCAAACTCATTGGCATACTCAATCCCTTGATTGTGCAAGATCTGATGCACAACTATAGTCACAACTGATAGCAATCTGATTCTCTAACACCTGTCCCTGCTGAACTGAACATGCACTGACATGCAACTGAGTTAACTGATGTATTCTATAGTTGTATTATGACTTAATAATTATTTTAACAACTCATCATTAGTCTATTTGCAGTTAGACTAACTACAACTAGTTTAACCAAGTCAAACTGAACACAACTCCATCAACTCCACCAAACTCAACTGATTAAGTTCTAACTGAAGTCATGCATGCAACAACTCAACTGACTCATAAGAAAAGCGTACTTCCTTCTGACAGCTGCATGGGCCACATCTGTAGCTCAAACTGAAGTGCTCCAAGAGAATAAGATAAAGTTTATAGTCCAAATATTATTATGAGACAATAATATTTGACTTTTCTATTTTTGACAGTCAGTCTAAAAATAGACTTTGATCACCCACACTGTGGTTACCCACACTTTGTTCACCCACATTGTGATCACTCACACTGTGATCACTCACACTGTGGTCACGCACACTGTGATCATCCACACTGTGATCAAAAATAGAACTTGCGCCATAATTTGCCTGCGGGCCCACTTAGTGAAGGCGACTCTTTTCACTAAGCTCCATCATCTTGTTGCAATCTCAACACAGTTAAGCAAGTATCATTTGATCTATCAGTTTATGCAGACACTCAGTTGTTCATTGCGAAGGGCACAAAGTTGACATGGTGGTAAATCAAGGATAATTTTGCAGAGGACTTCAAGGAAGACATAGAGGACTGACAGGTATATATAAGTATCTAACGGTCAAGATTATACAAGGTTGCATGCAGTTACCCTGCCTTCCCATGTGAGTACATTATTAGTTGGATTGTCTCACACATAGATCTAGAGACTATGACATTGAGCAGTGCAAGCGGGATAGAGATTTCCACCTTCAGGGCAGAGAACTTTCAGTAGATGTATCATTTACCTCAGTCAGTGAAGCACATGGACACACTTTTCTATGTCACCCATAACTTTGTGAACACTAGAGATATAGTCAAGTGCTAGGCGAAAGAGCCGCCAAAGTTCAGATAGACACCCAATCATGTTTACAAGACAAAGTTTCTCAGGAAGATTTATCAATTCTTGACCATCTTTGCATGTCAAATATTTGGTCAAGAGAGCACAAAAACCTTTCATGAAGGTTGGGTAGTTGTACCGAACCAGTTGGTGAGTGATGGGAATTCATTCAACTGGTCAGATTTGTTGGCTCGCCAGTTGAATATCCATGTGACTAACACCCGGAATCCGCCCAAGAATGAGCAAGCGAGATTCTACATGTATGCATACTTATTGGAGGCAATTTGTGCCCAGCAGTAGTTTCCTGGCATGAGTTGGACATGGACACCAAAAGAGACTACCGTCAACATTTATTGCAAGTTTATTTCTGGCTGCAGCTACCGAGGAGTAATGGCAAGGCTAAATGACCATTTCATAATCCTGTTGTACAAGCTTATCTTTGAGCAAGATCCACCTTGCATGTCCCAAGAAGAAATGGAGGCAATACTAAACATTGCAAATAGGTATGCCTCTCCCAGTGGCATCTTCATCAGAGTTTTTAGCAGAGAAAAGCCTTTGCATGTTCTACCAAGGTATGCCATGGACAAGATGGTCATGCAATAGGTCTCATATCACCTATCCACAGGGTTATTAGTAGGGCTGCATAGGAAGAAGAAAGCACAATGTCCCACTCTTCCTTTACAGATTAGATTGTAAGAGATTAAGAGCCTGAAATATGCAAATTTTGAAGCTAAGGAGATATGCAAATTCAAGTTCAACACCAAATAATTTAATCCATAGGATCCCCATGGTATTTTAAGAACCATTGTGCGAAGGTGTATTATCTGTGGATCCATGGGACATTTCATTGGCACAAGGAGGACCCTTGGAGGTATTGTTACAATGCCTCAAAACTCGACAAGCTGGTCAGTATTGCAACAGCCTGGAAGACTTCTCTGCAGGCAGCAACAGTGCAGGAAGCACCAACAACAACAGTAATAAGCAGCAACCCAGTACAAGACAAGGGAAAGAGGGAGGTTGTTGAGGATCTAGAGGCAGAGCAAAGTTACAAGATGAAGGTATATCCTATCATGGATAAAGTAGCTTTGGAAATAGAAGCAAAGAGGGAGCAGCGGATAAAGAGAGTAGAGCGAAGGAAGAGAGAAAATAAAATGCTACAAGGAGCAGAACTGAAGATGCAAGAGATGGATAAGAATTTGAAGGAAGAGCAGGAGTTGAGGAGGAAAGAAAGAGAAGAGAAGCAGAAACCGGAGGAAGAAGAAAGGAAAGGTGCAATGACGGAGCAAAGAGTGCCCATATATGTTATATACCTAGGGGGTATAATATGGGGTACCGAGGGAGGTACCCAAGGTAATAATGTAATAATGAGATGGGCCATAGTAATAAATAAGGTGGTTAATCCATGTCATGTAAGGGACCACAAGTAGTTAATAATAATGTAATGGGCCCATGGTATTAGTTGGATGGTATGAGGGAACCATGGTAATGATCCATGGTATTGTATGTATGAGGCCTATATAGAGGCTAGAGACTCCACATGGGAGATAATGAAGGATTATTGTATGAACAGGCATATTGCTTATGGAGTGTTCTCCTTCCTTAAGGAGTGAATGTATGGTGTTGCCCTACCTTAAGGGTTTTGAAATTAATAAAGAAGCATTTATCTATATTTGATCTTGTTATTCTTGGGTTTATTTACAGTATCATATATTTCTATATCAGATCTATAACAATTGGTATCAGAGCACTTTCTTGGGCACAAAAGTGAAGAATTATTGTATGAACAGGCATATGGCTTGTGGAGTGTTCTCCTTCCTTAAGGAGTGAATGTATGGTGTTGCCCTACCTTAAGGGTTTTGAGATTAATAAAGAAGCATTTATCTATATTTGATCTTGTTATTCTTGGTTTTATTTACAGTATCATATATTTCTAGATCAGATCTATAACAATTGGTATCAGAGCACTTTCTTGGGCACAAAAGTGGAGATTTTTTTATTTTTTGTAGGGTTTCGGGGGCGGCGACTTTGCAAGTCAGATCTGTACATTTTGGTGCAAGATCTGTAAAATATAATTACAGATCTGGATTCTTTGTGCAAAAATAGTCGAATTCAAAAAAAAAAATCAGTTGAATCGGAGTCCGGATGAATGAGATATCACTGATCTAAAAATCAGTGGGGTTGCAGACAATTTTCAGGGCAGCGATTTTGCGGCGCAGATCTAGAAATACTGGTACAATATCTACAAAATCTAATTGTAGATCTGGATTCTTTGGGAAAAAATACCCAATTTCAAAAAAAAAATCAGTCGAATCGGAGTCCGGATGAGGGAGATATCGCTGATTTAAAATCAGCTCTTTTTGCAGAAATTTTGGTGACGGCGGGAGAGTAGCAGCACAGATCTGAAATTTCAAGTGTCGGGATCAAGATTTCTACCACATGGGCAGATGCATGATTGTTCCATTTCTAAAAATAGGTTATAATAGAGATTCTGAGCAATATTGACAAAACTATGGCAATTTCAAATTTTCGCCAAGTAAGTGAAATTTTTTCAAACCCTCTTCATGGAATATTTTACTGGAAAAGATGATAGCCCTACTATTGAAGAATTCATACAAAACCTAAAGAAAATATTTGAGGAGAGATGAAAATTTATGGTACCACTTTTTTTGAAAGAAGAAGCCGCCATATGGTGGAACTCACTGGGCATTATAGCCTTGTCCAAATTCTCGAATGAAGAAATGGAAAAACTACTTATGGACAAATGGTCTCAGACTAGAAAACAAGATAAGGGGAAACATGTGGGGTTATTTCCTACTGGTATATCCTTATTGCAGGTTCATGGATTGATTCAAAAGGAGAAGATCATTGTGTCTATAAATCCTAGTTGCAAGCATAATTTTATCAATGTTAATTTGGCAAAAAAATTGCCAGTTCCGGCAAAACACATTGAAAACACACAGGTGAATGATGAGGATGTTCAAGTGTATAAGGATTTGAAGATTTCTATGGATAAGTATGTGTTGCATGGTGATTTTTATACTTTAGAGATGGATAATATGGATGTTGTTTTGGGATATCCTTGGATGGAATCTGCGGGTACTATCAATATTAATGTGCAGAAGAAATTCCTGAAGCTATGGTATAAAAAGAAGAAAATTATATTACAGGATAATTCCATCCATAAACCGGTAGAGCACATGGAGGCTGAAGCAGAAGATGTTCCAGGGACTGACATATCAGATGATGAGCCTTTGATGATCAACAATCAAACACAAACAGAGGCTGAAGAAGAAAAGGTTACAAGTGATGATACATCAGAGGAGGGCTCAGTGGTTGAAGTCATATTGAAAAAGAAGACACCACAACAGCCACCACAGCAGGGTGAAGTAAAGAAAAAGCCATCGTGGGTTAAAACTTCAACATATCATCACCCACATCACCCCGCAAGACAACCATCAAGATGGCAACCAATTAGCCACATGGACAACAACCCCCGCATGACAGATCGAGAGGAGCGAAGATCCACCTACTACACATCCACACAGAAGAGCTACCACAGTCAACTTCCATCTCAAGCAAGCGAGGCACTAGCGAGATCGAGGGTTCACCTTTCTCTTGGATGGCTAGATGCACGTGCATGGTACCAGTGGACTACTCTTTTGAGTAGATCGTATTATTTGTGTTCTTCCCATGTTTTGGGGACGAAACATGCTTAAGGGGGTGGAATGTTATATACCTAAGAGGGATAATATGGGGTACCGAGGGAGGTACCCAAGGTAATAATGTAATAATGGGATGGGCCATAGTAATAAATAAGGTGGTTAACCCATGTCATGTAAGGGACCACAAGTAGTTGATAATAATGTAATGGGCCCATGGTATTAGTTGGATGGTATGAGGGAACCATGGTAATGATCCATGGTATTGTATGTATGAGGCCTATATAGAGGCTAGAGACTCCACATGGGAGATAGTGAAGGATTATTGTATGAACAGGCATATGGCTTGTGGAGTGTTCTCCTGCCTTAAGGAGTGAATGTATGGTGTTGCCCTACCTTAAGGGTTTTGAGATTAATAAAGAAGCATGTATCTATATTTGATCTTGTTATTCTTGGGTTTATTTACAGTATCATATATTTCTAGATCAGATCTATAACAATATAGGTTAAGGATTTAGAATAGCCAGTAGTTGAGGAAGATGGTGAACAAATGCATGATCAAGAGCTTGTTCAACAGATTGAGCAACTAATCAACGTGACAGACATGGATTTGGAACAGGAGCAACAGAATCAAGACACTGACCTTATGCCAAGAGTGTCAGAGGTTGTCTCTTAGTCTCCACCAACACCAGTGTTAGAACCAGTCTCAAGCGAGCAAGGAGAGGTTGTACTCCTTGACAATGACCCAGTCATGGATGTGTACAATATATCATTTGAAGAGTTGTAGAATAATATTGTATAGGCGCAAAGGAATCACTTTCCTTATGATCAAACATCACATGCATTCATGAAGGAAGGGGTCATAGTGTCAGGTATCAGAAATCATCCAGCTTCCCTTATCGATGCCACCTTAGCCTATGTAGGAGCAAAAAGCTCAAATGTTAAGTTATTGTTGGCCGAGAATGAAAAAATGGTAAATAATTTGCAAGCTTCCAGGCAAGAGGTGGAATAACTTCAAGATCAAAGTGTAGTTGCGGCAATGGTAGAGATGAGGAAAGTGATACTTGATGAAGTATCAACACTTGAGACTACCATGCGGAAGCTCTATGATGGATTTTTCACCGTGCATAAAGCATTTGTTTGTGTGCATGGCTTACAATAGTGGAGAAAATAGTTTGTTCAAACTCTCAAGAACATACATGCTACCATTTCCCATGTGCAAGAGTGGACAATGCAATACAAAGGGGCCCCGCTTCACTTGCCAAAGAAGATGAAGCCACAGGTAGAGCTGGAGAAAGCAAAGGTCCAGATGTTGATCCAGAAGTATGAGCAGCTCGCCCCATTTGTTAGTAGCATACAGGCCTCATATGCACAGTTTTATAATAGTCTAGATGTCATGTTGAGAATGCATAAGATCCCATCAGTCGGTTCCCTCACTGAGGCTAGACCCAAAAACCAAGTCTGGCTAGATATCGATGAGTACATGGAGCAGCTAAGGCGAGAGGCCACCAGGGAAGATTTGGATCTTAGCGCACATAACATGGACAAGTACTTTGGTGGTTCGTTCATGGTCAACGCCATGTTGTGCATGCTTCAGGACGAGTTGGATATAGGTTCCAAGACCATATACCTGGATGCTATGGAGGAAAGAGTCCACTATCAAAAAGACACCATCAAGCAGTTTGGGGGCATCATCACACAATACCAAGCTTGGCATCAATATGTGACTGAGAAGCACCAAGTGGATGTTTCCGAGTTTGTCTTTCCCCAAACTTCAGAGTCATATTGTTTTGTCTTGTTAGGTTGTCTCTAACCAATTTTGTCTTACATGGGTACATGTGGAAAATGCAATATTATTTTTAAATATTTTGTAAGTGAAATTCCAGGTGTCATTAGTGGAAAGTGAAAGGTAATCATGTTATGTAATGAGTTATTTGTAAAGAATCTAAAGAGTCATGAAGGTAGTCAAAGAGTCACAAAGGGGACTGTCAAGGGTCATCCCACCCTTTGCTATAAATAGAACCTCATAAGTCATAGAACAAGATTTTGGGAGCCATGCTTTTGGCTAGGCTTAGGCTTAGAAAAGGCTTGGGAGTATTGTGCTGAGCCTTGGCTTCTCCACAGTGTAGAGCAAGTATACTTCTTTGGAGGAGCAGGTGTTCTTGACTGTAATGTTCCACTATTGGGACTAGTGGTCATCAATGGTGTATGTAGGATGGAACTTTCACTTATAATAATAATATCAAAGCCAACACAATTTAGAAATGTATGTTGTTTAACTTATGCATTTTTGCTAATGAACTATTTTGTATGAAATTGTACGAATCATGTTGAATGTGTGTCATTGGATTAACCCATCACTTTAATTTGTGGACTATTCCGCATTTTAGCTTGTGATGTCATTCCGCTCGTGTGTTCCTTTCAAGTTGCGTACTATTACAGGCTTCTAAGGGGCGCACTTCCTTTTCCCCTCCATGTGTTAGAACCCCCGTGCATCACACTTGACTCTTCACAGGGTCACACACTTTCTCTCACCTAAAGTTATCTTACTTACCTCTGCGTGCTATCGCGGTCAAGGCATTACACTACCACCCACTGTTGGGACTCCTACTCCAAATGGTTTGAGGTCCAGTTGGGACTTCTTATCGGGGAGATACCCTGAATGTTGGCGGGTCTAGCACTGTGTGACAAGTTGGTATAGTGAATATCTCTCATGGAAATGGCCTTAAGCTTGAGCTCAGAGCTTTGTGAACTAATAATTTATGTTTGAGCTCAGATCTTTGTGAGCTAAAAATCAATTTAACAGCGATAAATCTCTAAACAGAACTTTTAAGAGGAAAACAAAGCAATTATGGAATAGAAGACACATGAAAATATAATAAGGCCATATTCATTATGGTAAAAACCATTCATAGAAATAATATTAACCAATTCTGTCATCAACAAAGTACAAGGCCATTTCCTTAGTGGTAAAGAGCACTACTACATCACCACCATTACGACACACGAGAGAAACTGAAGATCCTCTCCCAACATATGGTGGTCTAAAAAGAATCTCAAGCTGTAAAAATCATAAAATAACAAAAGGAAACACATATGAAACTAATGTATTTCTTCAGAGCTTCTACTACAATCTATATGGATATTTACTTTTACTTTTGTATAGAGTACAACACTTAATATATATAGAGAAGTCAATCTAAGAATGCACACCAATTGCAACTCCTGTCATTTTGTTTCCACTCACATTTGTTCAAATAAGGAGATGGATCTTCACTAAGAGCAACCTCGAGTCATAAGCATCACAATAGCCTAGTTAAAAACATTACAATTAGCTGAATTTGTAACATTGCTTACTGGAATTCATTCTAGTTGCATCTCCCTTGCTGGGATGGTCTAAGGAATTCTTCATGTCTGAAGCAATTTACAAGATGATCATTAGTCAGGCCTATAGCTTGCATGAAGGAGTACATGATTGTCGGCCTAATAAATCGGAAATTTCGCTTCACCAGATCCTTGCTAATAGTTTCTACTTTGGATGACTTCACAAGAATGGTCCTTGCATACTTTTGTTTGTTCACAATGGGCTTGAAATTCACGAAGTCCCATGTGTATCTGTCAAATGAGCCAAATTATTTTTCAATCTGAATAGAGCCAAAAGAAAACATGTCAAACTGTAGATCTCAGAGAAAGTTGAACCTTAGGAAACATTGTTTAAGAAACAAAACAAAATCAATAAGAAGAAGAAAATAGATTTTTGAATGCAAACTCTTTAAGGAGGGAGAGAAAAATGAAAGTTTTTTGGAAAAAAAATACAAACAACATAAAGGGGATATCTAAATGTCAGTTCTGAAAAGATATAAAAACCATGGAAGGCTAATGCAGATGGAAGTTTATAGGAAAATAAGTCAAACAATGCAAAGAGGATGTCTAATGCCAGTCCCCAAAATATGTAAGAAACCATCAGAGATTTCATAGCTTTATAATATGGACATACATTGCTAATTGCAATACCTTAATAGCCCTACAATATTGACTTATCTCTTTTCAAAAGAAGGAAACAATATTGAGCTAGAGGTAAGAGTTACCTCAAGAATGTGTTTGGAATTCTCAATTATCCCTCTGATTTCGGCTACACCTATGATATCATTTTGTGCACTGATTGATGCAATTTTCCTCTCATTGAAGGTTGCCACAATGGTGGGATAAAACCCAACAAATGCATCTCTCATAAATTTGTTCGAACTAAGATAAACAAGAACAACAGAAAGAAGGTAATTTCCATCAATAAAGAAGCATGGGATTGTGCTAAAGAAATATAATTAACCAACAAATAAGGATCTCTATCAATTAAGAATAAACATTGATTACTAAGCCCGTGATCTAGTGAAATATAAATCGTTTTGTGAGATGGAGTCTGTGGATGTTGTGGGAAACCAAACATTGCACTCAAAAACCATCCAATGAATCCACAAGTTAAAGAAAAAGGTAATGAGTTGTGGGTAATAGATCTGTGAATGGATAAAGTGCAATTGAAAGATACCATATGTAAATGACACCACGCACAACAATTTTTGTGCTCAATGATCCAACTCACTGGCAATTGGCTTCAAAACCCACACCAACACTCCAAAAACAAAGATTCTATTGATAATGTAGTTTAACTCATATAATCCACACCAGTGGATCCTAAATGGTTATCACAGCTAGAATTTAATTAGAACATAACAACAGATTAAACCAGAATTGTCACTAGCATACAGAGGAATAATTTAAGCATTCATACCATCACAAAAGATATTTTTACCCTATAAGCCAAAATGGGTAAAACCATATTTGAGTAGTATATCTCATGCTTTATTTTATCAGTGATTTGTAAAATTACAATAGGCTTAAAAGAGTGTGAAGCCCCAGAGTCATATAAGCAGTTATGGAGATGCGAGTTTGGCAGTTCTCAGGTAACATAGAAAGGAGGCTTCATCTCTCTCATCAAGAAAATCTCTAAAGATAATTGGGGTTTTGGGGGCATATTCTTGGAGGTGAATCAGGTCATAGGGGAATGCCCTCGGACCATTACACTTGTGGATGGGCTTACACTTCCATTCTGATAAATTTGGACTAGGGAATCTGGCTCATGGACTTTTATCAGGTTGGCTCTTCTAAAGATTTATCCTGGTTGATGTGGGTTTGAAACTAGAAAAGAGGATGGAAATTTGGGATTTTCATTCATTCATGCCTAATAGAAAAGGGACGGTGGACCATAGGGACTATTTCCAAGGCTTTGGTGGTAGCATTAGGCTAGGATAGCACTAAACTACTGGGATGTTGGCAGTTTCCCATTATATCCAGCAACCTGAGCCACTTTTGGTTGTTCAGTTTTTTTGGGTTCATCTCTCATTGGGTTGGGACCAAGGTATTATTCAAGTTGTATGACTCAAATGTATCCTCGTTCTTTGGAGATTCAATGACCTTATCTCGGTATCTCCCTATCTTTTCCAATCTCCTTACTATCTCTTTATTTTTTCAATTTGGTGTATTCAATGCCCAAATCAATATTTCAAGAGAAAAAGATAGGGGTGAGAAGAAAATAATACCTAAAGGCTTCACACTTGCTCAATATTGTGAGCTAATTCATTCCCACCTTTTCACCCATCAAAGAAAAAAGATCAAAAAACATTATGTGTGATGGTTTTTGTTCATTAATGTCAATTAGGTTAATGTGAGATAAATAGCAGTCAAAAATCCCCATTTTTACCTCAAGGCTTTAATGTCAAACTATTCACCAACCAATAATTTGTTCAAAGTCTAGTTTGAAGGATACATTACTCACCTTTTCCTGCGAAGACCAAATTGTGAGAAATACTACCAAAGTTATCAATAGCATCAATCCTATCGTCACCATTACTCCCGGAACTTCACTGCTTCTACTCAGGTCTTAACAGAGGGGAAATTTGGGATATTATGTAGGGAGAATGTTATGAACCAGCTCACAAAAATATAGAAAATATAAATCAATGACTTCAAAACCAGCCTCTTCGAGGTGGAAACCTCCTTTACTTTACACAAATGAACAATTCTCAGATGATACAAATGACTAAACCTCCTTTCTATATATAGGAGTCTAAGGGTCACAATTTAATCAAAGATGACATAAAAATAATAATATAAAGGCACAACAATAACAATAGTGGGCTTCTATGGGGCACTCTAATAACAATATGGGGACAATAGGGGCACAGTAATATTAATAAGGGCTACAATGACAATATTAATGGGGGAATCACTAGTATTATAGGACCGAACATGCCCCTCTCCTTAAAAAAGGTGTTGTCCTCAATGCTTCAGTAGTTCTGGATGCTTCTGTATAAAATTCTTATCCTCCCATGTGGAATCTTCAGCGGGTAAGTTCTTCCACTTGATGAGATACTCCGAAATTGATCGATTTCATAGTTGTTGAGTTCTTGTTTCTGTGGCTTCATGTTCCAATATGATTTTTCCTTCCTTGTAATTTTTTTGCAATATTGTTTGAACTGGGAGCTTGTCACCTATAACCTTCTTTAAACATGAAACATGGAAAACTGGGTGCACTCGAGAAGCTGCAGGAAGCTCCAATTTGTATGCCATGGTGCCAAAAAATTTCAACACCTTGTATGAACCATAATACTTTGGTGATAATTTATTATCCTTCTTAGCTTGCTTGAGGGACATTTTTTTATATGGTTATAGTCGTAGAAATACCCAGTCACCTACATCAAAACTTCTTTCATTGTGATGTTGATCTACCTATTGTTTCATTCTATTATGTGCCAAAGTGAGGTTATCCTTTAAGAGTTGGAGAACTTGTTGTTGATGCTCGATGTGATCTTCCACTGCTTGAACCTTAGAATTTTCTCTTAAATATGATGTGATGGATGGTGGATGATATCCATAAAGTGCCATAAATGGGGTCATTTTTGCTGCCATATGGAAGGAATTTTTATACCACCATTCAACCGGAGGAAACCATTTGACCCATTGTGTATGTTTATCAAAGACAAAGAAATGAAGATATCCTTCCAAACATTTGTTTACTATCTTAGTTTTCCCATCAGATTGAGAATTATAAGATGAGCTATGAGCTAACTAAGTACCGAGATAAGAAAATAATTATGTCCAAAAATCTCCAGTGAAAATGGGATCGCTGTCGCTTATAATAATCTTTGGGTTTCCATGTAGCTTTTGAATTGCTTCCATCAATGCAGTAGAAAATGTATTGGCTTTAAATGGATGAGATAATGCACAAAAGTGTGCATACTAGGTAAGTTTGTCAACTACCACCATGATGACACTCTTTCCTTCGGACCTGGGTAAAACTATGATAAAATCCATTGAAACCTCCTCCCAACATTGGCTTGGAATGGATAAAGGTTGTAATAGACCTGGGGTCTTAATTGTTTCAACTTTATTTTGTTGGAAAACCAAAATTTCCGCCACAAACTTTTGAATATCTAATTTAAGGCCATCCCAAAAAAAATCCTTCTTAACCATGTGGTCATTTTTTAAAAATATTGAGTGCCCTCCTAAGGGAGAAGTGTGCAATTCATAAGAATCTTTTGTTTGAGTTGGGAATTCTTACATAGGTATAAGTGATCTTTGTACCATAACGAATCATTTTTCCAACTAAATTTATCAGATGTACTGGGATTTTGTTGTAGATTTTGAATGAGTGTCGACACTTCTTCGTCATTCTTCCATTCACCCCTTGCTTTGTTTATCCAATCTGGTTAGATAATAGAAATGGCACAAAGCAATGCTTCCACATCCTCATCCTTTCTTTAGAGTGCATCTGCCACAACATTTTGCTTCCCTTTTTTGTAGATGATTTCAAAGTCATAACCCAACATCTTTGTGACCCATTTTTGCTTCTCTTCTGAAGATAATCTTTGTTCTAAAAAGTATTTAAGACTATCATGATCTGTTTTTACCTTGAAGTGTCTTCCCATTAGGTAGGGTAACCATTTCTTAAGTGCATGTAGTATTGCCAACATTTCCTTCTCATAAATAACTTTGCGTAAATACTTTCCTTTCATTGGACAACTTTCAAAAGCAATGGGTCTTTTGTCTTGCATTAAAACAGCACCAATTCCATTTCCTGAGGCATCACATTCCATAATAAAGGTTTTTGTGAAGTCCAACGTAGTTAAGACTGGTGCTTGTCACATTGCCTCTTTAAGGTGTTCAAAGACCTTTGTTTCTTCTGGAGTCCATGAAAATGCATCTTTCTTCAATAATGTTGTTAGACGTGCTGCTATTCTCCCATAATTCTTAACAAACTTGCGATAATGCGCTATCAACCCGAGAAATCCTTGCAAATGCTTTATGGATGTGGGGATTTTCCATTCCTTAATGGCTTTAATTTTGCTAGGGTCTACCTTAACACCTTCATGAGATACAATATGACCCAAATATTCCACCTCTTATACTCCAAAGAAACATTTGGAGCTTTTTGCATATAATTGTTTCTCCTCCAATAGTTTGAGCTCCCTGTCAACATGTTGAGCATGATCCTTCCAAGACTTGTTGTAGATTAGTATATCATCAAAATATACTAACACAAATTTTCTAAGGAAGGGTTTGAAAATGGAATTCATCAAACCTTGAATGTAGAAGGTTCATTGGCAAGGCCAAAAGGCATGACCAAAAATTCACAATGACCCTCATGAGTTCTAATTGTTGTTTTCAGAATGTTTTCAGTCTTTATTCTGATTTGATGATATCCTAAATGAAGATCCAACTTAGTGAAGTAAGTTGATCCTTGCTATTCATCCAGTAATTCATCAATGATAGGAATGGGGAATTTATCTTTAATATTGATCTTTTTGAGCTCCCTATAATCCGAACACATGCGCCATGATCCATCCTTCTTGTGCACCAATACTACTGGAGAAAAGAAAGAACTTTGACTAGGTTGAATTATACCACCCTCTAGCATTTCTCCAACCATACGTTCAATTCACTGTTTTGGGCATAGGGATATCTGTAAGGCCTGATGTTTGGAGGAACAATTCCTGTAATCAAATGATTAGCATGATCATGATCACAAATAGGTGGGAGGCCTTTGGGAGTCTCAAATACCTTGGAATGATTGTCCAAGATTGTTTGGAGATTTGGAAAAATAGATGATTTTGATGTGGGAACCTCTAGCAAACATAATTGTGCAATTACGCCTCGTTTTTCTTTCTTTAGAAGCTTTATCATTCCATTAGAGTTGATTATCTTTCCCGGTTTCCCTATGATACCCCTTAATTCAACTTCCTTTCCTTGCGAACAAAATTTCATGAAAAGTTCTTGAAAATTAAAAGCTATTGTACCCAGAGATTATATCCATTGGACTCCTAGTACAACATTAGCACCACACATTGCAATGGAAAGCATTGGGCTATTCAATACATATTATCCCATGGATAGCTTGATATTATGGCACTTTTCAAAGAAATTTATGGTTCCTCCACTTGCAATCATCACTTGACACTCTGGTGTTGGATATAGGAAGTAATTCGATTCCTTGGCTATCTTACAATGAATAAAATTATGGGTACTGCCTGAATCAATCAACATTATTACCTTTTTCTTCTTGATATGTCCTTCTATCTTGATAGTTTGAGGAGTGGTAATTCCAGCCAATTCATTACAAGATATGGTCGGATTCATTTCTTCTTTATCTAGGGTTTTTTCCTGTTGTATATCCTCTTGTTTTGAAGTTTCTTGTTCCTTTTCTTCCTCCTCTTCACAATCTATGTAAAATAATTTCTTCTCACAACACTTATGACCTTTAGTGTATTTTCTATCACAACTATAACAAAGCCCTTTTTCTCTTTTTTCTTCTAATTTTTGTGGTGTTGGAAGGCTAGGGGAAACAACTCTTCCATATTTATAGTTGTGAGTGGTAGGCTTCCTTGTTGCTATAATTTTGCTTTCCATTTTTCTTTCCAACCTGAATGCCTTCTCCAATGAATCGGGTTCCCAAAGGTGAACCTCATGTTGGATGTTATCCTTTAAAGTCCCCATGAACACATCAATCCTATGCTCCTCTAGAATATCCTTTACCCTTATATTCAATTTTTGGAAGTCCTCAATGTGTTCCATCATTGAACCCTTTTGTTTGAGATTTATTAATTGGCTAAAAAAGGTGTTTCTTTTTGTATCCTCATAATGTGCTATCATTTCTTCCATAAAAATTGCCCTAGTGACAATTTGTTTACGATAGCAAAGCCATCGATTCCATACAAATTGATTTGATTCCAAATAAAAAGTTGCAATGTGTACCTTTTGTGTGTTTTGCACATTATGGAGATTGAAATATTGCTCCATTTGTAGTATCCACGTTATAGGATCCTTGCCATCAAACTTCCTCATATCAATCTTTGGAACATGGTGGGTCTTCAATCCAACATTAGAGTCTATGAAATCATGATTAACATTTATTTTGTTATCATCATGAGTTTCCTTTACTACCCTTTCACCATTAGTAAACATTTCTTGTAGCAACTTTGTCAAATTGTTCTTCAAATCTTCCGTTTTTCCTTCCATCTTAGCTTCCACGTCATTCATCTTAGCTTCCACGCATTTATTTAAACCATCCATCTTAGCTTCCACATCATTCATCTTAGCTTCCACGTCATTCATATTAGATTCCATGCATTTCTTTAAACCATCCATCTTAGCTTTTGTTACTTTTGTGAAAGTGAATTTTGTTGCTTGGTCTCGTAATTTTGATATATCATGTTGCATTTCTTCCTCTTCTTCATGTGTCATGCTATAGCTTTCAAGTTTCTTACTAGGTGTTTCCATTTTCTTTCTTCAGGGCATCAATTAATGATAATCATGCTTCACTATGCCCTTTGAATTCCTACAAACTAATTTTTCAAACCAAACTTATGCAAATTTTTAAAAGAACTACACACCTTTTTCACTTTGTAGGAGCTTGATATTCAATCTGATGTATCTCTGAAATTTTGTATCTCCAAGGTCTGAAATTGCAAACTATGGTAGCTCTCTGAGTCCTCTTTCCATAGTAGTCTTATCGAAATTGGATTCTCCAAGAGAGAGTTATGATCAATATCCCAAGATGACCTGATTATACACTTTTTCAGTAGAGAGAAATTGTATGAAGTTTCACATGTCACTGTTTCAGCCTTCAGACCTAAAAACAATGCACACAAACTACAGTTTGTCCTCTTTCTGAAACTTCTTATTAAATTTCAATCTGATACTCAGAGAGAAAGTTATGATGATTTTCCCAAGGTCACATGTTTGTGATGTAATTCGAGAGCCTGTAAAAACCATAAATTCCTTAGATCAATCTTTGAAAATATAGAGAGACAAGATCTTAAATTTGGACCTGAGGATCATCGAGATTTTGGCTCAAATGGGTTTTTTTTATCTTCTGAAACTTCACAGAAAAAGGGTTATATCGAAATTTCCACGATGACCTGTTTGGAGCACTGAAACCCTAGAATCCAAACCTCTGATACCAAATGTTATGAACTGGCTCACAAAAAGATAGAAAAGATAGATCAACAATTTCAAAATCAGCCTCTTCTAGGGGGAAACCTACTTTACATTACACAAATGAACAATTCTCAGATGATGCAAATGAATAAACTTCATTTCTATATATAGGAGTCTAAGGGTCACAATATAATCAAAGCCGACATAACAATAATAATATAAGGGCACAACAATAACAATAGTGGGCTTCTGATCTCACGGAGCGATTCTGAGCTGAAGAAAAACACGTAGAGCTAAGTTTTTCAATAGGAGAACAGTGTTGGGCACCATGGAGAGGTGAGAGGGGGGGAGTTCCACTCCCTCCTATAGTCAGACAGTCTCCAATTGATTCAAGAAACCATTGGAAGCTGAAACCGGGGTTTTAGGAAGAGGGAAATAGGAAAACAGAAGCTCACATGGGCAGGCAGATACGCAGGAAGAAGTCAAACAAGAGAAGTGAATAGGAGGAGATAATCAGAAATTTGATACCAGAAATCTAACTGGACCATGTAAGCCTAGGGCAACCATCACACCCCGAGTGGTGTTAAGTGATCCAACACTACAGGCACATAGGGAGCACATGGCGACTTATGCAGTGATATGTAAATTCATGGGGTTATGGCCAACGGAGAAGGCTTTACATGCATGGATAAAGAATCATTGGAAACCTAAGGGAGATATAGATCTGCACCTTGGATCCAAAGGTTTCTTCACAGTAGTTTTTACAAACATAAAGGATAAAGACAGGGTGTTTGAAGGAGGACCATACTTCTATGTTGCTACAGGCCTCTATATGCGGCCATGGGTGATGAATTTTGTCCCGAAGCGAGAGACAATTCACTTTGCTGTCGGTATGGATAAGGCGCTATTCCTACCTCTAGATTATTGGCAGCCAAAATCATTAAAAGCCACAGGCAATAAACTAGGGCATTTTTTAAAAATATCAAAGGCCACAACGCGAGGAAAATATACCTCCTTTGCCCGAATATGCGTAGAGATGGACCTTTTTGGAGCTCTACCAGATGAAATAATTCTAGAAGTATTTGATGAAGAATGGGTGCAAGCAGTGGACTATGAGCATGTTCCTTTCAGATGCCGCAAATGCCATGAACACGGGCATCTCTTCAGAGACAGCCCCTTAAACAAAATGGAGAGAAGAATTAAAGCAACCTCAGGGAAAGAAATTGAAAGCTTTAACAAAGTGGGGAGCAGAGGTAAAGAAGGGAGAAATAACCAAAAGAAAATAAATGAGGAAAAGCAGCTTAGTCATAATAGGTTCAAGGTATTAGAAGAAGAAGAGGAGCACGATAAAGTGAACCAGATACTAGAGGACAGCCCTGCAGAGAAGGAAAAGGATGATAGCATGGAGGATATACCTGAAAACAACCAACAAAAGGAGGATCTATCGAACACTATGGAACTTGACAGGGACCAAGAGATGACCCCAAGCAAAGTGGGAATAGAGGATCATGAACTGCAGGATATTCTTGAAAGGGAGCATCTCGATCTGGAAAAGTTCCTGGAGCAGGGAACTACCAAAGGAATGGATTTGCTACCTCAAGAGGAGTTTAATAGAGTGCAACAGCTATTCCTCTAGAGAACTCAGGCAAAAGGTTCGGGGGTCAAAAGAAGCCATGATAGTCAGGACAACAGAGGGGTTAAAACAATGGAGGCAACCTTGGGACAAGTTCCCAAGAACCTAGGCAGGAAAAGAGGAAGGAAAAAACAGAATGAGTTGTTGATAGAGTGTGGAAAACTCATGATCAACTCAGGTAAGATGAAAGACCTAACTAGTTACTCATTTACAAATATTTCTTAATGAAGCTTACAACATGGAATATTAGGGGTCTAGGAAGTAAAAGGAAACAAAGAAATCTCAGCAATAGAATGAAAGAAGAAAAACCAGATATGGTTTTTATCCAAGAAACAAAATTTTCAATAGACAAAATAAGAGAGATACATAGAAAATGGCTTATTAAATATGAATATCTAGAAGTTAAAGCAAACAAGCAGCAGGAGGAATTCTCACACTTTGGAACCCTCAGAAACTTGGTATCCTAGATGTTGAAGCATCCAGGAACTATCTATCAGTGGTCATCCAACCTTTGGGGGACAAGGAAGTTTATTTTCTCACAAATGTATATGGTCCACAAAAGCTAGAAGATAAACTCAGACTTCTAACCTCATTGGAGGAGTTAAGAGAAAGACATCCGGGTATCCCCTGGATTCTGGGAGGGGACTTTAATATGATCAGGTCTCTATCGGAAAAAAAAAAAAGGTGGGACCAGATCACTAGGCAGAGATTCCATAGCATTTCAAAATTTCATAAACAACATGAGGCTAGTAGATACAGAGACAAGTAATGGTATCTTCACCTGGAATAATAAGAGGGGAGGAGCATCTCAAGTGGCCTCTAAACTTGACAAATTCATTATCTCGAAGGACCTCATCCTCACAGGCCATAACTTGTTAGCTATGATACTTCCTTTTGGAGGCTCAGACCACTAGCCTATTCAACTTGAAGCGTCCTTTATAGGAACTCCAAGAAATAGACCTTTCAGGTTTGAAAACATTTGGCTTACCCATCCTGACTTCATCAGCAATATTGAAAGATGGTGGATAGAAGATACGCAAGTTCAAGGTACTAAAATGTTCCTTCTGCATCAGAGATTGAAACATGTCAAACACAGGCTTAAAGATTGGAATAAGAATGAATTTGGCAATATATTTGAAGCCAAAAAAGCAGTTGAACGGAAACTACAGGAAATTAACCAGACCCTCATCACAGAGGGCTTCACCGAGGAGAGTAAGGAACAAGCTGACTATGTTCAACAAGAATGGGAAGGCTTATGCAAGCAAGAGGAGATCTTCTGGAAACAGAAATCGAGGGTACAATGGTTAAAAGAAGGAGAAAGGAATACAAGGTTTTTTCACAAATCTACCATGGATCATAGGTCTCATAACAAGATTTCAAAAATCAAAGATACTCAAGGAAAACAGCTCACTACACACCAAGAAATAGAAACTGTTCTGGTTCAACATTTCCAAGGCATAGCCGAGGAGCCTCTCATAGACAGATCACAATTTATCAAGGACTTCACAAAGCACATTCCTAAGCTAGTGACAAGAGAAGACAATTATAATCTTAACAGGCCAATGAATGAAGAGGAAATCAACGAAGTCATCAAAGAAATGCAAAATGGGAAAGCTCCAGGTCCGGATGGTTTCAACGTTGACTTCTTCAAAGCATGTTGGGAAATAGTCAAGCAAGATATCCTCGATGTGGTGGAGGACTCAAGGAAAAACAAAACTGTTCTGAAGGCGCTCAACACCTCTTTCATAGCCCTGATTCCAAAGCAGGAGAATGCTATCACACCAGATAGATTTAGACCCATAGCATTATGCAATGTGGTGTACAAAATTATTTCCAAAGTAATTGCGAATAGACTTAAGCCCCTTCTCCCAACTCTCGTGTCTAAGGAGAAAACTGGATATGTGGAAGGCAGGCAAATTCTTAATAACATCATTCAAGCTCACGAGGTGATTCACTCACTTAAGAGAAATAAGCAGGCAGGTATGATCATTCAACTTGACCTAGAGAAGGCTTATGATAAGTTGAGCTGGGCATACATCAAGGAAGTACTAATAGCATATGGCTTTGACCATAACTGGATAAGATGGGTAATGGCCCTTGTAACCACCTCAAGTTTTTCAATCTTGCTAAATGGCTCACCATCCAAGACCTTTAAGCCCTCGAGAGGACTCAGACAAGGAGATCTGCTCTCACCCTTCCTCTTTATTCTCATGATGGAAGGGCTAGGCAATGCGATTAAATATGCCAAAGTAGAAGGCAAAATCCAGGGTCTTAAACTCACTATAAATGGGGATGCCTTGACCCATCAACAATTTGTGGATGACACCATGTTGCAGGGTACACCCATGGTCAAGGAAGCTCAAGCCTTCAAACAAATCCTAAACGACTTTGCTATGGCTGCGGGGACAGAGGTAAGCCTAAACAAATCAAAGATTTTCTTTTTTAATACTAATATTTCTATTCAAAGAAACCTCACCAGAATTCTAGGCTTCCAAAGAGATATGCTACCCTCCAAATATTTGGGAGTACCTCTAACAGACAAACCTCTTAGCAAGGCAGTTTGGGAGCCGGTTACTAATAAACTACAGGAAAAAATCCAAAAATGGACAAACAGGTCTTTGAATTTAGCAAGACGGCTAGTGCTTACAAAAGCTATCCTACAAATTGTCCCCATCTTCATGCTTTCAACCCTTCTAGCTCCTAAAGGAGTAATGCAACACATCAAAAATATCCAAAGGGATTTTCTTTGGGGCAAAGGGGAAGAGAAAAATAAATGGGCTTTGGTAGCCTAGGATAAGATATGTAAACCAAAGATACATGGAGGTTTGGGACTTGATGACCTTGAAACCCTAAACAAAGTCTTGGGGGCAAAACTATGGTGGAGATGGCTAAAAGAATCGGTTTCCCCTTGGGCCAAAGTATGGAAATAGAAATATGAAAGAAATTGGCAAGAAAGGGATTACATTAGGATGTCTGGACTCATCAAAGGCTCCCACATTTGGAACAAAGCTTGGGAGAATAGAGCCACAATTCATAAACACAGTTTCTAGGAGATCAAAGATGGAAACCTTGCTTGGTTTTGGGAACATAATTGGCAACAGGAACCTAAACTGTTAAAAGAAGAATTTGCCAATCTCAAGAATGATACTGACGACAAAGGGTTACTCAGAGTAAATGACTTTTGGGATCATGATAGAAATAATGGAAAATGGAAGAACCTAGTATACAGTGATGACTCCCCATTGAAAGCCCGGGAAGAAGCTCTTATAGTCATCTTGGAACAAAGAAATATTCTGAAATCAACATCTTCAGACCAACTAAGATGGGGTAAGAACAATGAAGGCAAATTTAACCTTAAAGAGGCCAAGCGAATAGCCCTGGGGATCGACTTCCCAAACCCTGATAAGGTATGGAAGGACCTATGGCAGAACCAAAACTGGATGAAAATTAAACTGTTCATGTGGTTAGTGCAGCATAAAAAAATTCTGACTTGGGAAAACCTTAGGAAAAGAGGGGTAGTCGGTCCATCTAGATGCCAGCTATGTGAATTACAAGAAGAAACTATGGAACACCTTCTCAACCTCTGCCCATTCACCTCCACCTTGTGGAATTGGGTGGCTTCAATCTTTAGACAAACAGACAGGGACATTGGCAGCATCACCAGTACTTTGAAGATTTGGAGGAAAAATTTCTCTGCAAATGAAATAATCAACAAAGCGTGGGCTTTGGTTCCAGGCTTTATAATCTGGGATGTCTGGAAAGAATGCAACAACAGAATCTTCAAGAACAGGATTGGGTCACCCCAGAGCATCATGGCTCAGATTATAAGACAGCTCAAAGAGACTGTAGGAACCCTCATAAAAAACCTCCCTGAAAACCAACCTCAAGATCAGGATGAGCAGATACTTCTAAATTTGGGACTGCAGGGGCTTTTCCCCCAGGGCACAAACAAGACTGTAAGTCATATAACAGCTGATAAGGAATTCTGGCAACCTCCACCTCAGGGTTTTATGAAATGCAATATAGATGGAGCCTCAAAAGGAAACCCTGGTATGGTTGGTTATGGAGGAGTCATAAGAGATGAAAAGGGTTTCATAAAAACCATCTTTCATAGTCATTTGGGGAAGGCCACCAATAATATGGTAGAGCTCATGGCCATGGAGCATTGCCTAGAAATCTTGAGGGACTCAAATTTACATAACACCATAATTGAAGCTGATTTTGAATTGATAATTAATTCGGTCAAGAAAATTGGCAATGGCTCAACACCAGACAAAGTGTTGAGACACTGGAGGTTACTGCAAGTCTATCAACGTATTCAATCCCACCTGCAAACCATGAGAACCCTTAGTTTTATCCATGTCCCCAAAACAGCCAACATATTAGCAGATATTTTGGCAAACGAAAGCGTGCTCTGTTCCAACAGCAATATAAGATATGACTGGATAGGGACTCCCCAAGGACATTTGTGGGAAGAATGTTCCAGACATGCGACCTTAGACAGAGAGTTCTATCAGAGCAAGGAAAATAAGCAGGATGAATACTGATGGAGACAGAGGAATTTTGGTCCATAGGGGGAAGCAGTATATGGAAAAGTGCGAGCAAGAGGTCAGGGCGGTGAAATCGCAGCAATCCCATGAATTTCGCGTGGATAACAGCAAGAAGGTTAACAATAAAATCAGACCTGAAATTACTTAGGCGGGATATTCATTAAGCTTCGGGTCCAATATAGCGGTTAAGTTTTGTGCTAGTTGCACAGTCACATCGAGATCGCGCGCTTCTGGTGGATTTTGGGCAGGTAAAATGCTCGTGGGTTTTCTCCCCAAGCGGACCCAAAATGATTTTTAAAGTTGGTTCATTGGTCTTATTGGGTCCGAGTAAAAGGATAAGGGGTAAGCATGTTAGCCACCCAAAATGCTTCTCGACCGTTAGATCTTTGGAGGAAGATCACATAGTCTACGAAGGATATTTTGTAATGTTTTGTGGGCCCTCGGCCCAGTGTATGAGATTCTGGCTCGGTAACAAAGGTTATGGTTGGCTCGACATATAGGTGGGCCACACCTCCTTTGTTTATTATGTACATTATGTAACTTTTTTTAGATAATTGAATAGAAGGACCCACTCTCGCTTAAGCAAAAAAACATTAGTGGGCTTCTATGGGGCACACTAATAACAATATGGGGACGATAGGGGCACAATAACAACAATAAGGGCTACAATGACAATAGTAATGGGGGAATCACTAGTATTATAGGGACCTAACAGAGAATTTGTTATGATTCTCCTCCATTAATGGGGTTGGGCATGGATAGTTGGTGCAATTGAAATCAGGACTGGAACTATTATTCATTTCACTGGTATTGGAGCATCGGGGGAGGATACATGTTATTTTACGAATGCAATGCATATGGAAAAAAGTTACACGCAACTCAAAGAATTACATTTCCTCGAGGAGCCTGTCGCTCGCCACATTGACAGAGGATTCATTGCATCGGGCTCCATAGCCATGATGTGGCGGCTATGCTCAGATCATTATTTAGAAAAACTAAAAATCCAAGATTAATCTATGGATTCTTGGAAAATTGTTCGTACGAACAGAAATAATACAAACTCATGAATCATATATGTCACTGCATAGCAATGGCATAATAAGGGTTGTGTACAAGGAACTTAGCATGCCTTGAATCAAAGATAATCTTACAATGATTTCAATGCATTATGGCTCTGTTTCAATATAACATGCCCCTAGAATAGTAAAAATAAATACTAAAGGTACATTACTCACTAAACTTCTCATGATTACCTTTTTAGTTAATTATTATAATATGGGTTGAACAAGGACCTTGAAATGAATACATTCAGAGAGGTGTACACCAAAATCCTAACCATAGTTCATTTGGGTAACCACACAAAAATCATTAATAATAGAATCAGCCTAACTAGCTCAATGCACTGCACATACAGTTTTTGTGATATCCTTCTAAAAAAGGTGTTTGACACTTAAACTTTTTCTTTGCTCTATCTAATTTCCACACAAGGAAACTCTCGCAAATTTTACTTGTGGGTTGATAGGAACATCATGTATTGATAATATTTTATAATGAGAAACAACAATCCACTCTAGCTCATATCACCTACCTTCCTATACAAGAGGATCTCCAATCTAGCTCATATCATATAACTTCCTACATAAGAGTATGAAATTTTCATGTGTTGGGTAACCTATAAAGTTAACACTAATCCTGAAGGTAGATGATTGGATCCAAAGGATCTAATAAAACCTAATAGATGTAAGAGTAAATGTCAAAAATCAACACAAAATATGAAAGATGCAATGTAAGATATACAATAACTTCATTAAACCCAATTTCCTACATCATGTTTAAGAATGATGAAAGAATGCTCTTTAGAAAACACTATGGGCACAGAGCCATTCACTATATTGTTTGACCCACCAATGAGACTTTTTGCCTCTAATTTTCTTCCACCTTAATGGCTTCTAGGCTAGATTAGATTGATGTTGAACACCATGAATCAACTTTGTACAATTTCCCACTTCACCTTTAGGGGCTTGGGCGATATGACATTTGAAGCTTGAAGATGTTGATGGGCATGTTAGTTTCTTTTTTACAAAATATCAATTTCACTTGACCCATTTGATTGGTGTGCAATAGCTCTAAGAAAAATCCCTTTCAATTGGCATTTTGCAAGTAAAAGAAGCTAACAAAAATCTAGAAAAGTGCTTAGAAAAACTATTGTTTCTACTTAAATAATTTGGGAGAATACTCAGAAATTCTACAAAAATGTTTCCCTAGCTTTGAAAATATGATTCCCAAATGTTTCAGTTGAAGATAATCCCCTTCTTGTTGAAAATCAACTTAGAAAATTAGCTGAAAATTTCTTGTTCATGTGCCCTAGCTAACACTGTGAAAGTCTGAGGAAATTCTGAAGGTAAAAGTGGTGCAAAATATGCAAAGAAAGAACATTGTTGGTGTGCCAAGGCTGCATGTCAAACATGGCCTGAGTGTGTTGGATAAAGACCACAGAGGATCTCAAAAATTGCAAAAGGAAGATGCAGAAATGACCTTATGGGAAGTTTCTTCCCTTCTATAAACACTGATTGAATTAACTCCCCAATTGTTGGCAAGTCAACTCTGCAAGCACAACTACACAACTGAGTTTATGCCAAACTTTTCCTGTTCTAACCAAGTCATGGAATCATTGACCGAATTTTCCAAGTCAGGTCTGTCTCAACCAAATGTGGACTTCAATTGAATTAGACTCATGAGTCACCATATCCAATAAGCATGCTTCCCATAACTCAAAATTATGTATTTTTAAGTACTTTTGGGTCCCCATGCATGTTATTTCAATGTAAATTGTAGCTATGTAAAACTTGAATCTCAGCATGTTAAGTTGCAAGCTGCAAGTTGTTATGACAAAGCATAAAATTTCATCGTGGATTTAACAATCCCAATAGAAGCTTCTAGACTCATGAGTCTAGGCATACTAGGATCAATTCTAGTAACCATACTTCCCATAACTCAGAATTATGCATTTTTTACGTACTTATGGGTCCCTATGCATGTTATTTCAATGTAATATATAGTTATGAAAAACTTGAATCTCAACATGTTAAGTTGCAAGTTATAAGTTATTATGACAAAGCATGAAATTTCAGCATGCATAAAATTTCAGCATGGATTTAAAAATCCCAAGAGAAGCTTTTAGGCTTGCTAGTTTGACCAAACTAAATGTTACATGAAAACAATATACAAGTGACCAAAGATATATAACTAGAATTTGGTTCAGTGGTTATTGTATTTGTGTAACCACAATAGTTTTGGAGCATCATGGACTCGATAAAGTAACAGTTCCATTCCAATTGTCTAGCACTGGCCTCAACTTTTGAAACATATGGTTGTGACCTAAGGACATTTGGCCTTGTACATTAGTTTTTCTAGGTTTTGGAGATAGTTTTTAGGCAATCTAACTAAACACACTAAGTACATTATTTATTTCCTAATCAACTTCCTTCAGTTTGTATTATTCCTTACCAACAATACTTCCATAATGCATGAGTAGATCTAATCCTATGGTTCCCATTCTGGAAATATTATTTTCTTCAATGGAAAGAGGTTGTGTATTGTACAATGGAACCTTCTCCTTTGCCATCATTTTTGTTTCTTTGATTCTTTTGCATAGCTAGTTTTTTTGAAGAATGTAACTAGGTTTGGTCTTCATAATTGTACTTGAGTCAAAATGATATATATTTGTCAAAAGAAAGCAAAAGAAAATTTATTATTAATTGAATTGGCTTGTTAAAGCATGGGTCAATTCTCATAGGTAAAGCTTCCATTGTAGGCTTTAGGATTATTTATTCAAGTCAAATTCAATTCTTGTTTGGTCAAAGACTCCTCCATCAAAGTCTCCTTATTGTCAACCTCAAGTAAATCATCATCAAGTCAGCCTCTTCATCTAGTCGGCCTAAATATGAAGACACTACTCTTCAAGGACTCATGTTGGCCTATTTCACATGGAAACAACTATATATACAAGCCTAAGGACTTCGCATCAAGTATAGTGAAGCAGCTTGGATTTCAGAGAGAGAAACTCGCAGATATCAGAGACTAGTGCGGAAATCACAAGTATAGGTTTGGTGTAAATCTCAAAAGAAGGTTCGATACTACTGTGTTTATTTTTGGCATACCACAGTGAGAATAAGTTTGATCAATTTAAGAGTGATGAGTTCTGAAGCAAGTGCAAATTATAGTTTGTGCTATCACTGTGTAGAATCTTGGCGCTATTATAGTGAAGAATTTTGGTGCTACCTTGGTGATGAAGTCTAAATATTACAGCAAAAAATTGGTATATTACAGTGAGAAAAATCGGATCATTGCAAAACCGAGATTAGAGTTTGGGGCAGTCATCCCAGGATCGAGGGAAGGAAGAACACATTGAATAACGCAATATTAATCACAAGGCTAACTTGATGGAGGGAATCTCCAGTATAGGTTGTGGAAGGTCTTGGTCATCTCATCTTGTTTTGAATCTATTGAAGGAATAATTTTGACTGGGTTTTCCCCTAGAGTGGGGTTTTTCCCTGGCTGCGTGCCTACATCTCGTGTCCTCTACTATTTGTTGTTTGGCATTAGTCTTGATGATAAAGAAAATATAAATCAAATGCAAGAATAATAATAATGAAACATCACAAGATAATGTCATAATAAGAGAAATCAATTAACTGCCACACTTTGGATTTCTCAACAAGTTTAATGGAGTGCTTTTACATCACCACCTTACTATGATCTATTTTATATTTTCAATGAGTATTTTAGTAGTTTTTGCTTAGTCTTATTGAATTTTTTTGTCGTCATGGCTTTGCTCTCCCTCTAGGAAAAGCATATTTGATTTGGTCCTTCAAAAGCAACAATGTCATATTTTCAAGTATACTACTTGAAAATACTTATTATGGGTTTGTGTGTGTGTGTGCAAGAGAGAGAGAGAGAGAGAGAGATCCTTTAAATGGTTTTTAGGTTTGAACTTTTATTACCAACAATATGACAAATATATTATAGATTGTATTGCACTAGTTACTAAGTCATTGATATATGTTGGTTTTTCCTAATGATTCTTTTGTTCTATGTAGATGACAAGATGGGAAGGAAGCAAGCTAATCCACTCTAATTGTTCATAGGGTTCCTGTTGAACCTATATAGATTCATAGATAAACCACCAAATCTTACAAAAGAAGCACACGTCCATGGATCATAGAGTGGCTCATATGGAACTCATCCATGACCCCTCATCCATTCCCCTCTATCTACAGAATACCACCTATATTGGAAGTTGCTCCACCATTTGTAATCCAAAATCCATGGCACCTTCTCCAACAACAGCACTTCACCCTTCAAATTTTGTCCAACAAACCTCAAGCATGTCCTAGAAAACAACAATGTGAATATAGCCAACCTTTGAGCAGGAAAGGATCAAGCCTCCATGGGAAACTACCCCCTTCTTCCCTTATAACCAGTCAAAGCAGGGACAACCATACTGGACATCAAAGCAAAGAAACACCATGTATAACAAATTAGCCTCACTATTTAGTATAGATAAATTGGAAAATAACAATCCTTATAATCGCATTAGAACAAAGCTAAAAACAAGCTCTGTCATTACATAGAATGCATATACATTTGCAAATTCAATAGAATTTGGCCAAATGGAGAAATTGTAATTAAAAAATAGCCAAAAATTGGGCCAGAATTGTTATATTAATTTACGTGCTAGATGTTTTCTTTATGTTTTATCTCAAAACTTCAAAGGAGAGAGAGGGTCTTAACTGGCAAATCTTGGTTTTGGGAGAGAGCAAGATTCTTCTTGAAGCCATGGTCTCCAGAATCCATTCCAACAAATGTTTGTCACCACCATACCAGTGTGGGCGAGGATTCCAAAATCTTCCACTCCATCTTTGAAAAGAAGACATATATGAAACAATTGGGAATCCATTTGGAAAATATATTAACTCAAGGAGCAAGAACAGGAAAACTAGAGTGTTCACCTATGCCAAATTAAGCATTGAACTAGATCCCAACAAAGAACTGCCAGACAATTATTTTGGATCAGATGTTGGAGTAAGGGCACTTCCATCAATTGTAGTGCTTGTCACAAAATGACCACCTTATGGAAAACAACCACATAAGGTATCCCAAACAAGATCCAAAAATAATACCCCCTGTTCCAATACAACTTCGTCAATTTTCTCTATGTTTATATTGGCGCCTTCCAGACATTTCTTCACTATTTGCATGGAATTTCCAAACAAATCAGTGTTGAGCTCTTCAAACTTGGGTCTTGTGATCTTCATGTTAAAATCTAATCCTTTGTAGAGACAATCAATATCTATCAGTCTCCACTACAAAAGATAGAATTATCTTTTCCTTCTCACATTCTAAAAGAAGTCTCCGAAGAGTTATGGCACTCGTGCTAAACTGCTTCTTGATTTCTCTTTCAAAGTGTCAAAGACAATGACTGAACAATATGTTTGCCTTCACCTCAAATTTACCACCATGAACATTTAAGAATGGAGATGTCAAAGGTGCCTCCACCTAAGTTAAAAACCAAGATTGTCTTATTTTTATTGGAAGAATAAACATTTGTGTGAAATCCATATGCTATAGTTGTAGTGGTGGGTTTGTTAATAATTTTCATTACACTAAGACCAACAACATTTGTCGCATCTTTGGTAGCCCTCCTCTGGGAAATGTTAAAATAGGTAGGCACAGTGAGCCCCACATTTTTCACATCACAACCCAGGAAACCTTCAGCTATATTTTTCATTTTCATTAAAATCATAGAAGATATCTCCTCAGTTGCAAACTATTTTGTCTCACCTTTGTACTCCACTTGGATGATGGGTTGACCATTGTTTCTTGTAGCAACAGTGAAGGGGCAGTGTATTGTGTCACTCTATACACTAGGATCATTGTATCACCCTTAGATGAGTCTCTTGGCAATGAAGACGAAGTTTTAGGGATTATTTGACACCTAATTTTTGGTGGGAGCTCCAACTAATCTTTCTAATGGGGTGAAAGCAAACATGGAAGGAGTGGTTATGTTTCCCTTATCATCATTAAAAATAATTTCAATTCTTTCATGCTACCACATTGTTACCCATGAGTAAGATGTTCCCTTATCAAGGCCAAAGGCCCAACATGCCTTAAGGAATTTTGGAGAGACATGTTCCAACAAGCCTCCAGTGGACCCACAACCTCCATTGTGGCCTAAACACTTTTCCTTAAATGCATAGACAAATCATTGATTGCACCAATTTCTGAAACAATGGCTTTTTGTTTAGACTGCCTAGCCAAGATAACAACAATTTCAACTCTATCAATTTTCATCTAAGGTTGGTGTACTACATTTCTGTGATCAAGATTTATGATGAGGATAGATAAGATAAAATCATCATTTCTTGTGTTCTGCATTAAGTACAGCATGTCACTTAGAACAAAAACAACCAATCCATTGTGAAGAGACCAATGCTTTCCCATGTGAAAGTATTTAAATATTGGTTCTAGGACGTGTTGCCCTATAATGGTTTCTTTGACCATTCACACCATATTTTGGATAAATATTTAAGCCCTTTTATTTCAAACAACTCATAATTGTGAGTGTCAAAACACAAATGAAACAAGTTGACATAGCCATTGTGCTAGAAATGAGTTTTGGGGCCTTCACAACAATCATAAATACACATTTGTGACAGCCCATTGACTTTCTACTCGAATTGAATTCAAGATCGTAGATTTGTCCATTGACTAAGTTGTTTATGAGAAATTTTCATTCCAATTCTTCTCGAAAGGCATCATCGTCCAAGGTCATCAAATCAACAAAGATGCAAAGAGATTTAGTTGTAAAATCTAAAGCCAAGAAATCATGTTGTCGCAAGTATCTGTAGGTGCATCCATACTCTAGTGGGGATATCGCTTTATGTTGAAATTTCCCTACTTTGAGTTTGGATTTGTTGAAGCTCCGTGGTACATCCAATTGGAAATGTACTGGGGTGGAATGGACTTTTTACTCTGATCGGAGGTCAGATATTTGCCATTATACGCTAGAGGGTTTGTGATCTTTGGTGGACAAGCTACATACGAAATGATACGATGGAACCCTAACTGCCAACGCCTTAACTTTTTTAGCATACAAATATGTTGATCCCCTATCGCATTTGTATTTACAAACTATCTCGAAAGCAAAGGTAGAGTCCCAATGATACAGACCCACATAAGTCAAAGAAAACAATTTGCAATACATATTGTTACTAGTTAGCAGAGAACCAGAGTAAAATGGTCGTCGAAACAGAGACATGCATGCCTTGATATCCACCCAACAGATGACTATCCCTATTATTCTGTCAACAACCATAATGGTTATAGTTAAATTGAAAGGTACAATGAAATTCACAAATGACTAGTAAATTGTAAAGGTTTTTAGTATTTTTGTGGCTAACCAATCATATGCCTCTTCAAATTACTGAATTGGACTCGAATCACAGAGAATATACAGAGAACAAGAATATCGCGCATGCAAGAGTAGCTCTAAGACAGAAACTTAATGAGACAGGGGACCCCTACACACCCACAGCTCAACAATGAGGAGGATTGTAGTCTGTAGATACAAATTTATACAAGTGAATCAAACAGAAAACCCCTAAAATCCAGGGCGAATTCGTTCGCCCGCATTCCATCATTCAATAAGATCATTTGATGTTTGCTTAAGAGCCTGCAAACTGGATCGATCGAGGGAGATATTGAGAACCATCAGTCGCCATTCTCCCAACCGGATCAGCATACGGAAGAAGTGAAACAACAACAAACTGTTCTGCCCTTCGAAGACCCAATAGAAGAGTCGGTAACCCTTCCCTATGGAGGTCAAGTACCCTGAAGTTAACCCTACCCTCGATTTCCAAAAATGGTAGAGGTCGAAATAGCCCCTAACCAGTGCCATTACTGGAAATCGGGGCAATTAGAAGCAAATCAAACATGAAATCAAGGCGATGGAAGCATATATGACCTACAAACAAGGAAAATCAAGGCTTGAATGTTTATTTGCGCTTATTTTTCATTGGCTAAAATTTAATAATATTTTGGGCTAACTATAGGAAAGGGGTGTAATATAAAAAATTTGCCCTTCCAAAACATAAAACCCCTTAAATTTCGCCCATGGGCTAAGATTCGCCCCTAAAATTTTCTATGCCTATAAGCATCTCTGATCATTTTATTACATTTCCATTATATGATTCAAAGAAAGGAAGAGTTATTTCACTAGAAATTGGAACATTTTCTGGGGTATTTGGGTTTCAATCCAATTTTCCATACCATGTTAAAAGGCCAAGGTCCTCCCTCAAAAATTGAGCACTCAATTTCACTAGAGGCAAATGTCAACACAAAATATACTCCCCCAATTAAGTATAGATCAAGACCATTGCAAATTTTCAAGTCTTCCACTATCCAATGGTTCATTGAATTTTAGATTTCATCATGAATATATCCTCTATTATGTGTATTTTTTAAATATTTTCCCCATTTTTATATTTTTTTTTACAAGTTAATTTTAATTTTTTTACATTTTATAGTTTTTTTTTAATCTATTTTTTATATCTGATTTTTTGTCATGTTTTTTCATAATTATATTCGTCTTTGTAATGTAAAAAGAATTTGTAAGACATGTTTTTCATATCATTTTGATAATTTAAACCCTTGAAAGAATTTGTATAGGACATGTTCTTCATGTCGGATTTAAAAGAGAAATTTTTTAAATTTTAAATTTGAATTTTTGGCTGCAAGTTAGTCAAGTCGACTCTCCACTATCCAATGGTTCATTGATTTTCTAAGGGTCATAGTCTCATGAATCAGCAAATCAAATTTTCGTTTTCATCCCAAATATATTCTCTTTCATAAGTGGTCAAATTAAATTCTATCCTAGTTTACAGGTATTGCTTCCTCAATGAGATAATATTGCATCAATGCGTCAAATGAAGACAACAAATGACCAGCAAGGACTGCTGCTCTATAAGGTTGTAACAAGGAAACAAGATCTAAGACCATTCTACACATTGCTTCTCAATTCACATCTATCCAATCTTAGCTTCTCAAGAATAATTAATCATCAACTTCATTTAAGGAGACAATCATTATAGTGCAACTTGCATCATTTTGTTTCGTTAGGAATCATGGTTATCTTCCACTTAATTGATTGCAAAATTGAGTCTTTAAACACTTCAAAGGGTTTGTAAACCCTTATCCCAATGACATGTTATTATGTATATTTATAAAATATTTCATAATCAAGAACTCTCTACCTCAAACAATATCACAATAATATTCACTAAATGCCTTTCAAAAATATTAGCTTATATAAAATGGAAAATCTAACCACAACATAATACATTTTATACTTATTTTCAAAATATCCCTTACGTCAAAATGGCCAGTGCAAGCAGTGGAAGTAATTGATTTTGATGAAAATCAATTGATTGTTGATCACTAGATAGATCTTTATGATCCAGATCATAAGTATAAAATAGGTTATGAGATATTTTATATTACAACAATATAGGGTAGGGTGGATCTATTGTATTACAACAATACAGGGTAGGGATTGCTTTTAATTTTTTTTGAAAAGAAAAAAAAGTAGTACAGAGGAAAAGAATATCTAACCTTTTCTTTTGTACTACTTCTTCTTTTACACCCATATATGGATAAATATATCTTAATGGTACTTATCCATATATGGTAAATGTAGGATGAAGGACCTCGTACCATAAAATAGCGGAGTTGATCACATCACCTTCTTCCTGCTCCTGGAAAAATAGACCCAATGCAGACAGACTTAATTCTGAACGTACTTGTGGATTCTTTAGGATCAAAGTTGAACATCTTTTTTTCGGTACGAACATCTATATCTAGCACATGTTAGATATAGCACTTGAAATGGTATATGAAAAAGCAAAGGAATTTATGACTTATGTCCCATATTTTTCCGAGAACGAAATTCATATCAGATCCGATCAATTCAAAACCATCCGATAAAATAGGGACTCTTTCTATTCCTACTAAGAAAGAGAAGAGAGATCGTTCTTCAGTGGAAGAAATGAGATTATCGACTCATTCTAGAAAAGAACTAATGAATTCAAACCTGTTGAAGAAAATAAGATTTTTCATAGGAAAATGATAATGATAAGGGATTAGGTACATCCCTTACGGGGATAAAGAGGAAATAATTCCATGTAATGTAGAGTGTTTCAATTTGGAACAAAGATTCAATATTACTAGATCCTTATGGAACAGAATATATTACCATGCATGATATGGAAGGAACGCAATAATTGATTCTTAAGCATTACCATTATAGCCCACTTCTCCCCCATACTACGAGTGAAAGGGAAAATGTAAAAACTACCATTAAAGCAGCCCAAGTTATACCGACTATATCCATACAGATCATGTTCTCTAAAAAATAATGATTTCGTCATCGAGATGATAAGGGAACTATTAACCATAGTGCAAAGTTGAAGTTGAAATGAATGGTCCACCTTTTCATTCTGAACGTTACTGACGTTCGAGCTGATATGAGAGATCAATAAATCCATTTGTTCATTGACCAACAAGTTACTATAACTAACTCGAGGGTCATACATTCACGACGGAATCGGGATCAAATGTACGTAACTCACTATCTATATTGGTAATATGTACCAATATGTCTCCAGCGGTTCTGTAATGGAAATACAGACTTTTCCTTCCATTTATTTACCTCAACAAGGCGACACCCGGATTCGAACTGGGGATGGAGGATTTGCAGTCCTCTGCCTTACCGCTTGGCTATGTCGCCGAGATATGGGAATCCCATGGACAGATCGAATCTTTTGTCCTTTCAAGTCATTCATCCGTCCTTTAAGTATAGTATGAGATGTATGCTAAAGTCAACCATAAAGGAAATGGATCTAATTTGTTCTCCGTCTTTCTTTCGATCTGACTATTTTCATTAGGAAATTTTCTAAGTGAGATTAACATTTAAGAATGGTTTGATTCATTCGTTCATAGCTCCATTTCACGTGGTGGGAAGAAAGTATCAAAGTACCTCTTCCTTATCCTTTTTTTTTTAATTGGAAGTATATCTGGATACGGGTAGAATTTCATGGGATATATTGAAGACTGAATATACATCCGAATCTTTTTTGTCGGATTGATCCATATAGATCAATCGGGAATAATTGAATAGATTTTTCTACAGATGGGAAACTTCCAATGCGATTAGATGAAAATGAGGGAGCGTTTACAATCCCTGAATTTGGTAAGATACAATTTGAAGGATTTTGTCGTTTTATCGATCAGGGCTTGATGGAAGAACTTCATAATTTTCCAAAAATTGAGGATATAGATAAAGAAATTGAGTTCAGGCTTTTTGGTAATGAATATGAATTAGCAGAACCTTTCATCAAAGAGAGAGATGTTGTATATCAGTCCCTTACATATTACTCTGAATTATATGTACCAGCAAGATCGATTCGGAGGAATAGTAGGAAGATACATAAACAAACTGTATTTCTCAGAAATATTCCTTTAATGAATTCCCATGGAACATTTGTAGTAAATGGGATTTACAGAGTCGTGGTTAATCAAATATTAATAAGTCCTGGTATTTATTACCGTTCGGAATTAGACCATAATAGAATTAATTATATATATACTGGCACTCTGATTTCAGATTGGGGAAGAAGATCGAAATTAGAGATCGATGTGGGAGAAAGGATATGGGCTCATGTAAGCAGAAAACAAAAAATATCTATTCCAATTCTATTATCAGCTATGGGTTTAAATCTCGAAGAGATTCTGGACAATACTTGCTATCCCGAAAGATTTTTATTTTTATTGAAGAAGAAGGAGAGGTGGGAGCGGGAGGAATATCTATGGTCGAGGGAAAAAGCCATTATGGAGTTTTATAAAAAACTCTACTGTATAAGTGGCGATTTGGTATTTTCCGAGTCTCTATGTAAAGAATTGCAAGAAAAAAATTTCCGAAAAAGATGTGAATTGGGAAAGATTGGTCAACGAAATCTGAACCAAAAACTGAACCTTGATATACCTGAGAACGAGATTTTTTCATTACCACAAGATGTATTGGCTGTTGTGGATTACCTTATCGAGGTGAAATTTGGAATGGGTACACTCGATGATATAGATCACCTCAGAAATCGACGGATTCGTTCTGTAGCAGATTTATTACAGAATCAATTTAGATTAGCTCTAGGTCGTTTAGAAGATGCAGTTAAAATAACTATACACAGAGCAACCAAGCGCAGATCAACTCCTCAGAACTTGGTCACTTCAACTCTATTAAAAAACACTTTTCAATATTTTTTTGGTTCACACCCCTTATCCCAATTTTTGGATCAAACTAATCCATTGACGGAAATAGCTCATGGGCGAAAATTGAGCCATTTAGGCCCTGAAGGCTTAACAGGGCGAACTGCTAGTTTTCGGACACAGGATATTCATCCCAGTTATTATGGGCGTATTTTTCCAATCGATACGTCCGAAGGAATGAATGCTGGACTTGTTGCATCATTATCTATTCATGCAAAGATTGGTGATTGTGGTTCTTTACAAAGTCCATTCTATAAGATCTCTGAGAGATCGAGAGAAGAACGTATGGTTTATCTACTACCAGGAGAAGATGAGGATGAATACTATTGGATAGCTACGGGAAATTCTTTGGCATTAAATCAAGGAACAAATTACTCCAACTCGATACTGACAAGAATTTATAGTTATTGCATGGGAACAAATCCATTTCAGAAGTATTTTTCCTTTCCAATATTTTTCCGTTGGAGTTTCCCTTATTCCTTTTCTCGAACATAATGATGTGAATCGCGCTCTAATGGGTTCTAATATGCAGCGTCAAGCAGTTCCACTTTTTCGACCCGAGAAGTGCATTGCCGGAACTGGGTTGGAAGGTCAAGCAGCTCTAGATTCAGGAAGTGTAGCTATAGCTACACAAGAGGGAAGGATCGAGTATATCGATGCTGTAAATATAACTTCATTGTTTAATGGAGACACTGTACGAACAGAATTGGTTATATATCAACGTTCTAATACCAATACTTGTACGCATCAAAAACCTCAAATTCATCAAGGGGAATGTGTAAAGAAGGGACAAATTCTGGCGGATGGTGCGACTACGGTAGGCGGAGTACTATCTTTGGGAAAAAACGTTTTAGTAGCTTATATGCCATGGGGAGAGTACAATTTCGAAGATGCAATACTCATTAGTGAACGTCTGGTATATGAAGATATTTATACCTCTTTCCATATCGTAAGATATAGGATTGAAATCTGTATGATGAGCCAGGGTCCTGAAAGAATCACTAGAGAAATACCTCATTTAGATGCTCATTCACTTCGTCATTTGGACGAAAATGGTCTTGTAATGCTAGGATCTTGGATAGAAACAGGTGATGTTTTGGTAGGTAAATTAACGCCTCAAACAATAAAAGAATCATTATGTACCCCAAAAGGAAGATTATTACAAACCATATTTGATATTGAGGTATCCACTGCGAGAGAAAATTGTCTCAGAGCACCTATAGGTGGAAGGGGTCGAGTTATCGACGTGAGATGGATCAATAGAGTAGATGATTCTGATGATAATGCGGAAACAGTAAACGTATATATATCACAAAAACATAAGATACAAGTGGGTGTTAAAGTAGCTGGAAGGCATGGTAATAAAGGTATTATTTCAATAGTTTTGCCCAGACAAGGTATGCCCTATTTGCAAAATGGAATACCAGTTGATATGGTATTGAATCCATTAGGGGTACCTTCACGAATGAATGTAGGATAGATCTTTGAATGTTTGCCTGGTTTAGCAGGAAACCCGATGAACAAACATTATAGAATTGACGAAAAATACGAGCGAGAAGCTTCGAGAAAACTAGTGTTTCCTGAACTTTACAAAGCTAGTGAGCAAACAGCTAATCCATGGGTATTCGAACCAGATCATCCTGGAAAACATAGATTAATTGATGGAAGAACAGGAGATGTTTTTGAACAACCTGTTACAATAGGAAAAGCTTATATGTTGAAATTGAGTCATCAAGTTGATGAGAAAATACATGCATGTTTGAGCGGACCTTATGCACGGGTTACACAACAACCTCTTAGAGGAAAATCCAAACGAGGGGGGCAACGAATAGGAGAAATGGAAGTTTGGGCTCTAGAAGGTTTTGGTGTTGCTTATATTTTACAAGAGATGCTTACTCTCAAATCTGACCATATTAGAACTCGTAATGAAGTACTTGGTGCCATTATCACTGGAGGGCCAATACCTAAACCTGACACTGCTCCAGAATCTTTCTGATTGCTCATTCGAGAATTACGATATTTAGCTCTAGAATTGAATCATGCTATTATATCTAAGAAAAACTTTCAGATAGATAGAGAGGAAGTTTGATCACAATAAATTGAGATCTTTTATGATTGACCAGAATAAACATCAACAACTTCGAATTGGATTAGCTTCTCCCGAACAGACTTGTGCTTGGTCCGAAAAAATTTTACCTAATGGTGAGATAGTTGGACAGGTGACTAAACCTTATACTCTACATTATGAAACTAATAAACCAGAAAGATATGGATCGTTTTGTGAAAGAATCTTTGGACCTATCAAAAGTAGAGTTTGTTCTTGTGGAAATTCTCTAGGGATTGGAAATGAGAAGATAGATGCAAAATTTTGCACACAATGTGGAGTTGAATTCGTTGATTCTCGAATTTGAAGATATAAAATGGGATACATTAAACTGGAATGTTCGGTGGTTCACATATGGTATTTGAAACGCCTTCCCAGTTATATTGTGAATCTATTAGCTAAAACTTGGAAAGAATTAGAAGGTCCAGTATACTGCGATGTGTGACTTGATCACAAGTTTCGATCATACAGATCCGTAATCAGGAACTGTCATCCTATTAAATCTCATTGGGATGCCTTTAGCTCTGACATGACCCTCCAGAGGAGTAGCATGAAGCTCAGAATTATAAGCATCTTTTCAAGATGCTGAGAAAGAGGAATTAGTCCAGGGTTTAGATATTATGTATCAAATTGCTAATTGAACTTCGTGAAAAAACTTCTTTCAGATAATGGAACTTGAAATTCATTCTCTTTTATTTGGGTTAGCCCTGAATAGAGGTATTCTGGACCGAAGATATGGCTATAGGAGTCTATTCATCACACATATGCTTCGATCAATAGTATTGTAACCATCGAAGTAAAGCAAAGCAAGCAGGAACCTAAAGGATCAAATGGAACGAGATAAAGACAAGTAAATCCCTAATTGAAGGTCTTTCAAGAAGAAAAGGATTGTTCGAAAGGGAGGAGACTGCTCAATAATTCCATATCTATGTTGTAGAATCATAACATAAAGGAATATTCAATTTCACTTGGAACTTGAGCAGAGAGTAGCGATCTCTCTTCAGAGCGAAAAAGAGTTTTTTGCATCTTTTTTTTTAGTTACTTATTGTATCACGTATCATTGACTTACAACGATTCACATCATGTTACGTATAGAAAGTTGTAATATCTAGTGGATGTTGGAAGCCCTATCTAAGGATGTTGGAAGATTGATATGTACCAAGATTAGGTAGGTGGAAGAATTCAGTGGATGTAAGATTGATGAGATGGAATAAGTCATGTTACGATAGAATAGAGAGAGGGCGACTGACTTACTATAGTGGAGTGGAGGTTGGTTCAATGCCAGGTGGTTTATGCGCTCGATGTTAGGTTCGATGCTAGGTTCGATGCCAGGTAGGTGTCAATCCAAGTGGCAATCCCTGATAGGTGCTGATACAGGTATTTATGGACTCGATGACAGGTAGGTTGAAATGCACTTGATTAGACCCTGCTCCTGCTACGACATTTGCACATTCAGATGCTACTACCGTACTATCGAGAGGATTAGCTGCGAAGGGTATCTATCCAGCAGTGGATCCTTTAGATTCAACATCGACTATGCTCCAACCTTGGATCGTAGGCGAAGAACATTACGAAACTGCACAAGGGGTTAAGCAAACTTTACAGTGTTATAAGGAACTTCAAGACATTATAGCTATTCCTGGACTGGATGAATTATCGGAGGAAGATCGTTTAATCGTGGCAAGAGCAAGAAAAATTGAACGTTTCCTATCACAACCCTTTTTCGTAGCAGAGGTATTCACAGGTTCCCCGGGCAAATATGTGGGTCTCATGGAAACAATTAGAGGTTTTCAAATGATCCTTTCTGGAGAATTAGATGGTCTTATCGAACAGTCATTTTATTTGGTGGGTAATATTGATGAAGCTACCGCGAAGGCTATAAACTCCAGCATGGAAAGTTAATTCTGAAAATGACCCTAAATCTTCGTGTACTGTCTCCTAATCGAGTCATTTGGGATTCAGAAGTTAAAGAAATAATTCTATCTACTAATAGTGGTCAAATTGGCGTATTACCCAATCATGCTTCACTTGTGGCAGCTGTAGATATAGGAGTTATGAAAATACGTCTCAATGGGCAGTGGTCCACTATGGCTATGATGGGCGGTTTCGCCAAGATAGACAGTGATAGAATCACTATATTGGTAAATAATGCAGAGAGAGATGTTGACATCGATCCCCGAGAAGCCCAGGAAAATTTTCGAATAGCTAAAGCTGACTTAGCTCGAGCCGAAGGCAAAAGACAAGCAATTGAGGCTGATTTAGCTCTGAAAAGGGCTAGAACCCGATTAGAGGCTATCAATGCTATCCCCCCCGTCTCTAATTAACATTTTCTATAATGATCTGAAAAATGGATTCAATGTTCCGCCTCGATCCAAACACGTGGAGTAAAACTTATTAGATACCATTGAAAACTCGATGGCATCTAATAAGTTTACCTACTATTGGATTTGAACCAATGACTCTTGCCGTATGAAAGCGATACTCTAACCGCTGAGTTAAGTGGGTCATTTATTCTCATAGGTAGAGTTGGATTTATAAACGATTCTAAATCGAAATCGAATTAAATGTATAGACAATGTATGTGTCCCTGGCACAGATCGAACTTATTGGAACGTATTTGATCATAGTATTGGATCATGAAATATCTACCTTGACATAAAGTGATCCATCTGGTTAGTATAGTAGTGTATCACCAAGACTGGCAAGGAAGGGCTATAGCTCAGCAAGGTAGAGCACCTCGTTTACAAGTGCGCCAATGGTTTTCGGGAGAGTTTATCAATTCGTCCGATCCACGAAATAGATTCTATGTGAAATAGTCTTACTCTATAAATTTGTTTCTCTGGGGATCTGATTCGAATTACGGATCTAATTGATATGGTCAATCCCAGCTCTATTCAATGCCAGGCATAATGAGTATAATACGGGGACCTCAAAATAGATTCTTTTCGCTCTATGAACTTTTAGGTGTATGAAGTGTCATATTTTACTTTTGGAGCGATAGAAGAGACTCTATTTGAGTCAATCTATGCCCGAGCAACGCAGACCTACATCAAAGAAACCTTTTGAATAACTTTGGGAGTGCTTCCGAAGGGTAAGAATTTGGAGCACACGGAGCCATATTAGTATCTTACTGGAAAGAGGAGAATGGCAGACTAACCGATCTTTCCATCAGTTAATGAAAGAGCCCAATGCAAGAAAATGCATGTTGGGTTCTTGGAACAGTTCAAATTATTTTGATAATAAGAACTTTGATCTGTTCTACCGAGAAGGTCTACGGTTTGAGCCCGTATAGCCCTATACACTCCACTAAGTGATGCTATTTATATATATCCCCTCATAGTCTGTCCCTATGACTTGGCCTTGAAAAGTCTTTCAGATCATATCAATCTCATGTCCTTATCGAGATCGATGGATGGGAACGTTGGACTAGAGCAGGCATATTAGTATTTTGGATCGATCGAGATTGATCCGATACCAAATGATCAAACCTATAAACTATTTTTATTTTTTTTTATCGCTAGTTTTTCGAAAAATTCGAGAGTTCTCTCGAATATCATATGTTCCAAGCAATCCATAGAGCAGTCAAAGTATCGATCGGACATGTGACTTTTAGCTCCATCCAAACGCAACGCATTCCGTTGGGGTTGAACAAAATTTCCGTTCAATCGAAAATCCCGGATGTATCTATCCCTTTGCTAAATATCGGGGCGAAGATCTTGATCAACTAGGATTCTCTACAATAAGTTATGTGCGGTAAATCGAGCCTATTTTTGAACCATAGAAGTGGCAAGTACGACGGATATTCTGAATACCTGGGAAAAGAAATTCTCTGGAGTTGATCCATCCTAGCTAAAGGCAAACCTTTGGTTCGTTCTCTTTCTTCACCATAATCATCACATGGTTTTTGAGACCCAAGATTTTCATATTGGGACAAACACTCTTCCTTGCCTCTAGTTCCGTTCTGGTAACATATCACAAAAATGCAATCTACCGGCTATGCATATTAGATCTACATCTGGACCAACGTTTGCTTTAATCTACCCCACTATTTTATAGAATACACATATTTCATGGAATGCGTTCTGGAACAAACAATAGAATAAAGAAGTCTGTTGGGTTGGGACGAAAGAAAGAAACTATTACCCCTTGTCCAGAAATTATGTGGACAGCGACCCAAAAGAAGCTGCTTTCTGCCCCGTTACAAATAGATCTCTACTTGGCAATAGATCTGTCCGAAATGATTTTATATCATTGTGAGATGAGTGGGCTCATCTCATAACGAACTTATATGTGAAAGATTTGATACGTTCCACGGATCGATTGACGCCTACCAATTCTGTTCGCTTGACCTAAACTTTCAAACGAATTAACTGAAAGACAACAATCAAATTTATATTTGATTCATCAAATGTTCACTATCTCCGTCGGTAGATGAGCCTTTAAATTTGTATCTTTGTCCCATAACCTGCATAATAATATAACAAAGAACTTGATTGTATCCTAACCGTGCATGTAAGATAACAAAATTTTCCAGATTGGAAAACCCTATACCTTCTAATACGAGAAGGAAGGATACAAGTTCAAATGGTCTAGATTCATCGAATCTAAATATATGCTAAGCAAATAGGGTCGAACTTGTCGACACAGCCACAACCTTGATCATTTTAAACAACGACTCTCCGATCAAATACCCTGCCCAGAGTTGTTCAGATGGACAAGATCTTAGTATCAAGATAAAACATACAATAAATATCGAGATAGATCTCGATCTATTCCATTTACACCGAACCATTTTAATGGTTATGGCCCATTCGTTACAACTCGAATAACGTGGGATCTACCGAACCAATCTGCAAAACTGTGTTAGTTGAAAACTAAAATCTAATAGGGAAAAACAATAATTATCGCCCATGAGTAAATAGACAAAGGATCGATACGAAATAAGAAAGATTCTTCTTTCACGTTCAAAAGAACGGAGGGAAGATGGGATCAGGATATTTCTCCGGGAGAAATACAAAATACTTCATATTTATCACATATTTGATAATAAGCCATACAACTTGTGCGAGAGTTGAGAGTTAGTCATCGATCTTGCTTTGATCCCCTATCAGAGGTCACCGACCCACATAAGAACAAACGTTAGCTCGTTTTTTATTCTTGGAAGAAATGACTGTAGATAGATAAATTGGTTTTTCCGAGGCGGACGTAGCCAAGTGGACCAAGGCAGTGGATTGTGAATCCACCACGCGCGGGTTCAATTCCCGTCGTTCACCTCATAAAAGAAGATAAAAAACGGACTGGATCTGAATCCGATTTGTTGTCATTTTCATATTTCGGTGAAAATATTTCTATCTATGTAATAGAAATGGACACTCGAGCCCTCTTTCTTCGTGGGAAACATGAGCCCTTTATTGGACCTGAACCGATGACTTATGCCTTACCATGGCGTTACTCTACCGCTAAGTTAAAAGGGCCCCCTCATCATATATGAATGAGTGAGTCTACTATGGTAGATGGACAACAAATTGGATATGGATGATCCATCTATCTTTATAGATATCAAGTTGAGAACATATATTATAGTAGCTCGTAGGGTAAGGATCGCTATACTGTAAACTCCGGGTTGAGCTGATACGAAGCGGATGGAGACAAGTTATGCCTGAGAGCATTTGCTGAAATATGTTTGTATTGCTAGAAGATCCAAAGGCTCAACGGGTCAGGTCCTATTCCAATTACTTGAAATGCGTTTGGATAATATTCTTTTTTGATTGGGTATGGCTCCCACCATTCCCGGAGCTAGACAATTAGTGAATTGTGGACATATCCGGGTCAATGACCATATGGTAGATATACCAGGTTACCCTTGCAAACCTCAAGATGTGATTACTATAAGAGATCAACAAAGATTGAGAGCTAAGAATATGGAGCCATTCCAGTTTATGGCTCTTTTTCTTCCTGGAAGAGGAAGATCTTTCTAATTTAATTAGAAAGAATTCAATTAGAAGATTAGAGGAGTTGAGCAAAAAAAATTCCTTGATAAAGAGAAAGAACAACCTAGAATTTCTAAAACTAGAATGGATAGAATCCTTTCTTCTCTCTTGGAAATAGAAGAGAGAGAATTAAGGAATTCCAGAATTTGGATTCAAATGTGGAAGGAAAGAAGTGACGGAATATCCGTCAATGGGATTGTGGCGTTATTTGCTATATTGGTTCTTCCAATATATTGGTGTTGGTGTAGGGGCAGGTCTCCATACCCAGAGGCCTGCACGATGGGCTATTAGCTCAGCGGTAGAGCGCGCCCCTGATAATCGCGTCGTTGTGCCTGGGTTGTGAAGGCTCTCAGTCACATGGATAGTTCAATGTGCTCATCAGCGCCTAACCCGGAGATGTGGATCATCCAAGGCACATTAGCATGGCGTACTCCTCCTGTTTGTTCGAACCGGGGTTTGGAACTGAACTTATCCTCAGGAGGATAGATGGGGCGATTCAGGTGAGATCGAATACAGATCCAACTTTCTATTCATTTGTGGATCTGGGTGGTGCGGGAGTGCTGGTGGTTATCCACCTCGGATCCTCTCTTCTCGATAATCTATACATCCCTTATCAGTGTATGGATGGCTATCTCTCGGGCACAGGTTGAAGTTCAGCCTAGATGTGGAAAATAGAGCACCTAACAACGCATCTTCACAGACCAAGAACTACGGGATCACCCTTTTCATTCTAGGTAGGGTGACGGAGGGATCATACCATTCGAGCCTTTTCATGCTTTGGAGGTCCGTAGGAAACAGCAATCGATAGGATCTCCTCATTATTCCCTAAAGGAATAACGTGAAATCAAATTCTATCAATTCATTTTCCGTAGGGCCCAGTAGATTGGATCTAGTCATAAGAATAGAAGAATGCTTGGTGTAAATAAAAATAACTCCTTAGTCTTCAACCCCCCACTACGAACAGCCCTTGGATCAATGCAACGGATGGGATGTCTTTATCCATATCCTCACATGGGAGTAGAGCAGGTTCGAAAAAGGATCTTGGAGTGTCCCAGGGTTGGGCCAGGAGGGTCTTTCAACGCCTCCTTTTCTCATCAAAAGTGATTTCCATTTGCTCGCCGTTGGCTCAGTGAGGAAATAAAAAGAAAAGGGGAACAAGCACACTTGGAGAGCGCAGTACAACGGAGAGGAAGTTGTATGCTGCGTTCGGGAAGGATGAATCGCTCCTGAAAAAGAATCTATTGATTCTCTTCCAATTAGTTGGTTGGATAGTACCACAGGTGCGAGGATTTACTTCACGGGCGAGGTCTCTGGTTCAAGTCCAGGATAGCCCAGCTGCGCCAGGGAAAAGCGTAGGAAGAAAAATAAAAAGCATCTTATTATTATTATTATTATTTTCATGTATGGACCACTTGGTCCAAGTACGGGGGATATAGCTCAGTTGGTAA
>CM062816.1:586735525-587009875 GCA_031772625.1 Pinus tabuliformis
GACCAAACGTAACCATTTAATTTTACAATCATCATAATACCAATAGATAACATACATAACCATTCATGCTATCTTCATCATAATATCAATGGAGAACATACATAAACATCACAACCATGAATATCTCAATCACTAATAAACATCATGTGCCCGGATCCTCAATCTGAGGTCCTCAAAGAATAACGTGTGGGCCTTAGGGCTAAATAAATGTTAGTGGCTTATCACTGTCAGTCAATTAGAGTGGGCGCTACATACACGCCCTCTTAATAATAGACTTCCTCTTGAAGTACTTGGAATAGGTAAGGAAAACGGTGACGCATCTCCTCGGCGTCCTCCCAAGTAGATGAGTTGGACTATAATGGTACCACTGGACCTTGACCTGGTCCACCAACCGTCGTTTAAGCTGCAAAGTTCGCTGGTCTAATATGCAAACTAGTTCGGTCATCACTGTTCCCTCGTCTAAAACCTACAAATGACCAAAGTCAATAACATGCAAAGGATCTTAAATATAATGACGTAAAACAAAAACATGAAACACATCATGCATACATGCTAAAGGTGGAGGTAAGGAAAGACTATATTCCACTGACCCTTTCCTTTCTAAGATTTCAAAAGGTCCCACAAACCGTGGAGACAATTTTTCTTTTGGGGGGCCTTACTCTCAAGAGCACCCTATCCCCCACTTCATAACTTCGGTCTACCCGATGAGCATTAACATAGCTCTTTTGTCGATCTTGTGCTTCTTTTAGCCTCCTCCTAATCATAGTCATTTGTTCTTCCATCTCTTGCACCACTTCTAGTCCTATTAATACTTGGTCCTCTAGTTGATCCCAATTGAGAGGTGTTCTGCAAGGTCTTCCATATAAGAACTCAAATGGCGCCATCTTGATGGAACTCTGATAACTATTATTGTAAGAAAATTCCACAAGTGGTAAAAACTCCTCCCATCTCTTTTGTTGGTCCATCACATACATCCGAAGCATGTCTTCAAGGATTTGATTTGTCCTCTCTGTCTGCCCATCTGTCTCCAGGTGATAAGCAGCGCTGAAGTTCAACTAGGTTCCTCAAGCTTCTTGGAAACTAGTCCAAAATCTTTCTGTAAACACTGCTCCCCTATCAAATATGATCTTCCTAGGCACTGTATGCAATCTCATAATCTCATTAATAAAAACTCTGGCTATTTCTGATGCCTTATATGTAGTCTTAACTGGTATGAAATGGGCGCTCTTGGTCAACGTGTCCACCACTACAGATATGGAATCATGTCTTCTTGAGGTCATTGGTAGTTCCACAATGAATTCCATTGATATAACTTCCCAATTAGATTTTGGTATCTCATGGGGTTGCAATAAACCTGCTGGATGGTTGTGTTTAGCTTTTACTTGCTGACCCTCTAAGCATCTTGCTACCAAGTTCACGATGTCCTTCTTCATCCCTTTCCAAAAGAATAGTGGTTTCAAGTCCGCACTCATCTTCTTAACACCATGATGTGCCATGTATACTACATGATGTGCTTCATTTAAGATTAACTGGGGTATATCTTCATTCGGTGGTACATATATCCTTCCCCAAAATCGTAGTAGCCCATCATTATTAAGGGAGTATTCTTCATATTTTGGGACCTTCATTTCATACTTCCTCAAACTTTTGCTAACCTACTGATACCAGGTGTCTTTAAATTGTAAATCAAGTAGTTCCTCCCTCAAATTTTTCTTTAAGGGAATCAATGAAAATATCTTAGGCCTCCTACTTAAAGCATCAGCCACCCTATTTACCATTTCTTTTATGTAAGCGATATCAAAATCATATTCACTAATTATCTGAGACCATCGTCTTTGTATTGCATTTAAGTGGTCTTGAGTGAATATGTGTTGTAGCCCACAATAGTCAATCCTAAGATCAAACTTCCTTCCTAGAAGGTAGTGTCTCCAAATCTTTATTGCATAAACAATTGCTGCCATTTCTAGATCATGGGCTGCGTAGTTTTCTTCATGGGTTCTAAGTTTCCTTGATGCATAAACTATTACTCTTCCTTCTTGCACCAACACAGAACCGAACCCTTCCTTGGAGGCATCAGTTCAAACCAAAAATTCTTATTCCATATCCGACACCTTTCAAAATTGGTGTTGTCGTTAATAACACCTTTAACCTTCGGAATGCCTCTTCACACTTTTCAGTCCAAATGAATTTCTTGTTCTTTCTTTGGAGCTCGGTAATGGGGCTTTCTATCTTCGAAAACCCTTCGACCAATTGTTGAGTTTTCTAGGGCACAAGCTAGAAACAATTTTCTACCACAGATAACTACTTCCAATGATTCAGTTAGCATTAATTTCACATATCATTCATCCAAAATTATTAAGCGATTATACAGAAGAAAATTCAACCATTAAACATGAAAGAACAGTAGAAAATAACCATAAAACCATGAGACAAGAGAAGCAGAAATTAGGCCTAAGGCCAGGGAAAAACCGCAAGGGAAAAACCCATCAAAATCTTTCTTTATGAGAGAGAGAGTTCAATGTCCATGTTGGGTAGCAGAAGCCCCACGCAACAGTCATGTGGCACAAAGCCTGAAATTTTTGGTGAATATAGGGTAAAGACTCCGTAGGATGCGTGGAGCACAAGTTGTAATAATTTGAATCAAAGGGTAGTTTGCCCAAAAATAATGTAAAGAAATATAAGTTGAGTCAGCCCGCCCATGGATCGCGGTCCATGGAAATGTATAAATATAGCGAGGCTCTATGGGTAGAGGTAGCTTAGTTTTGGTATGTAATCTTGGATCTGATGTGTAATGGGTTTTTGAGAAGGAAAGTTTTGGAGTGTCTATAAGTCTGAGTCAAGGGTTTGGGTAGTGGATAGAGGCTCTGCAGTTGTGTGCGCGGAGACCTGGAAGAGTCCACAGTTGTGTGTGCAGACCCTTGCAGCTGAGTGTGCAAGGCGGATATGAATGTATTGGTGAAAAAGTTGAATAAAGATAAGTTGTTTCTGAAATTCTGTGTTAAATCTGAATTATCGCAGATCTGGCTTTTGTATGTTTACTCTTACTATTTGATCTATGCGCATATGCTTATAAATACATGAATTTGTGTCTATTCTAGGTGCGCAAACTGGTTAACTCTGATAAATGTTAGCTTAAAGACCACAATAAGTAGATTGAATACATAAACAGCGAATAATAAGTAGTAAGGAATATTCTAGGTTCAGATCTGTGCGAAAAGAATAGTGCGAGGCTGGGCGGAATAGTGCGTGAAGCCTCCAAGCCACATCCAGACATCCCAAGGGTGCGGAAACCTGGTTCCAGCACCCTCCCCTGCTACCTCAGGTGAGACCTCAGTCCGCGCTCCGCGGGCTGTTGCCGAAAGGGCCGATAGATGCGGTTGTTGTTTGGCTAAATAATTTTTCCAAACCTAGGTCAGGCCCATATAAGCCAGCAGTCCACCAATATATCCATAAACAGAACCTCAAAATAACATCTAACCAGAGCATAAGATAAATACCAAGCCCTTTGTTTCTTCAATAGAATTTCCCTCCTTTCCTTCTTTAATCCTTGCAGAACAGAGCTATGTGTGAGAGAGTTTGATGCCCAAATGAGGAGGAGAGCTTGCATACATGTAGTCGCTAACAAGGGTCGAATAGTTTCCTCAAAGGGGACATAGCCAATTTAAACCAGATGAGGCCGACTTGAAAAAATTTTGGAGGCAAAGTATAATTTCAAATTTTCCAATTTCTTTTATGATGAAAATATCGACCATGGCTACTATATTTCCAACATTTTGTTCATAATTAGTAGGTCCGAGCATTCCAAACTTTTTACAAAATCCCAAACTTTTCCAAACCTTCTCACTTGCAACTTATCGAATCCTTAAACCTAGTAACTCTTGTTGAGATTGCAACAAGATGATGGAGCTTAGTGAAAAGAGTCGCCTTCACTAAGTGGGCCCGCAGGCTATTTTTGGCGCAAGTCTATTTTTAGACTATGTCTATTTTTAGACATATGGATCATGTCTATGTTTATGGATGATTGATCAAGTTGGGAAAAATAGATGGACTTCTATTTTTGATGAAAGTGTGAGTGATCACAGTGTGAGTGATCAAGTCTATTTTTAGACTGGTTGTCAAAAATAGAAAAGTCAAATATTATTATCTCACAATAATATTTGGACTATAAACTTAATCTTATTCTCTTGGAGCACTTCAGTTTGAGCTACTGAAGTGGCACATGCAGCTGTCAGAAGGAAATTCGTTTTTATTATGAGTCAGTTGAGTTGTTGCATGCATGACTTCAGTTAGAACTCAAGTGAGTTGAGTTTAGTGGACTGGAGGTACAGTTGATGGAGTTGTGTTCAGTTTAACTTAGTTAAACTGGTTGTAGTTAGTCTAACTGCAGATAGACTAATGATGAGTTGTTAAACTAATTATTAACTCATAATACAACTAAAGAATACATCAGTTAACTCAGTTGCATGTCAGTGCATGTTCAGTTCAACAGGGACAGGTGGTAGAGAATCAGATTGCTATCAGTTGTGACTATAGTTGTGCACCAGATCTTGCACAATCAAAGGATTGAGTATGCCAATGAGTTTGCTCACGTATTTGGCCCGCATTTTAGCCTTTGCTCACGTCCACAAAGTGTGAGTGACTATTTTGCAGGTGAAAATCGAGTTTGGGAAGTAATTCTCATCACTTCTTGAGCAGGTATTGAGCAGTGGAGGCAGGCAAGCAGTGGAAGAGATTTGGAGATCAGATCTGAGCTGTATTGTGTGTAACAGAGGTGGAGATACTTGTGAGAAGTATTATGCTGTGTAATGTTACATGACTCAATCATTAATATACAGATAGTGTGGGGTTTTTAGCGAGATGCTTTCCCCGTGATACATACTGTGTTAATGTGTGAATGCTCTTGATGTTTTATTGTTATTGATGCTGCTATATTCTTGATCAACGTAGAGGAGCTTATGTATTGTGTATGTTTTCCGCATTAGTACATGATCAGGATAATCTCCATTGAATATGTGTTAAATTATTCAAAATTTCTACATGGTATCAGAGCTAGATAATTGTAGAAAAAGTTTCTACATGGTATCAGAGCAGCTTGATTTGTAGAAGAGATTTTTACAGGATATCAAGCGAGGGTTGATCGGAAGCAGTTGAGTTGGTTGCTGGTGGAATTCGAATTTGCAGCAGTGTTTTCTTGGTGACAACGCAGCAATGTCTGTCAATGGATTGCGATTGGAGTATGCTCTTGAGGGCAGCTCAAACTATATTGCATGGAAGGACAGGATGGAGGCAGTATTGGATGATAACGGGCTGAAGGAATTCATAGATACGGATATCCCAAAGCCTACTGATGCTACTCAAGCTGATGCTTGGCAAAAGAAGATCGCAAAATGTCGAAGAATTCTGTTGGAGGGCGTGAAGGATCACATTGTGTCCAGCCTCCATGGAAAGGCTACTCCATATTTGATGTGGAAATCATTAACAGAATTATTCCAAAGCAAGAGCGATCAGAGGAAGCTGGCGCTCAAAGATAAACTCAGAAACATCAAATGCGAGAAGGGAGACAGTATTCCCAAGTATCTCACGAAGTTCACTCAGTGTCGAGATGAGCTGGGAAGTGTGGGGGTTACTGTCGATGATGAGGACTTGGTGAGCTTGGCTCTCCTTGGTCTTCCGAAGAGTTGGCATTCCTATCAGGACTCTGTCAATGGTCGGGAGAAGTTGCCAGGATGGGAAAGACTATGGTCAGATCTTGTGGAGGAGGAGATCAGGCGGAGTACCAGGGACGGATCTTCGTCAAAGGGAGCTGATGAAGAGAATTGTGCTTTGGCTGCCAAAGCAAAGAAAGGGAAGAGCAAGAAAGCTTCTCAGTCTGGTGCGAAAGGCAAGAAGCAGGATATGTCCAAAGTGAAGTGTTTTCACTGTCACCAGCATGGACACTATGCCACAAATTGTCCGCAGAAGAAGAAGAACAAGCAAGCTGCTAGATCTGCAGGGGGAGAGGCTTTAGCTTCTCAGTTTGAGCTTGATTTTTCATTGATCGCATGCTTGGTTTCAAGTGTGATGGGATCAGTGTGGTTCCTGGACAGTGGTGCGTCTTTTCACATGACGGGAGATAGAGATTTGTTCTCTGATCTGAAGGACAAAGATCTTGGAGTGCACATCGAGATGGGCGATGATGGTAGATACAGTGCGACCGGTATCGGTACCATTTCCTTTGAGAGGGAGTCTGGTAAACCCTTTGTATTGAAGGAAGTCATGCATGTTCCAGGATTGAAGAAGAATCTCATCTCAGTGGCGATGTTAGAAGACAAGGGGTATGATGTTGTTTTCAGCGAGGGAAAGGCCTTCCTGCGTAGCAAGACAACTGGTGAGACCCGGAAGATAGGGGTTCGAGTGAGGAACCTTTATCAGTTGCATGTAGATGGATGCGCAGCAATGGCAGGCAAGGCAGAAGGATTGGTGAGCCGGGATGATGGTGAGTTGTGGCACAGGAGATTGGGTCACCTTCACCATGGAGCCTTGAAGATACTGCAGCAGATCACTATAGGGCTTCCTAAAGGCACACTTGCGCAGTCAGATCAGTGCAAGGGGTGTACTTTGGGGAAGTTTGTGAAAGCCACCTTTCATGAGAAGGATAGTCGTGCCACGACGATCCTTGAGAGAATTCACACAGACGTGTGTGGACCTTTCTCAGTTGCTTCGACAGCAAAACACAGGTATTATGTGATTTTTGTTGATGATTTCTCTCGTAAGTGCTGGATCTTCTTCATGCAGAAGAAGAGCGAGACATATTCAAAGTTCTGTGAATTCAAAGCATTGGTCGAGAAGGAGTCGGGGAAGAAGGTGAAGGCTCTTAGGAGCGATAATGGTGGTGAATACATCTCGGACGAGTTCAAGGATTTCTGCAAGGCAGAAGGGATTCGTAGAGAGCTCATAGCTCCCCATAACCCACAGCAGAACAGGGTAGCTGAGCGGAAGAACAGAACGATTGTGGGTGCTGCACGGGCAATGTTGCATGATCAGGGCCTACCCCTTCACTTGTGGGTGGAAGCATGCAATACAGCAGTTTATGTGCAGAACCGTTGTCCTCATAGGATACTTGGCATGAGTACACCCGAGGAGGCTTATTCTGGTAAGAAGCCTGATCTTTCTCATTTGAGGATTTTTGGTGCTAACGTTTACATGCATGTGACGAAGGATGCCAGAAAGAAGTTGGAGCCGACTGCAGAGGTTGGGATATTTGTGGGGTACACTGATACGCCCCACAACTATCGTGTGTATTTGCCAGACAGTGGTAAAACTGTTGTGCGACGGGATATAAAATTTCAGGAGGAGAAAGCCATGAAGTGTTCGCTTGAGAGGGAGCTACACTTGCATGCAGATGAGGAGCTATTAGTTCCTAAGGATGAGCTTCAGGACGTGGATCAGCCACAGGACGAGGTTCATGGAGTGGAAGAGACCACTCATGCAGCGCCAACCATCAGAGGGCGAAAGCGCTTGACAGAAGCTGAGCGACTGGCTCAAGATGCAGAGAAAGTTGTAGGACCACCTACAGCCCAACGCAGGCAGAGACAGTCACCTGATCGGTACACTGGATACATGGCTCTTATGAGCAAGTGTGTTGTGACTGAGCCATCCTCTTTCGAGGAAGCTATGGAGGATCCCGCATGGGTAGACGCCATGGTGGAAGAGTATGATTCTATTGTCAGAAACAGTGCATGGGAGATTGTTCCTAGACCGGAAGGGAAATCAGTGGTGGGTTCGAGATGGATCTACAAAGTTAAGCAGGCAGCTCACGGGAGTGTGGAGAAGTACAAGGCAAGATTTGTTGCCCGAGGCTTTTCACAGATTGAGGGGATCGATTATGAGGAGACCTTTGCACCTGTCGCAAGGTATTCTTCCATACGGACGATTCTTGCTCTCTCAGCGCAGATGGGATGGCACATTCATCAGATGGATGTGAAGACTGTGTTCCTCAACGGAGTCATTGAGGAGGAGGTGTACATTGAGCAACCCGAAGGCTTTGAAGTCTTTAGCAGCGAGTTGCATGTGTGCAGGCTCAAGAGAGCGTTGTATGGGTTGAAGCAAGCACCACGTGCTTGGTACACACGGATAGACAGCTATTTCACAGGACTTGGATTCTCCAAGAGCGAGGCGGATCCGAACCTATACCAGATTGTGGTGGAGGGTAAGTTGCTTATCATTGTACTGTATGTTGATGATTTGATTCTAACGGGTGATGAGCTGTTGATACTGTCATGCAAGAAGGATCTTGCTACAGAGTTTGAGATGAAGGACTTGGGCCTCCTTCACTATTTCCTAGGATTGGAAATATGGCAGCGCAGTGGTGGACTGTTTGTTTCTCAGGGCAAGTATGCTCGGGAGATACTGGAGAAGTTCAACATGCATGGCTGCAAGCCTGTTGATACTCCTCTTCCTGGAGGTTGGAGGAAGGAGGATGCCACTTCGGGAGAAGAAGTGGATGCCACTGTTTATCGACAGTTGGTGGGGTCGCTGATGTATTTGGTCAATACACGACCTGATATATGCTATGCAGTTAACCAGCTTTCACAAGCTATGGTTAAGCCTACCAAGCTCTTCTGAAAGGCGGGCAAGCATGTATTGCGCTACTTGAGAGGCACATCGGGATATGGTTTGTGGTACAAACAGGAGGATGAGGTGAAGCTATGTGGCTTCACGGATGCAGATTGGGCAGGGAGCCCAACAGACAGAAAGAGCACATCAGGAGGGGTCTTCAGTATCGGATCGACAGCAGTTTCTTGGTACAGCAGGAAGCAGAGATCCGTGGCACTCAGTTCAGCGGAGGCCGAGTATATGGCAGCAAGTTTGGCTGCATGCGAGGCTATATGGATGAGGAAGATCCTGGTTGGTTTGTTCGGTTCTCATTTGGATCCTACTGTGATTTACTGTGATAACCAGAGTTGCATTAAACTCTCGACTAATCCTGTATTTCATGATAGATCTAAACATATTGACATCAGGTACCATCATATCAGAGATTGTGTGCAGCGGAGGATCATGTTACTTTCGTACATTCCAACGGAGGATCAGGATGCTGATATTCTGACGAAGGCTCTCACCAGGAGCAAATTCAAGTACCACCGAGGCAGGATAGGGGTTGCTAATAATCCATATCTTGTCGAGAGGGAGTGTTGAGATTGCAACAAGATGATGGAGCTTAGTGAAAAGAGTCGCCTTCACTAAGTGGGCCCGCAGGCTATTTTTGGCGCAAGTCTATTTTTAGACTATGTCTATTTTTAGACATATGGATCATGTCTATGTTTATGGATGATTGATCAAGTTGGGAAAAATAGATGGACTTCTATTTTTGATGAAAGTGTGAGTGATCACAGTGTGAGTGATCAAGTCTATTATTAGACTGGCTGTCAAAAATAGAAAAGTCAAATATTATTATCTCACAATAATATTTGGACTATAAACTTAATCTTATTCTCTTGGAGCACTTCAGTTTGAGCTACCGAAGTGGCACATGCAGCTGTCAGAAGGAAATTCGTTTTTATTATGAGTCAGTTGAGTTGTTGCATGCATGACATCAGTTAGAACTCAAGTGAGTTGAGTTTAGTGGACTGGAGGTACAGTTGATGGAGTTGTGTTCAGTGTAACTTAGTTAAACTGGTTGTAGTTAGTCTAACTGCAGATAGACTAATGATGAGTTGTTACACTAATTATTAACTCATAATACAACTAAAGAATACATCAGTTAACTCAGTTGCATGTCAGTGCATGTTCAGTTCAACAGGGACAGGTGGTAGAGAATCAGATTGCTATCAGTTGTGACTATAGTTGTGCACCAGATCTTGCACAATCAAAGGATTGAGTATGCCAATGAGTTTGCTCACGTATTTGGCCCGCATTTTAGTCTTTGCTCACGTCCACAAAGTGTGAGTGACTATTTTGCAGGTGAAAATCGAGTTTGGGAAGTAATTCTCATCACTTCTTGAGCAGGTATTGAGCAGTGGAGGCAGGCAAGCAGTGGAAGAGATTTGGAGATCAGATCTGAGCTGTATTGTGTGTAACAGAGGTGGAGATACTTGTGAGAAGTATTATGCTGTGTAATGTTACATGACTCAATCATTAATATACAGATAGTGTGGGGTTTTTAGCGAGATGCTTTCCCCGTGATACATACTGTGTTAATGTGTGAATGCTCTTGATGTTTTATTGTTATTGATGCTGCTATATTCTTGATCAACGTAGAGGAGCTTATGTATTGTGTATGTTTTCCGCATTAGTACATGATCAGGATAATCTCCATTGAATATGTGTTAAATTATTCAAAATTTCTACAACTCTTTTTTTTTCACTTGATATCTTCTAATGGGGGGGGACTTTACAGTTCAGATACCAAAATGCATAACATGGGAGTTTCATTATTGCAGAATTAAAAGAAGAGCCAAAAGAATAAGAATATAAAATTTTAAGCATATATTCTATCCAAAATATAATACTCACTAGAGTGAAAAGAAGGTCAACAAGATTCCATTCTAGATGTTGTCCACCCCACTTGAATGGAATGACTTTTAAAGCTATGTTACTGAATAAGGAATGTGAATGGAATGAGAAACAAAGCTAGAGGTTTTCGGAAAGTAAGATTACATGAAAGGTTTTCAAGAGATAAAGAGTACATGAGACCCAACACCCTTAATCCATGTATCCCATCATATAAAATTGACTAGCAATGCACGAACGTACTGTCCATGCAGAAACATAAACAAGAATGAGGGGAATGGAATGAGAAACAGATATCCTAGTTAGATTTGGTGAATAGTTTGAAAGTAACAGGGCTTAGTACAAATAGCAGTTGATGTTACAAAAAAGTGGAATGGGAATGGAACAAAAACAGGCCTAAATATTTTCAGGAGATAATATTACATGAACCCACCACGTGCAAATTATGCAAAATCTGCATATCGAATTGATGGTTAAGGTACTAATGATCTGTCATTATGAGAATGGAAACAATAAAAGAAAGGGAAGTGGAATAAGAATAGTTCAAAGTAACAAGGGCAAATGCAAGTCTTCGGTGAATTTCACAAATTCAAAAATCCCTCAAACCTGGAACCAAAAATCTAAACGAAAAGAAGTTTATGCTTTGCAGTGTTGCGCTTCCAAGCATGTTTTCTGAAAAATTTAAACATAATTTATTTTATTTTTTTTATTTTAAATAAAAATTTAAGAAAACTATAAGAGAAAGATTCGACTATAATAATCTTTGTTGCACTTAACTTGACAGCAGCACGAAATTTGATGAAATCTCCGTAAATTATGGGCATGGTGTAGTTAACATATTGTCCACTGTATTTAAGAAATTTCAACGTACTTCCCACCATATTTGATAGTATACAATATACTTTTCATGTCGTTGATAATATACCTCATATCTTTGATTCTCGTGGAACCATCAACCCAAATATAATCCAAAAATATCAAAATATTTTTAAAAACCATATAACTATAAACTAAATAGCCAAATGACTTGTATTTTTTGATTTATTGAGCATTGGTAATACTGAAATTCTTCCAAACATTGAAACAAAATTCATATGTTCAGCCCTTTAGGCGTATACTACATAGAATTGGAGCTTCACTGAAATTGTTTTTCAAAGTGAACCTTATTGGAATTCATATTTATATTTGAACCTTGCCCTGAATCTAGACAAATTAAAATTTTGGGACCTTACCTCTTGCATGAAGAGATTTTTTTTTTTTGATGTTTGGAAGGTGCCATTGGAGTCGTTTTCATTGAAGTTGGGCACTTTATTGCACACTGCCACACATTTGTGCCCCCACGCCTTTCTTGACCCGGGAATTTTAAGTTGTCGCGACGGCGTTGTGATTCGAAACTGGGACGGCCGTTGAATGGGCATTAGTGCAGAACAACTATGCGTGCACTCCATACAATTCTGTTTAATTTAACACGTGATTAAGCGATTGCGATTTTCAATTTAATAATTTTCCCACTAGATTGAGGAAATGGAACTAACTATATGGATGATTCCAAATAGAACCCGCTTTCCTCAACTTTTGTAGAAATCCAATAACAAGTTTAGCAACTATTATGGCCCTTTATTTCTAGAGATGTAATTGTAAAGATCTGATCTAAATTTTCTCATGGTATGTTATCCAATCTTCATTCTAATTACGAGGTCTGAGTCATGTTTAGCTGCCAATTATCTAATTCGGTCACTTTAGTCTATGTAAGCTTTGCAACCTGGGCTGATCAGCAAACCAATGCCAATTACAGCATTTCAATTATCACTGTAAACAAGTACGGATTTGTGGCCAAATGTAGTACAGAATTGCGGCCTAGTGGATGAGAATAAATCTATGGTTAAATAGATCAAGGGATGATGAGCATTAGAGTTGGGTTCAGGGTTGGGTAAATGAATATGGCATTTAGATATATTGCTCAGCAGAGGAGTTCAGATTACCTGTCATGCATAATGCACCTTCTCCTAGAAGTTAAATGTGGTCTATTATACTGCCCACTATTTCTACCTTGTATGATTTTCTTCTTCCGGTTGATGCTGCAAGGAAAGGGCCTGGATTATAATGTTACTGAAGTTACTGAACATTGAAAGCACCACACCTGAATAATTTCGATAGTTCCTAGAAATTTCTGCAGATATGATTTTGATACAATTTTATGTCAATCGAAATGAAATATCTGCACCAAAACTATGGCGCGAAATGGTTATACGTGTCAATTCGAGGAAACCCAGAAACCACACGCTGTAAAGTTGGCGAAAGGAGCATGGCACTAAGAGAAGATATTGGAAATAAATCTGCATAGTAAAGTTTGGTAAAGTAATGCTTCGGTGATATAAGATATTGGTTATCGTAACAAGCAGCTCAACTCAAGTTATAGACCCAGAATTTATACTTGCTCTCTATAAAACATGTGTTTTGGATGATGTACAGATAATCAAAAATAATGAATGGGCTTGGGCCTTGGCTTGCTACACCAGGTCTACCAATTGCGTCGATAAGTCTGCTTTCCGTGGAGTTTTAGCATAGTATTTCATTTATTTTTTTAAAATTGAAATCATGTCTATTTTGTTAGGCACACCCCCACACCGAAACTCCGTGCTAATCTGCCTCTCCACGCCATTTTGGCTTGTATCAACTGAAGGTCCGGAATCCATCTTACTCGGACCTTTTAGTTCATCTCTAAACTGTTTGCTTGATGATACTTTCAAAACTTCCTCTGTGCCTTCCAAGGATTTCATAATTTCTAGCTCAATCTCATCGCTACAATTCGAAGGAACAAATTCGCAACATGAATTTTTAGCTTCAACAATTTGTTGGGCCTCTGGAGTACATGTAGCAACTTGACCAAAGGTAGCGCAGGTGCCACCATTTGATTTTTTTGTGCAAATGTTTGTGTCTGAAAGGCGCAATCAATGCAGAACAAAATCTCAACTGATTTTGCTTTAAACTGGGGGTGAAAACATCTGACAGGAGAGTAGATGAGTAAACTCTAGCCTTCGTAATTGGTTAGAAAACTCTATACGACCCAGAGACTATAGATTGGCTCTGTAAAAGGCATCGATAAATGGAACGCTCCATAATTCTTAGTGTTCGTAACTTTGAACCTTGGAAATCCTCAAGAAGAGTTTAAATTTTAATGCGGATTTCCAAGACCCAAAAACACATAGGTATATTTAGGAATAGCCTGTTTCAAAAAAGCTTCTGAATTCCGAGCCAAGCCCCCAGATGAGAACTATAAAACAGTTTAAAACGGTTCTCAACATGGAAAGCAACAGAAACACTAATAGATTCTTCCCACAGTCGAATGCAATGCTGTTCTCAGTGAGTTCACAAGATCATAAGCTCTCCCCACACAGTCTGTGTGTTAACTAACACCCAGTTTCTATGGCCAAAGATCAAACAACATGGCACATTTGGCACATTCTAACATCAACATCTATGGGAGTCATGTGATTCACAAGCAATTTAATTTTTTTAACCATGCTACTATTTTTTTAATTTAATGTGACCTCTTCCTCTGGGATTTCTTTCCTCGATCCCGAAGGTGTAAAATTATCCATAGATCACATATTGGATCAATTATTGTCCCGTGTATTCGCATTGGTTTTTGTATATGTAAACGCCAATCCATGGATTTTATTTTTACAAGTAGCAATGGCAAGTTTCGTACATAAACAAATACCAAAAAGCAAGAAACATTTTTCACATGAACAATGTCGTCATACTTACTAAGCTCATTGTCATCCTCAAATACCCAAAAGCAAGAAACATTATTTACCTGAAAAATGTTGTGATACTTACTGCATACATGCATGGGCTCATAGGTCTCAAGGGCTCAACATGGCTCTGATACCAAGTATAAGGACCAACTCTATACTATATATATTTATTTATTTTTTAAATAAATCACAATAAAATACAACCAGAAGAGAAAAGCATTGGGAATTCAAATTTATTCAACATTGTCTAACACATTCCTGAATTTCATTTCACTGAACATATCATAAAATTTACATATATTTAACTAAGTACATAAAGAAATCATAATATTGCAACACATATGTACCGTTCACCAGAAGACGCAACTCCCTTCATTGTTGTTACTTATCTTCCCTTGTTGTCGGTCACCTCCGAGAGTGAATGACTGCATACTTGATCTGAATGCGATGACCCACCGGTTAACCTCCCAGCCTACTCCTTGGGTACTCTTCTTCCCTGCAGACCCCTGAGCTGCGATGGGGTTGTACAATGGAGGAATGCAATAGCTGGTAGAGGAGAGCACTCCTTGGCTCAAGAGTCCCCTCTCTAAAATCCTCTACCTCACCAAACTCACTATAGTTTCGTAATCATTGCTCTGACAATAGGGTTCCCAAAAGTCCCTTCACCCATGGCTTGCCCCTTATTTTATAGGAGTCCTCATAGGTGACACTTGGCATGTCATGCATAATTAATTATTTTTTTATAATTCAATAGTTTGATTATTCACCCACCCATGTGTCACTCTCTCATCAAGGGTCTCCAAAATTATTTTCTTAAATTTTAATTTAAAACTAATATTTTCCTCATCTCAACAAGATTCCTATTTCTTCTCCTAGCTGCCTCTTGACCCCCCTTTTTACTCCTTAATTTGTGTTCATTACTAAATTCAATTAATGAGTCAAGATTTGATCCCCTATCTACTCCCTAATTTAACTCAAGTTATCTCTTAGATGGATATTCTTGTGTTCGTTGTTGCCACATGGAGGTTCTCTACATTTCTCTAAAATTTAATTTATTAATCTTATTTTAATTCACCATCCTCTTCTCTTAATTAGGTTTAACTATTTTAGGATTAATATTTATCCTTACAATTATGTCCCTCTTTCCCCTTTTGCCTAATTAAACTACATAATCTGCCTACTATTTTCCAACATGGGAAGGGTAGAGTTTTTAAGGTAACCTATATTATTTCTTCCTATGATCCTCTTAACCCAAGTTTTATTTTCGATTTAATTACCTCGGTTCTAACATCATTTACCCTTGATGTAAATTTACCTATTTTTCATTTCTTGATTATATTAATTTATTTATTTTTAATGGTTCCAAGGGTGCTAAGTTTGGTCATGCCCTTCAAGAACTTTCCTTGAAGTTCCAAAGGTGCAACGCCTAATATTTTATTTTTGATGCCAAGGGTGCCAAGTTGGTCATGCCCTTCAAGAAATTCCCTTGAAGTTCCAAGGGTGCCACACCACTTGCCCTTCAAGCATTCAGTGACTATGAGGGGAAAGTATAGGTGCAATGTCTTAGACCACTATCATCTCTTATGTTGTCTGCTATAGTGAGAATAATGGTGTCGGGGATCAAGGAATCTGCCTTGATGCGCGCCCCCCAGTAAAATCCTCACGAGCGACCCAACTTTGGGACCTGCCCTCATGACATCGTGATCTTCAAGGCGAAGGTGTTTCAACCTTTCCAGCCCAAGTCACAGCGGGAGTGCTAGTGGGTGAGATCAGGGACACTGTCCCACCCCTCCCATGTAGTTCCATCCACTTGTACAACCCCATCACCCATATGTGAGTCATTCGGCCAAGCAACTAATCTGTGCCTGCAACCACTAACATCTCATCATAATATAGATAAACATATATAGCAGGTTTCAAAATTGACTTTGAATTTCAAAGATAAAATAATATAATTTTTTTCATCAAACCAGTTGTCGTCAACTCGTCATATGCAAGTGCCTCTGGTGGTTTCCTGCCATACTCAATAATCATCAGTAACAAGGTTTCTCAGTGTTAGTCATTGTCATAATAACATCATTAACAACACCTAGTCATTCACATCATTGTTCATAGTAAGCCCTAACTAATGAAAGTAGGTAACATAGGGAACACATCCATCATAGCTATCATCATCAAAACATCAATGGAAACATACATATCCATCAAGCTATCAACATCGTAACATCAATAGAAATATTCCTATTCATCAATTTTATCATCATCATGATTTTAATAGAGAGCATACATATCCTTTACTGCCATCATCATCATAAATTCAATAAAGAACAAACTTAACCATTTAATGTTACAATCATCATAATACCAATAGATAACATACATAACCATTCATGCTATCTTCATCATAATATCAATGGAGAATGTACATAAACATCACAACCATGAATATCTCAATCACTAATAATAATAACATCATGTGCCTGGATCCTCAACCTGAGGTCCTCAAAGAATAATGTGTGGGCCTTAGGGCTAAATAAATGTTAGTGACATATCACTGTCAGTCAACTAGAGTGGGCACTGCACAGGTAACCATCCAAATCATATGCCATCTTCCTCAAAGGAAAATGGTTGCAATATCAAACCAAGACATTTGCGCAATATGTCTCTCTCCCCTTTCAACATTATAGGAAGTTCATTTACTTTTGCCAACAAGAAAGCATTCAAGATAGGGTCAAACTAGTTTAATTCCACATGAACAACATGATCCTCACAGACATTAACTTTTGTGACCCCAATTCAAGGTTGGGAGATGCATAGATGATGACCCTATCCTCTTGGCTTGTCCATGAGGAAGAAAGGGTTGAGGAAGTGAATAAATTTATGGCCAAGGAAGCAAGTGAGCCTCTATATACCAAAGCATAACTAACAAGTCTCAAGGTTATCATAAGCAACCATAGCTTCATCTATGCATGCCCTAAATTAGCCCCCTCGCTACCTAGAGAAGCAAGAGAAAGCCATCCTTCATTTTGAAGACATTTTTATGCTTCTAGGGACTCAAAGTTTGTAGGCCTGCTAGAGGAGATGGCATTCTCTGCCCCATAGTCTATAGATCAGGGAATACCACTCCCATGAGAGGTTGAGGAATGCCCTAGAAAGGACCCCACTCTACAAGAGAATTGTTCAAATATTAAAGATCAATTGGATAGGGATAAAGCTTAGTCCTCCCTTTCTATTAGGCTTATAGGAGAGAAGAGATCAAGTAGAGGAACAAAGGGAGTGGGCAACCATAGAGGAAAATGCAAGTTTTTATCCACAAGAGGGCACACCATCTGAGGTGCCTTGGGATGTCAGAGAGGCCACCAAGGCCATGCATGAGCTAAAAATCAGTAAGTTTCTTAGAGGCTGAGCAACACCTTCAACAGGGGGTGATGATGGGCCCTATCAATAGGTATATTATAAGGCCCATTTTTCTAAACTCGAGCCTATGATTTCTTCTTTTATCACATTAATTAACATATTTTTGGCTAAAGTGTGCTTAATAGGAAGACTAAAGGATGTTTGTCATACTTCATGGCCTAATGTGGTTAATGTGTAGGAAAAAGATCAATTTTGAGTGCATTTTTTACGCAGAGGTACGTTGGAAGTAGCTAGAGGAGATGTAATAGGCTTGTCCCTTGAATTTACTCTCCTTCAACTCAACTTGATCCCTAAAATCACTCATCTATAGCTCAAAGTCTACTAGCATCCAATGCACTCAAGTGATTGTAAGGATTTAAGGGAGCTAGATCCACTTTTTTCGAAATTTTAGAGGGAAGCTCCAAGGAGGTTGACCCTCAATAATATTTGTATAAATAAACAAGCCTAAGGGCTCAATAGATAAGAGATAAGAGAAGGATAAGTCCCCTTGGGTTAGGGCCCAACCCAGAGGTTGCAATCTCTCTTTGTGTATCTTATCTATGAATTACTTTTAGTGGCAACATTTCTTTCTTTCTTAGTAGAAATTTACTCGCTAAAATTGTTGTTGCAGGTCTAATTACTACCTCTCTTATGGGAAGTGTGGTTGAAGAGTATGTAGTAGCAAGCCTAAAATATGTAGTAGCAAGACTTTAGATAAATACTATTTTACATACTCTCTTTTTGCATATTTAGGAGTTAAATCACATTCTTCTTTAAGCTTTCATTGATGTAGATTAGATGCATGTTGCAAGTTAGATTGTCTTTTGATGTAATAAAATTCAACTCATCCTGTCTTGTTTAGTTCATTTTGCTACAATTTGATCATTGGTTTGGCATTCTTTTCAAGTGCAAAAAATGATTGTTTGTTTGGTATGCAGGTACTGCCAGTGGCTTGTAGGGTTGGAACACTCATCCTACATTTCTCTTGTCATCATCAACCTCTTCCTCTTCATCTCCCATTGCCCTCAAAACTCTCCCACCAAAACTAAATTTATGGGCCATTGAAGGACACCATGCGCATTTGCTTTCCTGTAATATGGGCCTCTTCTTGGAAAAAGTCCCATACAACCTCCATATACCTTAATCTACCCTTCCCAACTTTAGAACACATTTTCCATGCTCAGGATGCTCACGGATCCAATCCTGTAGCTTCTTGTAGCAATATTGTAGCAGTCTTGTAGCATCCTGTTGCACCGTGCAAACTTGACCATATTTGCTCCAGAAGCTTGAGTTTTATCTCTTAGGCTTCAATAATGACCCCTAGGATCTGAACCTATGATTGAGGAGGACCAAAGACCACTTTAGACCTGCCTCTTCTTCATGTTACATGTCACTTTTTCACATTAGGCAAATGACAGTCGGTTTGGATCTTTCGCTATCCATAAATGTGTTCCAAAGCATCCCCTTACAAGGATATAACCCAAAATATCCCAAAGAGAATGAAATTCCTAGATCCCGTAGCTCAAAACCCTATTTTTGGCTTCCTGTGTATTTCCCTATTCAATCTTTGCACATATGTAGAAAATTCCATTAGAAACTCCGCATAAGTGCGCTCTATCTTACACTGTGACTGGTGCACATGAATTAGCGAATGTAAAAATAAAAATTAAATTCTAAAAGCATTGTTAGTCGTATCTTTCCCAACTAACAAGCTTCAAATGGATTCCTATTCAGCCCTGATCCCTCCCATCATGGAGCTACTCCCTCTCTTTGTGGAACCCCTATCCCACCATTAGTGGATCTTATCCCTTGGGAAATGGATACCAAACTTCCCCTCCTTGGACTATAAAGCTAACATAGGCTTGAGGATTGAAAAGGATTGTTGGAAGTAAGCTTATGCTACAAGAATAAGTCTAGGAGGTTATTCATTCAAGGAGAGGGTTGGAGATTGTGGAAAGGGACTTGCAACATCAAGGCTTAAAGGTTGTAAATCGATTCTCCATTTTATTAGTATAAAAGAAATTGTTATTTCTTAATTATGTCTTTGTTGATACAATTTGTGGGGTTCCTTGATCGCCCACATAGATTATGATTGCATATTGATCGACTTATAATATATGATTGGATTAATTAGTTCATTTATCTCTTATGCTATATTGGATGCTTTGGTATTGTGTATGTTTTTGTATATGCGGATCTCCTTCAGAACATCATGGAGAATTTGTGGGAAGCAATGGGAAGATATCTAAAGCATTAAGGAGGAGAGGATGGTTGAAATATCTAAAAGGGACTTCATCAGGCATTTTGATTAAATGGTAATTGACCTCTATCATTGTGTTTGTTTCATTCAACCATAATCTAGGGAAAGGTGGAAGTTCCTTGTTGTTTGTTACTAGATTTCTCTGAGGTCTAGGGATATCACTCTTATTCGCAAGAGGGATAAGTCTGTATAACACTTCACTGCAACACAACTATGCAATTAGGGTTAGAGGACAAACTTCCAAATTTTAATAGTAATGATGAATTTCTTATGAAATGCACATGGACTTTGTCACTAAAGCTAAGTTTCCTTAAACACAGTGATTAAAAGGGTGATTCATTAATGCAAAGTTAGATTAGACCTGTCTCATTGAATTTATGTTTCTTTAGGATTTCAATTAGAATCATTGCTATTTCATAATTTAATTTCCTATTCAAAGCTACTTTTCACATTCTGAAACTAGACTAACGTTCACATTCTTGCAAATAGCATAGAATTTACATTCTACAAGTACATTAGTATTTTTCATTTATATAAATAACACAGTATTTACATTCCTGCAACTAGGGTTAGCCTTTACATTTGGATGAATAGAATTTTCATTTATGCAAGTAGAATAATGTTTACAATCCTGCAATTAGAATAGAACTCTCTTTCCATGCAATTTCCTTCCTTGAGCTAGCTGAAATAGCAGTCTTTGTATGCCTTAATCTGGTCTATTGCTTGAAGGTGGCATGATTAGAAATTGAACTTTTGTGCATATAACATTGTCACCTCTTAAGTTTACACAAACCTTGAGTTGATAATTAAAGTTGTTAACCTTGTGAGTCTCAACATTCTTGATGTGATATGGAGGCTCATAAAAGAGGTCGACAACATGAGAAACAATTTGTCTTAGTAGGAATGCAAAGAGGTCAATAGCATGAGAATAAATTGTAGGAACAAGGAAGGAAAGAGACTTTTGGACTCTTTGGCTTTTGCTTTTGACTCTCGGGTCTTTGGATTTTGGCTATGATGTGATTAGGGAGACCTTTCCCTGCTACATAGTTGGGAACAAGTGCTTTGGTTATTGTGCAATATTCTTGTGCCACCACCTATAAATTTCAATCATTTTATGGACACTCTTCTGAAATTTGAATTATTTTTTGTAACAACACATCTAAATGAATAAACACATTTAAATTATATTTTGAGTTCTTGTGGGAAGGTTATATTTACTCTATTTTTACTCTTTGTGATTTAATGCTTGAATTAATTTAATACAATAGCCAAAATCCAATGGTTGGAGTTGTGTGCCCTATAACAACAATTTTGGTTCCTGTAGTCTGTTGTGAAAGCAATAGAATCCTCGATTGCGTCAAGTGGTATTAGAGCGGGTTTTGTTCTGTGATTTTCACCTTTGATTTTCTTCGTGTAATAGGGTACTAGAAAACCTTGTTCGATGGTTGCACAAAAAGAGTGTTGAAGGTACAAGTTGGGTCATAGAACTTGGGTTGAGCTCAGTGGATGTTGGTGAGGATTTTACAACTTGTAAAGATGCCACCGAGGAGAAGAGAAGTATGATGAGGAGGTGCAGTAAATCGAGAGTTGGAAGAGTTAAGACAAAGAATATAAGAGTCGAAGCGTAGAAGAACTGGAGATGCATAAGTAGATTTAGAGCCCGAAGAAGAAATATATCAATAATGGGATGTTGAGGAGAGAGACCCAACAACAAGTTTGATTTCATATTTGAGCTACAGAGGAATTTCAAGAGTTGAAGTTTCTTGTTATGATGTCAATCTAAGAGTTCATGTGCTCATCGATTAAATTGAAGAACTCTAAAGATACTTCGAGTATGAATTCGGGATCATAATAGGGCGAGATTTGCGGTGATGAAGTTGAAGGGTCATGATGCACTATGGTGGGATATGCTACAGAAAGACATAGAAAATAATTAGCTAGAAAAGATCAATACTTTGAGGAAATGGTCACTAAGATCAAGAGGAAATTTTTGCTTGTTGATTACCAACAGAATTTGTATAGATAAGTCCATAATCTAAGACAAAACAAAACCTTTTTTTTGTGAGTACACTAAAGAATTTTTCAAACTACCACTTTGATCTGGTATAAAAGAACCAAAATTCCAAAGAGTCGCAGGTTATATGAATGGATTGAAATACTTGAATCGAGATGAAATGAGTATGCATTATTTCCAAACTATTGATGAAGCCTACCACATTGCCTTGAAGGTAGAAGAGAAAATGAACTGGAAATCACAATCGAAAGCTAAAGGAAGAGGTTTTAGAGGAAGAGGTAAGTCATGGAATACTAGAGGCAGTGAAAAGGAAGAACCCACTAGTGGTCAAGGTGGTATAGGTGGAAATAGTGTTGGAAAAGGAAAAAGAAGTCTCGTAATAGGAAAGGGAAAGTGTGGAATTACTTGTTATCATTCTGGAGTTGAAGTACATAAGAAACCTGAGTGCTCGACAAGAAAAAAAATATACGGGGAAGAGGTGAATCTAGAACATAATTTACACAAGTCGATGAAGCTTATATTGCTAGAGAAAATGTGACTGTACTTCATCAAGAACGGGGAGAAAATTCAATGTTTCATAGAGTGATGCTCAAGCTTGAGAAAATGATAGTGGAGAAACCAGAGCAAAGAAGGAAAGTTTTCAAAACTAAATGTAAGGTTCAAGGAAAATGTTGTAACTTGGTTATAGATGGTGGAAGTAATAAAAACTTAGTGTCCAATGAAGTCATGAACAAATTGAAACTCAAAATTTTGTCCCATCCAAATCCATACAAAGTCTCATGGTTACAAAAAGGGAGATAGGTGGTTGTGACTGAGCAATGCTTATTGAATTTTCAAATCGACAACCTTTAGAAGAAAGTACTATGCGATGTGGTTGGCATGGATGTATGCCACATACTTATAGGAAGATTGTGGCTATTTGGAAAGAAAGTTCACCATGATGGTCAGAAAAATACATATGAGTTCAGGAAGGATGGACAATGGTACAAATTCACCCAAATGCTAGAAGTACGGTTGTAACAACATGAATTTGTGGGAGTACCAACATGAGTAACAACAAGGTCATGATGTGTTCAACCAAGGAGTTTGTACATGAAGAAGGAAGGGGAAAATTATGCTTAGTAATGATTCCAAGGGTTGTGCAAGAGGAGGCAAAATTAGAAACCATACTCACAGAAATTAAATCCTTGTTAAGTGAACTCAAGAAGATTGTCATTGATGAATCTCCAAAAGGACTAACTTTGGTTAGAAGCACTTCTCATCATATTGAATTGATTCCTAGATCAAGCTTACCAAACAAGGCACCTTATAGGATGACTCCAACATAGAATTAAGAAGCAAATAAATAGGTACATGAGTTGCTTGATAGAGGATTGATAAGAGAAAGTTTGATTCCAAGTGTTGTACCAGCAATGTTGACTCCAAAGAAGATAGGTGAATGGAGAATGTGCACAGATTCTAGAGCCATTAATAAGATAACTATTAAGTACATATTTCCCTTGCCAAGAACATAGGATATTATGGATTGATTGAGTGGGGTCGCATATTTCACAAAGATAGAATTGAAGAGTGGTTATCCTAAAATCCACATCATGGAAGGTGATGAATGGAAGATTGTTTTCAAGATTAAGGATGGATTGTTTGAATGGTTGGTTATGCCATTTGAGTTGATTAATGCCCCTAGAAAATTCATGAGACTCATAAATAAGGCCTTGAAACTGTTATTAGGAAATTTGTTGTATTATATTTGGCTGACATTTTAGTTTTCAAAAAAAAAAAACAAGCAAACAAATAAAAAAAGAGGAGCACTTGGAGCATGTAAGGCAAGTGTTGCAACAGTTGAAGGAAGATAAGTTGCTAATCAACTTGAAGAAATGTACATTCATGCAATATGAGTTAGTGTACTTGGGATTTGTGATTTCCAAGGAAGGTTTGAATATGGATTATGAGAAGTGTTGGGATGTGTTATATTCTTTCCATGACTAGCCCCCCTAGTTAACCGGGAGGGTAAAGGGGGAGCGGAGCCCCTCCTTCGTTGCGTAGTGGGGGGGTCACAGGGGGGCGGGTAGCCCCCTTCTATGGGGTCTGGGGCAGCACCCCGGGGAAAATTTTTGGGACCCTATATTAGGTGGGATGAACCTACTGATGGTTTTGTGCATGGTTTTAGCACATGGTTTTGGACGTGATGGTTTTTCGGTCCATAAAATTGGATGCTTCGTCATGTATATATATATGTATTGTAACATTGAAAGGAACATAATGAAAAATCAAGCTGGTAGTCCCGATTTTGGGATCCAGGGGAAAATCTTTGTGTATATGTGTTTTATGTGTTATGTTGTTGCATTGTTTATTTTCTTTTCTTAGAATTCATATGCAGGTAATTTTTGTATGGGGTTAAAACCTACATTTCGTATCAGAGCGGTTTTGGCTTCAAGAGGATGCCTTTGTTGCTGAGGGGTTTTGCTTGGGCCTGTGGTAAACCCTGTTCAATGGGAGATCTGCGGGATCGATTCTGGTGGTGAAAGAAGATGGCGAGCAATGGAAAGATAGAGATCAAGAACTTTAATGGTCAGATTTTTGAGTTATGGAAACTCAAGATGGAGGATCTGTTGGTAGATAAAGATCAGTGGATCACGGTAGATACGGGTACTAAACCAACGGGATTGTCTGATGAAGAATGGAAGAAGTTGGATAGGAAGGCAAAGAGCACAATACGATTAGTGTCTCGGATCCAGTGTTGTTGAATGTATCAGGGGAAGCTACGACTAAGTCTTTGTGGGTCAAGTTAGGGACTTTGTACCAATCTAAGTCTCTAGTGAATAAACTATTCCTATGGAAAAAGTTGTATAACCTGAGGATGAAATATGGAGACTCAGTGACAGAGTATCTGAACTCATTTAATACTGTGGTAAGTCAGTTATTATCTGTTGATACTAAAATTTCAGATGAAGATAAGTGCATCAGTTTGTTGTGTTCACTACCAGATTCGTGGGATAGTCTGGTTATTGCAATAGGTAGCAATGAAACTACCTTGCAGTTTGATGAAATAGTCTCATCCTTGCTAACGGAGGAGATGAGATGGAAAAATATGGAGAGCCAGAATGGTGATGCCTTGTCTGTATGAGGACAGTCCCAGAATAGAAACAAAAATAAGTCATCGAGTGGGAGATCTAAATCTCTAGGAAAACCTGTAAAGGTGGTGTGCTGGAAATGCGGAAAGGAAGGGCACCACAAAAAGGACTATAAATCTAAAGCTCCTGACAAAGGAAATGGATCTAATGATGCTCCTTCTGCAAAGGCAAAAACCACCTTAGATGAAGGTGGGGATGTATACTTGGCTTCTTCAAGTACGCATGTAGATCATGAGGAATGGTTGATTGACTCAGGTGCATCCTTTCACTTCACTCCCCATAGAGAGTGGTCCTGCGAGTATGAGAAAAATGATGGTGGTGATTTCTTCTTGGGGGATGACAAGAAGGCTAGAATCGTTGGTCGCAGAAAAGTAAAGTTGAAGTTGCAAGGTGGAGGGATTAGAACACTTCCGGGTGTTCTGCATATTCCTGCATTAGCCAGAAATCTGATCACTGTAAGGAAGTTGGATGATGCAGGTGTAAAAATTGTGTTCGAGAAAGATACCTGCAAGATGGTTTGTGGAGACTTGGTATTGGTGCAGGGAGTTAATATTGGAACTTTGTACAAGCTGCAAGGTAGCACTGTTATTAATGGCTGCAACAATTATGTGGTTCCTGAGAGTGGAGAAGAAAATCTAGTGGTCTTTGGAGAAAAGACCATGCTATGGCATCAAAGGCTTGGACATATTGGAGAGAAGGACCTTCGAATACTTCATGGTAAAGGTATAGTAGAAGGTATGACTAATATCTCTCTGGATTTTGATTTCTGTGAAAATTGTGTATACGAGAAGTAGAATCGGGTGAGTTTCCACTCTGGTGGTAAGAGGGCGAAACAAATATTAGAGCTTGTGCATAGTGATGTGTTTAGACCTATGAGGGTTCCATCACAGGGTAAGTCTATGTACTATGTATCATTTATAGATGACTCCTCAAGGAATACATGGATATATTTCCTCAAGAAGAAATTTGAAGTCTTTGACAAGTTTAAAGAATTTAAGGCTCTAGTGGAAAACTAGACAAAGAAGAAGATAAAGGTGACGAGGACAAATAACGGTGGAGAGTTTTACAGCAAGGAATTTGAAGAATTCTGTAAGAAGTGTGGTATAGCACGACAAAAGACTACTCCATACACACCTAAGCAAAATGGAGTTGTAGAAAGAATGAACAAGACATTGATGGAAAGGGTAAGAAGCATGCTCAGTGGTGTCGGGTTAGGATAGGAATTCTGGGCAGAGGCAGTGGAGACAGCATGTTACCTGGTCAACAGATCACCTTCATCAGCGTTGGAGGATAAGACTCCACAAGAGGTATGGACTGGTAAGAAACCCTCTCTTTCACATCTGAGCGTATTTGGATGTGATGAATATGTACATGTTCCAAAGGAGAAAAGAACAAAGTTGGATAGTAAATCTGAAAAGTGCATCTTTATTGGGTATAAGGATGGTTTAAAAGGTTATAAACTTTGGAACCCTATAACAAGGAAGGTTGTGTACAACTGAGATGTGGTGTTCAAAGAGGTGAAAAATGTTATTAAACATGAAGTCCCATCAAAGCAACCTGAGAAGATAGAGTTTGACCTAAAGGAGGAAGAATCAAACTCTACAACAGAAGAGGAATCAGAAGATGAAGAGCCACAAACTCCGGTTGTGAAAAGATTAGTTAGAGAAAGAAGGCAACCAAGAAGGTATAGTCCATCTGCTTTCTGTTCAAATTTTGCTTTATCTATTACTGATGATGATCCCAGAACTCTGAAGGAAGAAGTAGATTCAAAGGATGGAAAACTATGGAAAGAGGCCATGGTTGATCAAATGGCATCTTTGCACAAAAATGAGGCTTGGGATCTGGTGGAGTTGTTGGCTGGAAGGAAATCCATTGGCATCAAGTGGGTTTTCAAGAAGAAGACAAAGGCAGAAGGAAAGGTGGAGAAATACAAAGCTTGATTGGTAGCAAAAGGTTATTCCCAGGTGTTGGGAATTGATTTTGGCGGTATCTTTTGTCCTGTTGCCAAGGTAGCATCTATTAGATTACTTTTATCTGTTGTTGTTGCTTTTTATTTTGAGGTAGAACAGATGGATGTGAAGACAACATTTCTCCACGGGGATCTAGAAGAGGACATCTACATGAAGCAACCTGAAGGCTTTGCAGTGAAGGGTAAGAAAGAACTGGTATGCAAGTTAAATAAGTCTATGTATGGGCTAAAACAGTCACCAAGGATGTGGTATCAGAAATTTGATACATTTATACGGGGACTTGGCTTCACCAGAAGCAAAGCAGATCACTATGTGTATTTTAAATTAATTGGTGACAGTGTTATTTATCTGGTCTTGTATGTGGATGACATGTTGCTAGTTGGAAATGACAAAGAAATTATCCAGGATTTGAAGACCCAATTGTCCTCCAAATTTTACATGAAAGATCTTGGTGCTGCAAACTATATTTTGGTTATGGAAATTAAAAAAGATCGGGCAAAGAGGAACCTTTGGTTAAACCAGAGGAAGTATATCGAGACAATATTGCAGAGGTTTAATATGTAGGATAGTAAATCAGTGAAGGTTCCTATTCCTATAGGTGTAAAGTTATCTATTGAATAGTGTCCCAAGACACAAGAAGAGGAAGAGGACATGGCCCGTGTTCCAAATGCAAGTGCAGTCAGTAGCCTGATGTATGCGATGGTCTATACTAGACCAGACATTACACATGCAGTGGTAGTATTGAGAAGATTTATGTCAAAACCAGGAAGGAGCATTGGACAGCAGTGAAGCAGGTTTTCGGGTATTTGCATGGCACTAGCGATTATGGTTTGTGCCACCAAGGAAGACCATGATTGGACATAGTTTTGGATATTCGTGGCTTTGTTGATGCATACTGGGCTAGAGATCTGGATTAGAGAAGATCTACAAGTGGGTATGTGTTTAACCTATTTGGAAGTGCAGTCAGTTGGATGAGTAAGAAACAATCTGTAGTGGCACTATCAACTACAGAGGCAGAATACATGGCAGCCACTCATGCAAGAAAGGAAGCAATTTGGTTGCAGAGATTGTGTTCAAGTATGGGGTTAGTATAAGGAGCTATAAGGATAGACTGTGACAGGCAAAGTGCAGTTTTCTTGTTAAGGAACCCTTCTTACCATTCAAAGACAAAGCACATTGGTGTTGAGTATCACTTTGTGAGGGATATGATAGAAGACAAAAAGGTGTTGCTCGTAAAGGTGTCCACTTTGAAGAATACTATAGATGCATTGACAAAATCTGTGAGCTCTGAGAAGTTCTCTTGGTGTAGAGCAACAATGGGTGTTGCAGGACTGGATAAATGACTAAGCTCTCCTGTGGCCCCCTATGGAAAGAAAACAACAAGTGGGAGAATGTTGGGTTGTGTGTATATTCTTTCCATGACAAGCCCCCCTATTTAACCGGGGGGTTAGAGGGGGGGCAAGTAGCCCCCCTCTATGGGGTCAGGGGCAGCGCCCCTCGGAAATTTTTTTGGGACCCTATAATAGGTGGGACAAACCTACCTATGGTTTTGTGCATGGTTTTAGCACATGGTTTTGGGCGCGATGGTTTTTCGGTCCATGGTATTGGATGCTTTGGCATGTATATATATGTATTATAACATTGAAAGGAACATAATGAAAATTCAAGCTGGTAGTCCCGGTTTTGGGATCTAGGGGAAAATCTTTGTGTATATGTGTTTTATGAGTTATGCTCTCGCATTGTTTATTTTCTGTTCTTAGAATTCGTATGCAGGTAATTTCTGTACGGGGTTAAAACCTATAAGAAGGTAAAGGTTATTTTGGATTGGCCAACACCTTAGTCTACTTTTGAGGTGAGGAGTTTCCATGGGTTTGAAAGCTTCTACCGAAACTTCATTAGGAATTTTAGCCAAATTTGTGCCCCTCTTACTAAGTGCATGAAAAGGGGAAAATTTAAATGGACAGTGGAAACAAGGAAAGCATTTGCATATTGGAAAAGGGAGGTGACAAAAAAACATTTTTTGGGGCTTCCACACTTTGATAAAGTATCCCAAGTTAACTGTGATGCAAGTGGGACAACTATTGGAGCAGTTTTACATCAAGAAGGCAAACCAATAACATTATTCAGCGAGAAGTTGAATGAAGCTAAGCAAAAGTATTATGTATATGATCAGGAATTATGTTATTGTGCAGGTCTTGAAGTGTTGGAAAATCGGAAAGGCAAAAAAAAATTCTTATACTTGATAATTACTTGTCAGATTCTTATGTTCTTAATAACTTTATTATGTTGTTCGTTTATCTTAGTTCATCAAGCAATTACCAAAAAAATAGCATGAAGATCAAGGACACCAGAAGTAGGCAGAGAGCCAGCGAAAAACCCCAATCTTGCGGAAAACCGAATCAACAACTCTTCCTTCAATACTTTTCCTGAGATAATCCAAGACTCTTGACATAAACACAGACTTCCTCCACAGCAAGTCATCCCTACCCCTTTTTAGCAGATGATCACTTTCCAGTACTATCTTTGACCTAGATGCATTAGTAGAGGCAGCAGTACTTCGATGCAGTAGTATATTCGATCTTAATGCAACAACTTTGACCTTGAAGCAGCACTTCTACATTGGAGAAACACTTTGACCTTGATGTCATACTTCGACCTTGATGTTGTACTTTGAACTTGATGTCATACTTCGACCTTGATGTTGTACTTTGACCTTGAAGCCATAATATAACTTCTTGATGTCGTAATAGAACTTCAACCTTGATGTTGTAGCCCAAAAAATAACACGTTTGAGAGAGAGAGATAACCCAAAACATTTGATCCTTCAATTCTCCTTCTTCCATTGCAACTTCACATTTTTTCACACCTTCTTCTAGGAGATCTAACTTGTGTGACTGATTTTCCTCCAAATGAATCAAATTGCTTCAATATATAGGCTTTTGGTGAGGTCGAATTACCTTTCTTAAGGCCAACTTGATCTTCTTGAGGCCGACTTGATCTTCTTGAGGCCGACTTGGTGTGGAGGTGACATAATTCATTTTTTACTCAAAAAATAATTATTTTTACATGATTCAAAAGCCCAAGAAGAGTCTCTTTAAATGTACAATGCCTCTATTGAATTAGAATAAATACTATAAGTCATCATTGGGGACTTTGACCTAAAACATTATGACCCAAGCATGAAACCCATGCTTTAATAAGTCATAATAATAATAATAAAATTTATTTTCATTCTTTTTCATAAGTACATTATATTATGACTCAAATACAATTATTAAGTTCTAACCTAGTTACATTTTTCAACGCTCCCTCTTAACTAGGGAGGTATTCATCATATACAAGTACATAGAAGATATCCAACTATGTGAACTATGAAGAGTTTAGGCAGTGTAATGCCATGGACTAGATCCTTAACCAGGGAAATCTATCCAGGGTCTCTCAACAATTTAGGCACTGCAATGCCATGAACTAGATTCCTGACCAGGGTAATCTATCTGAGTGGGACTAAGATGGCCTAAAGCTTTCAGCCTCTCTAGGTACCATCAGGCTTACTTTCTAACCACAAACCCAGGGATCTAGGTGTGTATCTGTGGTCAGAGCTCTATGACCAACGCCACCCTCCCTACTTCGGGATCTAGATATCAACACATAGTGTCAACCTGATGCCCTCCCAGTCAATGCTTCACTCACAAAGCCTCAAAAAATCTGATTTTTACAATCACTAGCAAATCCATACCAATCAAATAAATCAGTAAAAATAAATCTCTTCCGATGAAACTAATCGATAAAAAAAAGCATGTAAAACATGCTATCAAAACTTCCGAGAGATTTACCTATGAAAACACAACCCCAATCAATAACAATCTTTCAAATGTACACAAGTAAACATAAACCTCTGGGGTCTTCCAGACAACTGATGTTTCTTCTCAATTTATCATAGTAGGACTTCCAAACAAATCTTGACAAAATATTCCTTAATCATACATCTTCCTTTCCTACTTATGCAACAACATATTCTACAAACATATCCTGGTTTTCTTATCTCAATGGATCCTTAAAATGCATTCTCCAATTTTCTTCTTTCAATGTGCCCATCATGACTATAATATGCCCTCCCTCTTAACTAGGGCCTTGTTTCCATGAAGACAAGAGTGATGTGTCATTCTCTCACTCATGGCCTTCACTAATACTTATGGTTGTTAGTCCCATTCTAGTGCATGACACATGAAGTAGAGAACCATATGCATCACTCCCTCTTAACCAGGGAGGATCTAATCATTCCTATACAAGGAATATACCCAAGCTCCCTCTTAACCTAGGGAGATCAACTTCTTTTCTACGGCATCGGAGAATATTTCATGGATTCCATCCTTCTCATCAGAGTTATCATTACCATTATCATCCATTTAACTTTCTTCATCATGCTTATCATATCAACTTTACTTATGAACATCTTCACCATCCTGAAGATTATGTACCTACACAACTTAGATAGCAAGTACAACCAAATATATAGAAGCGTGAAGTTAACCTCATCAAAATCATACAATAATGGAAGAATTAGACTTTATAAACATAATCAGCAATAGACTTTACTTCTATACTTCAACTTCTTGCACATGTTTTGTTACAAACCCTAAATCACATCAACAGCTCAAGATATTAATCTCATTACATCTAGGGATTCGATATTTCTTTAAGAGATATGACAAACTCTTTTATAACATATAGAAAACCCTAGAGACCAATATAAAAATGCATCTAACAACTTTTAGAATTAATATGTTAGAGTTCCTACTAGGATTTCATATAAAAACCCTAGATTTGATACATGAGATTCAACTATCAAAACCAAACACATCTCAATCAACAACATGACTAGCTTCTACTAGGGTTTGATGTAAACCCTATATTTTCATTTACTAATTCTCAACAATCAAACTGATCATAATACAATTTCAAGTTTTTATCAACCTTTCATAAATCCCAAATTTGTCAAATCATATACTAGAATTTAACTTCTACTAAGGTTTAGCTACAAAACCCCTGAATTCACAAACAATATCATCCTAGAATATCAAATTTCGACTAGGGCTTAGCCCCAAACCCTATGACTTATTACTATCAATAATTATGTCAACACATCTAGGATTTCATCATCATGCATAAGCATTTCATGACAACATATGTCACGCAAACCCAATGGCACAAACACATTAAAGTCAGACATATAACAAACTTGATCAGACGAAAAAACATATACCTAGGGATTCATTCCTAGGTCATAAGGGTCTTGCTCACAAACCCTAAATATCTATGGTTTCAATACATAACATAACAGACAATAAATTACCAAATATTCAAAGGTTTTGGATTTCAGATATTACCTTTCAACCCTAACAAGTTAGGGTTTTCACAATGATACCAAAAACCCAAACATGACATCATCAAAGCATCAAACATTTTCTTTAGTATTCATCAATAACCCTAAGTAGGCTAGGGTTTCACACATTATCATCGACATACCCTTAAGTTACGGTTTTTCATGGAGAACCCTTCTAGGGTTCCACAAGAGTAATCAAAGATATGAGGAGGGTAGATTTATCTAATGATGAATCACCCAATCAAGAATCTTTAAGGTTAAAGAAAGCTAGACACAATGATGTTAGTAATAGCTTAACAAGAATGAATATCATAAAGAGAGAAAAACCTTATAGCTTTAGACATACCTTTGTTTCTTAACAAACCTTGTAATTCCAATGCTTTGTCTTGTAAAGCCTTCTTTCATAATCCTTGAGCCTTCAGTAAGCCTTTCCAAAACAAGGAAAATATGAATAGAAATTTGATTATTATTTAATATAAACAAACTCATATAAGTAAGGGAAACCAAATATAAAAAAATAATACGAGTGAGCTACTTATCTTTGGAAAGTGGTGAGGGCTTCTTCTTAGTCAAAACTTGAGGGATACGTAAGGGATAGAGTCCCTAACAAATAGGTCTTTGACTTTGGATCCTTCCATCTTGTTCTTCTTTGGTGAAACTTCTTCGGAAAAGTTTTCTTGATCCCTGTACCTTCTTTTATTCCCTGGATTCTCAGGAAAATCCCTTTTATACTGACCCATCTTGTGACAACTGTAGCATTGTCCCTTTGGACATCTTGAAGGTTCCTTTCTTCTTGTTATGAGAGGAACAGTCATTTGATATTTATTCTTCTTCACTCTCCTTGTTTATTACTAAAGATATTCTGACTCCTTCTTGAATGCATTCATTGCATCCACTATTAGGCTCATGGAAAAAATCTTTGTTTCTCTCAAATTTTCTTCCTTTGCCCCACCTGATTCATCTGTAGACTAGATCTAAAACTTTATTATTTTCGAGGATTAGATCTATCCTCCTTTTTCATGACCTGTAATTTGATGCTCCTTCTAATTTGTTATCTCCCTTTATGGAGTTAGACGTTGTCCTTGAAGGTAGTAAACTCCTTTCCTTGTAAGGTCTCCTTATGTGATCCCTTGCTCAACTTCTTGAGATTCATTAGTCTTCTTTCAATAGATCTTCAACGTGCCTTTTTCTTTCTTCTTCACCTTACCTCTGAAACCATGTTAGAAAATCGAAAAGGAGAAAATATTTTCTTATACTTGATTATTACTTTTGAGATTCTTGTCTTCTTATTAATTTTCTTATGTTCTTCTTTTGTCTTAGTTCATCAAGCAATTACCAAAACAATAGCATGAAGATCAAGGACACCATATGTAGGCAAACATCCAAGGAAAGCCCCAATCTTGGGGAAAACCCAGTCAACAACTCTCCCTTCAACAGTTTTCCTGAGATAATCCAAGACTCTTGACATAGACATAGACTTCCTCCACACCAAGTCAACCCTTTCCTTTTTTAGCAGATGATCACTTTCCAATACTATCATCCACCTAGATGCAGCAGTAGCAACACTTTGATGCAGCAGTATCTTCGACCTTGAAGCAACACTTCTACCTTGGAGCAGCACTTTGACTTTGATATTGTACTTCAACCTTGATGTCGTAACAAAACTTTGACCTTGATGTCATACCCCAAAAAATCACACATTTGAGAGAGAGAGAGATAACCCAAAACCTTTAATCCTTCAATTCTCTTTCTTCCACTACAACTTCGCATTTTTTCACAACTTATTTTAGGAGATTGAACTTGTGTGAGTGATTTTCCTCCAAATGAATCGAATTGCTTCAATATATAGGCTTTTGGTGAGGTCAAATTACCTTTCTTGAGGCCGACTTGGTCTGGAGGTGACATAATTCATTTTTGACTCAAAAATAATTCTTTTTGCATGATTCAAAAGCCAAAGAGGGGTCTCTTTAAATGTACAATGACTCTATTGAGTTAGAATAAATCCTAGAAGTCCTCAATGGGGAATTTGACCTAAAACATGATGACCCAAGAATGAAACCCATGCTTTAATAGGTCATAATAATAACAATGATAATTATTTTCATTCCTTTTCATAAGTACATTTTATTATTAATCAAATGCAATTATGAAGACCGGACCACAAGGAATTACAATATTTCAATAGTCAAGGTAAGTTCAATCAAAGTCATTCTAAATGGGTTCAATTCTTGCAAAGTTATACATTTGTTCTAAGGCATAGATCTAGAAGGTCAAACAAAGTTGCAGATGACTTGAGTAGGAGAGTGTTGCTACTCAACACTTTATCAGTAAAAGTGGTGAGTTTTGAAAGCATGAAGGAGTACTATGCAGAAGATGTCGATTTTGGAAAATCTTGGATAGCTTGTAAATCACCTTGGAGTGTGAACAAAATTTTTTCTTAGAGTACCATATCCAAGAAGGGTTTTTATTTAAAAATCAATAGTTGTGCATACCTCAAGGGTCAATGAGGCTAAATCTTATTAAGGAGCTACATGGTGGAGGCTTGGGTGGACATTTTGGCATAGATAATGTTGATTTGGGTAGCATCGGATGTTCTCTAGCCATGAAAATTGGTGGAGAGGCTAAGGAACATGAGATCTCAAATACCCAGAAATGGTTTGGGGAAATTCTACCCGGTGAAGGAGATATTAAAATAATTAATATTTTTAATGGGTTCCTAAGTCTAAACTTAGGAAAATAAAAATATTAATGGATATTAATATAAAACTCGGTTACAAGTTTCTAAATGACATGGATCAAGCCAAATATAATATTAGTAATTGATTAGAGATTTAATCTCGACCGTTGAAGACTCGACAGAAAAAGTATAAGAGGAGGCTTGAGGGTCAGTTGGAGATACACCAGAGTGACCAGTCATTTGATTTTCTAGAGCGGGGTTTGCTAAGAGAAATAGAATCAATGATATGATTTGCAGCAAGGGGCAGTGAGTACGAGGCAGAGATAGTGTCGGAAGGCCAGCGCAGAAGCAGAAAGGCTGACGCAGAGGCTAGCAAGGACTGCGCAGAGGCCAGAAGGGCCTACGTCATCCACACAGAGGCTGCAAGAGTGACGCAGAGAGCCAGAGAGGTTGCGCAAAGCCTCAGAGGGATGACGCATAGGGTTTAAGGCTGATGCAGAGGCCAAGAGGGTTGACGCAATGCTCCAGTTTGTGCTGGAGAGGGTTTTGTGGGGCAAACTTTCAAAATATCTACTTATGAAGAGAGGTATTACTGCCATACTTTTTCTCTCTGTTGGGTGAGCTAGTTTGGCACCCAGTGTACTCAGAAAAGCTGATTAATAATAAAAACCCTCAGAACTGTTGCATAAGTTTTCTAAAGTTGGGTTTTTCCAAGGAAATTTGTCAAAAAATAATGGTGTCACTTATGTGTTTGTTCATTTCTTTCAGTTGTTGATCTATAGATGGTTGAGACTATGTTGTGTTTATTTCAGTGTTTATATGGTTAAATAACATGTTAGTAATTAAACAAGTAGGCGAAATAAACCAGAGAATACAAATAAAATTTCTAACGGGTAATACTTAGAAGTTTTAACATGGTATAAGAGGGTTGCAGATCACAGGAAAGTTGAAGGCACCAGCTAAATCAGATAATTTGCAGCAAAAATAGTTGTCTCGAGTGATAGAAGTTATTCCTAGGTAGAAAGCAGCAAAGAAGGGTTGACGCAAAGGGCTTCGTCATCAGTTCGTGCCAGATAGAGGCCAATGTAGAGGCAGAAGAAGGCAAAAGAGACTCATGAAGAGCCATGCAAAGACTAGGAGGGTTGACACAATTGGCAAAGGGAGAATTTCAACCAATGTCGAGATTGCGTAGAGCCTAGAGGCTCAGTCCTTTAGTTGCTGGGCCATAGGAAGTTGTGGGCAGATTGCGAGGAGTGAAGTTGGTGGGGTGTCATTGCTACCGAGACAGAACAATACCTAACGAGGCAAACCAAGGTAGAGGGAGTCGCTACCTAGGCAAATTTCTAGCCAAGAAATCCAGATCAGTGTTGCAGGTGCATAGGAGATCAAAGAGGTGTGATTCAGTGGTTGGCAGGTGGATTTCTAGGAGGGAAATCGAGACTCAGAGAGAGTCTAGCAGAGAACTTCCAGGAGGGAAGTAGCGACTCAGAGGGAGTCAAAGGGAGAACTTCCAGGAGGGAAGCAGAGACTCAGAGGAGTCATAAACTAAGAGCAGAGAGATGGCCATGAATGGACTGAGGGATCAAGACAGGCTGGACGGGGCGTCCAAATTTTTCATCTAGAAGGACAGGATCTGGTCTGTTCTAGATAGACATCGCATCAAGGCCTTCGCCTTGAGAACTGTGGCTATCCCAGTCAACCCAGCTGATAATGAAAGGTATGAGGATGTCATGGCCAAGGGGAAATGCATAATCCTTGATGGAGTCAAAGATCATGTAGTCCAACATATTGTCGAGAAGGAGACCGCAAAGGAAATGTGGGATACCTTGAAGACATTGTATCAAGGCACTTATGTGCAGAGGAATATGCTATTGGGGAATCAGCTGCGGTCATACCAGATGCAAAAGGGGGAGTAGGTAGATCACTTCCTCAGCAAGTTGCAAGAGATTCAAGACCAACTGACTTCCATAGGGGCCACCTTGGATCAGGAGTTGATGGTGAGGATTGCCCTAAACATAGTCTCCGAGGAGTGGGAAACATTCATCCAGAGAATTCTAGGTGGAGAGAATCTTCCAAATTGGGAAGAATTGTGGGAAGATCTTCGCCAAGAAGAGATCAGACGGTTGACCAAGATAGGAAGTAATAGAAAAGGAGCCTAGGTCAAGAAAGAGGAGGAAGAGGATGTAGCTCTGGCATCTACGGGGAAGCAAGAGAAGAGGAAGAACAAGGACCTCTCCAAGATAAAGTGCTTCAGCTGTGGGGAACTAGGGCATTATGCAAACTAGTGTCCGAGGAAGAAGAATAAGGGAGAGGCGTATGACTTCAAGGTAGCGCCAGCAAAGGCGGAAAAGGAGGTAGAGGAGGATGACAATTGTGCTATGAGTGCTCATGTACCTCTAGAGAAGAGGTGGGGAGACATCAAGATGTAGTTAGGAGGACTACAGGCGATGAGGGAGAGGATCCTTGAGGTACCCAAACTCTTGGATCATACTTGGCTACAGGAGCCTCGAAGTGAGAGTAGCAGGATGACAGATGGCGATAGAAGCGGATGTGGATGAAGCGGTAGAGAGTGCCAGAGTGCAGTAGTCCCAAGCAGTGCAGAGAGGTTGCAACAATGTGAGAGGCACAGAGGAGGTTGCAGCAGTGCAGGATGGAACAGAGAGGTTTGCAGTGGTTCAAGAGGCACAGAGTTGTTGTAGCAATGCAGAGGCAGTAGAGGGAGCACAGGATAGCGACAGAGAGAGCTTCAACATCGAGAGGGTTTCTAGCCTGACAAGTATGTCAGTAGTTGGGTGGACCAGTTACCTACTTCTCAATAACTAAGTTGCAGTGCAGTAACACGATGCAGCATGATGAGAGAGAACTGAAGTGCAGATGCAGTGTTGGGAGAAAGGACTAGTAGCAGCACAGATGCAGAGGGAGTTGCCGTATGGATGTAAAAGTGCCAGTGGTAGAGACATGGGCAGAAGTACAGGATGCAGCAGTGCAGAGGATGTTTGGTGAGGATGCCTAGCATCAGCACAGGTATTGGTGTCGTATAATCAGGGTGATGCTCAATGTGGAGTATTACTAGAGCATAGTCCTCTCTAAGAGGGAGTTTTGATTTGGAGTAGAATAGGATGTGATCTAGCCATGAAAATTAGTGGAGAGGCTAAAGCACATGAGATATCCAAGACCCAGAAATGGTTTGCGGAAATTCTACCCAGTGAAGGAGATATTAAAATAATTAATATTTTTAATGGGCTCCTAAGTCTAAACTTGGGAAAATAAAAATATTAATGGGCATTAATATAAAACTGGGTTAGAAGGTTCTAAATGACATGGATCAAGACAAATATAATCTTAGCCATTGATTAGAGATGTAATCTCAATCGTTGAGGACTCAACAACAAAATATATATATATAAGAGGAGGTTTGAGGGTCAGTTGGAGATATGTCAGAGTGATCAGTCATTCAATTTTCTAGAGTGGGGTTTGCTAAGAAAAATCGAATTAGTGATCGGAGTTGTAGCAAGGGGCAGTGAGTATAAAGTAGAGAGGCAGAGATAGTGTCGAAAGGCCAGCGCAGAAGCAAAGAGGCAAACACAGATCCAGAGGGAGCCACGCAGAGGCTAATAGGGACTGCGCAAAGGCTAGAAGGGCCTGCGTCATCCATGCAGAGGCTGCAGGAGTGACGCAGAGAGCTAGAGAGGTTGCGCAAAGCCTTAGAGGGGTGACATAGAGGGTTTCAGGCTAACGCAGAGGCCAGGAGGGCTGACGCAGTGCTTCAAATTGTGCTAGAGAGGGTTTCATGGGGCAGACTTTCAAAATATTAGCTTCCGAAGAGAGGTATTACTCCTAGATTTTTTATCTCTATCAGGTAAGCCAATTTGGCACCCAGTGTACTCATAAAATTTGCTTAGTAATAAAAAACCTCAGAACTGTTGCACCGGTTTTCCCAAGTTGGGTTTTTTCGTGGAAGTTTGTCCAAAAATAACGGTGTCACTTGTGTGTTTGTTCATTTCTTTCAGTTGTTGGTCTGTAGATGGTTGAGATTGTATTGTGTTTATTTCAATGTTTATATGGTTAAATAACTTGTTATTAATTAAACAAGTAGGCAAAATAAACCAGAGAATAAAGATAAAATTTATAACGGGTAATACTTAGAAATTTCAACAGGTAAGACTGTAATGTTGGTAAAGGAGAGGTATTTTTGGCCTAACATTAACAAGGATGTCAGAAATTTTATTTTTGGCCAACTAACAGAGGGTAGAAGTCAAAATATAGGGTTTTTTAATCCATTGTCGGTACTAAAAAGGCCCTGGGAAGATGTGAGCATCGACTTTGTCTTGGGACTGCCAAGGACACTAAGCAAGAATGATTTAGTGATGATCATTGTAGATAGGTTTTCAAATATTTCACATTTCATAACATGCAAAAGGATGAGTGATGCTACTGAAGTGGTTGTTTTATTCTTTGAGGAAGTAGTGATATTACATGGTTTTCCAAGAACCATTACTTCAGACAGAGATATAAGGTTTTTGGGTCACTTCTAGAGGACACTATGGAAATAAATGGAATCTAAATTGTTATACAATTCATCCTATCATATGCAGACAGATGGATAGATTGAAGTAGTGAACAGGAGCCTTCGAAATTTGTTGAGGAGAATGAGTTGGGAAAATCTCAATCAATGGGATATGGTCTTGGCATATGCAGAGTTTGCATACAATGATTCGATGGATAGATCAACTAGTAAGCGTCCATTTCATATTGTTTATGAGCAATCACAATTGTTGTGGTCCTGATACAATTGTCATATTTGAAGGAAAGGAAGAGGGATGATGCAAGCATTTTTGCAGATAAGATGCAATGAATACACAAACAAGTGAAGAAAATTTTGCGGCGAATTAATGACAGGTTTAAGGAGAAGGAAAATTTGAAAATAAGAGCATAGGATTTTGTAGAGGGAGAATTACCAATGGTGCATGTGTAGAAGGAAATATTTCCTAGGGATACCTACAACAAGTTGAAATATAAGAAAATAGTCCCGTGTAGAATTCTTTGAAAATTTTCTAAAAACGCCTATAAACTAGAGTTGTCAAGAGACTTGGATATCTCTGCAATATTCAATTTGGATGATATATATGAGTTTTGTGAAGGATAAGGAATTAAAGAGATAGGTACGCCCAATGAGTGGAAGGAATGGTTACCATTTAAACATGTTGAATAAGTGGAAGAAATCATGGCCATAAGTGTTGGAAACAAGGCCCGCTAAAGGGAATATATGAAGTATTTGGTCAAATGGAAAAACAGGTTCTGAAGATGCATCATGGGTGACTGAACAAAATCTTATTGGGTTGTGTTATATTCTTTCCACGACTATTCCACGTACTTAATCGGGGGGTTAGAAGGGGGGCGGAACCCCCCCTTCGTTGCACCGATTGCGTGGGGGGGGGGGGGGGGTCACAAGGGGTTTGAGGGGTGCAAGTAACCCCACTCTATGGGGTCCAGGGCAGCGCCCCAGAAAATTTTGTTTTTGGACCCTATATTAGGTTGGGCGGACCTACCTATGGTTTTGTGCATGATTTTTCACACATGGTTCTGGACGCGATGGTTATCGATCCATGGTTTTGGACGCTTCGGCTTGTATAAATATGTATTATAACATTGAAAGGAAAATAATGAAAAATCAAGCTGGTAGTCCTGGTTTTGGGATCCAGAGGAAAATCTCTGTGTATATGTGTTTTATATGTTATGCTCTCGCATTGTTTATTTTTTGTGTTTTAGAATTCGTATGCAGGTAATTTTTGTACGGGGTTAAAACCTACAGATCTATCATGTCTATAAGGGACTTCAATCTCTGAAGGAAATACCACATTAGTTGGTAGCTCATGTGGGTGTCTGATGCAGGAGCATCCTTAGTCTTGGGAAAAATTCATCAACCAAAAACAAGTTTCTATTTGAGTTCGTAATAAGTGTTGTTACTCCCATGTATTTTGAGTTGCTGATACACCTAGTTGGTAGTTGTTGCTACTCTTGTATCTACGTTTTATCGAAGCGACAACTAATTTTGAGTTTTTGGCATTCCCAAGATCGTGTTTTGATCATCGTGTTGTGTGGAGTTGCTCACACACCCAAAATCGGTAGTTGTCTAATTACGTTATTATAGGACAATTGCTATTAGATGCGCTAAGTGAACGAGACATAGGTTACACATTTTAGTTTGTCTGCATCCTGTTAGGAAGTGAATCAATTTAATTCTGGAAGGCGAAGAGGTCGACATCATGAGAAATGGTATTTTTTTTTTAGTTGGAATGCGAAGAGATCAACAATATGAGAATAAATTGCAAGAACAATTTTGGACTTTGGGTATTTTTCTTTTGACTCTCGGGGCTTTGGATTTTGGCTACTACGTGATTAGGGAGACCTTCGCCTGCTACATGGTTGGGAATGAGCACTTTGGATGTTTTGTGGTATTGTTGTGTCGTTGCCTATAAATTTCAAGTGTTCTATAAATGATCGTCAAAAATCTGAATTCTTGTCTATAATAAGACATTTTGAATGAATAAACACATTTAAATTATATTTTGAGTTCTTGTGGGAAGGCTTATATTTACTCGTTGTTTACGCTTTCTCATTTAATCCTTTAATTAATTTAATACAATAGCCAAAATCAAATGGTTGGGGATGTGAAATTTGTAACAATGATTATGATTTTATAATTTGTTATGAAATCTATAGACTCCTAGATTGCAACACCTCATCACAAAGGAGGTTTGGGTTTACACAATCACCACACTATGGAAATTGTTTAGTATCAAAAACTTAATGGAGATGGCTCCAAGGAGACTTTGATATGTGGAAATCAATCTACCATCAAAAGTATGCCCCACACACTCTCCCCCCCCAACAACAACTTATACCATTGTGGCCTACCCACTCTAGCTCATCCATATGGACCTTGGCCAAAAAATGAATGCACCTAATCCAAAAAACATTGTTTCTAGGAAGTAAAGGATGGAAGCTTTGGTCTATTCTAGCAAGACTTGTGAAAACATCTCCTTGAACTCTAGGAGAAACCACAACTAAAAAATCTTCGCCTACAAATGATAGTTATGGGCCTACTAACAATCAAGCACTACTAGACTAATTCAGGCACTAGTCGGTAGTGGAGACTGTTAGCGCTTGAGATTTCACCCTAGGCTGAGGAAGGTAAACCTTCAAGGCTACATCAAACCATTTCACCTCGTAGCTAGCCCTACGAGGTATGAGAAGGCTCTCTCGGGTCAGATTCGATAGATCTTTCAATATGATTAGGCTGACCAATTAATAATAAAGATTTTAGGCTAGTAAATTGATAGGGGGTTGGATTTAATGATTTTTGGGGTTTTTTAATGGAATGACGGGGATTTTCTGGGCTACATGGGCAAAATCACAGCTTCAAACAGAGAAATATAATGACTACACAGGTTATCAACTGAGGCAAGGTAGGCATGCAATTTAACACCAAATCTGGTTTCAAATGGGATGGCAAGACTGGTGAGGAGCTAAGGAGGGCAGACAATAACTCTGAATCCTCCTTAAACAGTAGAAAACATTGAATGCGAACAAACTTATAGGAGGAGCATATAATACTATGAATTCCTACCTAATCACTTCATTTGTTCAGCTTGAAATGGTCATGAAATGAAATGGAACATAACTGATTACATATGAAACAAGGGAAAACTTATGCTAAATCAACATACCACATGAATCTCAGCAAACAAAGCTGTGAAATTCCATTCAATTCTCTGTCATAAAACTGTACAATAAAAAGCTCTCTGCTTCTCCAGCAGCTCCCAGCGCTCAGAAAAACTCCCCTCTCTCACTCTCTTTTTTTATAAATGAATTTTTTAATACATTAAATAAAACTGCTGCCCAAAACAAAGGCGCTGTTTTAACTAACACTTCATAAATTAGAAAAGAGCGTTATATTCTATCCTAAAGTAAGGCAGCTTTCCTCTAAATCTGCTGATGATTGACCAAAACTGGAGCGCATATCTAGTTTGCAATATTAATTAAAATCTGGGAAATAGGAATCGAATCCTATTTTGTTGTTCTGGCACCGTTTGAATAGCGGTGGCATTACACGTTTACCCTTGGCACTCTTCTGCTTCTCGTAAGAATCTAGTAACTTTTGGTGTGTAAACAGCATCAAAAACAAGATCGTATGCCACCTGGAGCTCCACATCAACATAGTCGGCATCCAATTCTATAGCCAAACGAAGTACATCAAGGCGTGTTGCTTCATCAATACTCCAACGCTGCCGTTCTACCGAGATTACAGCAGGAGGAACAAATAATGCAGGCCTTCCATTGGTTTTGGAATTATCACCATAACGATATCTAATGTGAATTTTTAACGCAGATGACAGTAATTATTTCAATTGAACAAGTTTTGATGGAAAGGATATGGATTTACATCTGTACAATACGTATATCCTCTGTCTTTAACGCCAATAATGAGCCCATCTATGAATTGTCTCCACCATTTGGGGGAATAAGGCGCTGACACTCTCATTGATAAGGGTCTGGAAGAACTGTATTGCATCCGCATCATCCAAAGAAGAGTCTTCATCATCAACAGGTTCAGTGGACACATCTAAAAAGCTATCCAGGCCACAAATTTGTCGTGCTTGCTTATCTGCTTCTTCTATAAGGTTTAGCTCCTTCAGCAATTCATCAATCTGGAGTTTGACAGACTTTCTTTTCCGACCTGAATTTCTGAGGTCCTCATGGTTTCCCCTTAATGGTATCAATATATTCTAGCTCTTCACGGGGAGTTAGCAGGCCACTACAGATATCACCCTTAGGACAGACAGACACAATCGACTTCAGCTCTGCCCCTTCTGTTGCTAATGGAAGTCCATAAATGTAAGCTTCTCCTGATGTGCAACAAAAAAGTCGAGAGAGCATATAGATGATGGAAGACTTTCCAGATCCACTGTGACCAACAATAGCAAAACGTTCTCCCTCATAGAGTTTCAGGTTAAGGCCCTTTACTGCTTCAACTTCCCTATGGACTCTTTTAGTTCTTAGACTCGTTCCATGGTCAAATGACCAAAACTCCTACCATTTCCTGGCTGTAGTATAGACTTTCCTCAGATTTTTAAGCTCCACAACAACTTTAGATGCCAAACCTGGATCAACTCGCTCTATGTTGGAGTTGTCATCCTCATCTCCTCCATCAGAACCAGCTGAAACTTCTTCAGGCACATCAATGGATGTATTTATACCAAACCTTGACTCATTTAATTGTTGCCCTGACAAACTGCTGCCCTGATCAAAAGCTGAGTAGGGAAATTTTTCTTTGTAATTAACCCAGAAATTTAAAAAAAAATAAAACTCCAGGGCTTCTTTGAACCTCTCTGTGGATGCGGCCATGTATTATCTAGATACCATGCAGTCAAAATGTAGAAGATGCTATCCATTGCCAGAATGCAAATTAGTGCACCCACACTCAAATGAGTGCCACCATCACCTGGCTCTTTTCCTATGGATGTAGACCATAAGTCATTAAGATTTAAGCCCTTTCCACTGCCTTCAGCACATACAATCACATTCATTGCAAGTGCCAACCCAACAGGCGAGAACAAAGAAAGAAATGAGCATGTTATACGTGTCCATTGCAACAACTCTACAGGTACTATGATAAAGCTACCAAGAATCATGAGAGCTCCAGAGACACTTATTGTTGTCCTGACCTTTGAAAACATTGTGCTTAATGCAAATGCCATAGTAATCAGAGATAATGTGAAAGAATAAACAAGTAGAAAAGTCACTTTTGTATCTGATACAGCAAAGAGTCCAGTGACTTTGGCCATCAAAACCAAGATCAGAGAGGTGAAAGCACCCATTGCGGCATATGTCAGCAATCGCCCCTGCTGCTGCATTGAACAATACAGTCCTACTTACACTGTTAAGCTCACTCAAATCCACCACCGAAGGAATCAATACTAGATCAGATGTTCCAATATAAGGAGTTGTTTGGCCACTTGCTACTGTAGAAACTATGAACTTCGGCACTCCAAGGGGAAGGGCCCTTAGAGAAGGAGCAATGAAAGAAATTCCTCCACTTCCTCCTATTAATCATAGAGCAGTTCCTCTGTAGCGTGCCCGAGTCCTCCTGGCTCATAAGTTTGTGCAGGGACCGGAGTTTGAAGTTTGCTACTGTCTTAAGAAGAGCTGAAGATAAATTACATAATCTGAAAAGCAACATTAATGATTTCTTCTTCAAAACCCTGTTTTGAAGAAGAATCAATCTCTGATAGAAGACAGAGTCTAACAGAGACAATGGCTACCACAAGAAGACTAGTAACCCAAGCTAGAGGGGGAAGCATGGAGTCAATTCTAGGATAACCTCCAACAAAGGTTAATCCCACTTTCCTCCCATCCATATAGACGATGATGGGGATACAACTCGAAGTTTTCCTTTACTATTCGAGGAATTTACCATCTAGAAGTAGGGCATTAGGAATTGCAAAGAGATAAGATATTGCTAAACTCCTAGTCAAAAATCTCCTTCTTCTTGTGGCTCCTGCTGCAAAACTGAACCCTAACCTGGGATAACGTTTAGAAGTGCAACCAACATGGTCCCTCTAGATTCTCTCTCTTCCTCCTCCACTTTGAAAATATTGAACATATTTTTAACAGTTGCACCTTCTCCAATGGCCTCTAGCATCGAATGGAAAATTGCTTCAATTATTCCAATTAGGACCCACTAAGTGTTCCAAAAAACATTATTCAATGGCAAATCCAAGTCTTTTCTACTTCTTCCTCAACCACTTATGGATACTCTCTCCTAGATTCTTGTTATGGGATTTGTGGAGAAAGCACAATATTTGCATCTTCAAAAACCTCTCTCAACCGCTTGACTCTCTCTGGAACATTATATGAAGGAATATCAAATAAATCATCAGTGCTCTCCTCTAGTCAACCCAAGACTGACAAGCAAATGGTTTATAAACCAAACTTCTCAGTAGATGGAACCTTACCTCCATCCTCCCTACCCCTTCTTCCACCCCAATATGACCACCTACTCTGGCTATCCCTTCATCTTGGTCCCCTCTACCTCTCTCCTTTCTTAAAATAAATTTTGATTGTGCCTTAAGAGAAAACCCTAGGAAAATTAGCTATGGTGGCATATTCAGAAATCATCTTGTGTTACCTCTTTACATATGCTCTGGCACACTGGGCATCAACAACAACAATGCGACATAGCTACCTACTTTCCTTGAAGGCCTATAAATAGCACTAATACTCCAAACATTTTGTGGAAGGATATTCTCAACTTATTAACCAAATGCTCCATAAGTTCCAAAACAACACACCTGTTCATAAAATATCGAAGAGATGACGCTTGGATGGATTGCTTTGTTAAGTCTCCTCTCAAATCGTCAACAATCCTGTCAGCATCCCTAACCACATCTGAAACTTAGGGAACAAGGTGGTAGATGCGCTTGCAAAATATGATTTTTTGGACTCTTCACCAAGGATCTCCTCCACATGGCATCTTTTGGCAGATACTTCTGTCAAGAAGTCTTATTGGCAGCTCACTCAAAAAGACTTGCAATCCCCAGATGGGGTGTTAGGAGTGCGCGATAGTGGGGCTAAAAAATAATTCATGTATGCTGTATTGTGAGTTTTTTTAAAATTTTATCTTCAACCTCTCTGAGAAGAGTTCCATTTTGGATATTGTTTGGCCTTCTTAGTGACCATCAGTCTAAAATAACTACATCATTATGTAATCTCATGTTTTGAAAGCAATACAAATTTACTGCTCAAATAAAACAATCACAATGAATATTAACATGATAAGAATTGTATGGAATTAAGCACGATGTTGTAACATACAATAATGGCATCAAAAATCATCTCACATTCATTATTATACATCTCATCAAATGGTAGTTTTTAATTATTCTCAATGAAATGGAACTATGGCACATCTAGACAATGAGACTCAATCACATCTCTTAGTTAGAATACATGTTGCAAAATGTTGACATGTGTATTTTTGCAACCATGCATCGTCACAATTGGTATTAAATTAGCTACTCGTTGAAATAGATGCAAGAAATACTAGCTTTGGATCATTATTTTTTAATCTCCATGTAAAACGAATGGGATTAATTCACATCGAGAGTGAACTTTATCATTACAATAATAAGTTGGTTAAAATGTATTCATTTGAATTATGGTGTGCAAATTTTCTACCAACATGACTACCCTTGTTATGGTAGAATATCAAACATAAATCAATTAATTATACATCAACCACAATCATCGGTATGGGAGAGTTTACAAGAATTTTCAAAGGTAGAGTCCAAAGTCATTTGTATGAAAATCATCTTAACAATGGATCAATGGTGTGACATATGAAGACAAAAGGTAATCCTCTCCTAGTTACACTCCATTATCAACATATTTGGATTTAATCTACTTATTTTTTAACCTTTTGAGAATATCAATATAGTGACCTTTCAATGTCATATTCTATGTCAAGTAATCTACACTTCTATTTGTTTCTTTCTCTTTACTAGTATACATTCTTTGGTGATTGTTCATTGAAAGGTAAATAAGGGTAAGCTTGTTTTCTAATGTAATTAGTTTTTTATTGAAGTATATTATTCCATTGATGTCCGACAAGAGGTTTTTTATTTTCTACATGATATCCCTTATGGATTGAAAAAGAAAAGTTTTACTTACTAAGAAGGACAATGATGCAGGAGCATCGGGACTTAGCCAACAATGTGAAAACTTGTTCACATGTTGTGGCTAAACAGGTTGAAATTCATTGACTGATTGGTCAAAACTGGTTTTACTGAGAGGGTTGGATCTTTGCTCATTTGAATTTGTTTCATTGGCTTCTTTCACCTGCATCAAAGGGAGTCATACTAGGAAGAGGAAGGAGTATGTTGCACATATAGTGTCGACCCCTATTAAGTTTGTACGAACTTTGAATTGATAATTAAAGTTGGTAGCCTTGGGAGTTGCAACATTCTTTTTGCAATACCGAGGCTCATCACGTTGGTTACATACTTATTTGAAGCGTATTATTCTTATCTTTAATCTGAATGAAGTTTATGTACAAGCAACTCACATTGAGTCAGATGGAAGGAATGTTAATGACAGTTTCTCCTTAGAATATGTTTAGTCAATGGAAGGCAAGAACAAAGGAAAGGAGAAATTAAAATGGACAACCATAGTGAAAAATGAAGGTGGGAAACCTTCATGTTCCTATTGCAAGAAGGACATGATGAGGATAAATGTTGGAAACTGCATCTAAAACTAAAACCAAAATGGTTATGGGATCAAAAGGATAAACTTAAGACCACAACCACAATCCAACATGACCTTGGATCATATTTAGGCCATGAAATTGAGATCACAACCATGGGAATACAAGGGATATCTTTTATTTCTTCTTCTAGTTCTCGTGTTCATTCTTCAAAATCTAAAGTAATACACAAGGAAAGGAAATGAAGTGAATTATTTCATGTTAGGATCATCTCAAAACATACTAAGATTGATACACTTTTTGATAGTGCATCATGAGTTAATATTATTTCCGAGGAAATTATTAAGAAACTGGGAATGGAAACTAGGCCTCACCTGAAACCATATCCTTTAGGTTAGATATGTGAAAATGCTCTGTTACAAATGACCAAGCAATGTTACCAAAGATTTATAATCACATCCAGTTTCATAGATGAGACGGAGTTACATGTGGTGCCACTTGACATTTGTGGGATTGTTTTGGGAAGTCCATATTTGTATGAGTGGAAGGCTATCTTTTACAGGGAGGAGAACAAGTATTATCTTATAAAATATGGGATTGAGTTCAGTGTAAGGGCTCATTGAATGAAGACTCATTTGTCTCTTGTGAATACAGGACAAATGAAAAGGCTAGTAAATGCAAGCAAGAATTTTTCACTCATGTCTGTAAAATCTGAGGATAATGATAAAGCCAAAGCAATTAAAGAGTGTGATCCTAGAGATGAAATAGTTAAGAATTTTTCTATTTATGATAAAGTGTTTCGGGATTCCCAAGACTTACAAAATGAGGATTCATTGCATGCTAGCATCAAGGATCCAAACTTACAACATATGGTTGAGAGCAAAATAGATCCATTGGTTAATGTTATTCCTATTAAGAAGAGAAATCATTTTGTTGATTAATTCTCATTAACAACTGTGTTCATTTTTACAACTATTATGTTGTGTATGTTTAGTAGTTGTGACAGTGAATAAAAATGTTTGTGAAAGTCAGAGAATGATTGATTATGTCTACAATGTTATGACAATTTTCATCCTTATTGGACAATTTGTTGTGATGAGTCAAATGTTCATTATTCGAGCACAATGGATTGATACTAGACAAGTGATGAAGTACTACCCTCACTTGTTGAATAAAATCAAACTTTTGGTGGTCCAAAAGCTTCTTAATGGGGAGGATTATTCTAGGAGGATTCCCATAATTGTTCCAAAACGATGGTCTCAATTGTTGATGAAAAGTCTTCATGTTGAAGATCTCATTAATAACTTTCCAACGCCACTTGAATGGGGTCAAACATACATCATATGAGAAAGTTATGGCCTAATGAACTTTTGTTTGAACAAGTGAAAAGATGAGCAAGGTTAACATGTAGCATCACCAGGGACTGACACATGTTTGTATGGATGTTGATGTGGTAGTACAAAAGAAAATGTGGATGTTGATGTGGCAGTATGAAAAGTGACGAGTGGCAATACGAACAATGACATAACATGATAATTGGAAACACAAATATTGACACAAAATTATTGGTGTGCAGGGGTGTTGATGTGGTATGTGACATGGCACGATGACAAAGCAACTGTTAGGTCCCTATACTACTACTGTAACCCCTTATTGTTATTAGTAAAAACCCCTTATATATTGTTGTGCCCATGTAGTCCCCATGTTGTTATTATTGTGCCCATATTGTTATTGTTGTGCCCCATAGAAGCCCACTATTGTTATTATTGTGCCCTTACATTATTATTGTTATGTCGACTCTGATTATATTATGACCCCTTAAACTCCTATATATAGAAAGGAGGTCTTGTCATTTGTATCATCCAAGAATTATTCATTTGTGTAATGTAAAGGAGGTTTCCCCTCGAAGAGGTTGATTTCTAAGGCATTGATCTATCTTTTCTATCTTTTTGTGAGCTGGTTTCATAACATTTGGTATCAGAGCTTTGGATTCTGTGGTTTCGCTACTCCAAACAGGCCATCATGGAATTTTTGCTATAACGTTTTTCTGCGACATTTCAAAAGCTAAAAAGAAAACTCGTTTGAGACGACATCTTGCTGAACCTCGGGTTCGAATTTCAGATATTGTCTCGCTATATTTTCGGAGATACGATCTGAGGAAGTTAGGGTTGTTACAAGCTCTAAAATTCCCTCTCAAATAGGTCATCGTGGAAGTTTCGCTATAATTGTTTTTCTAGAAAGTTTTGGACTGGAATTAAAAGCCATTGGAGCCAAAAACTTGGTGAAGCTCGAGCCCAAATTTCAGATCTTGTTTCTCTATATTTTTGGAGATACAGTCCATGACATTTAGGGATTTTGTAGGCTCCCAAATTACATTATAAACAGGTGACCTTGGGAAAATCATCATAACTATCTCTCTGAGCATCTGATTCAAATTTTGTAAAACATGACCGAAAGCCGACGAAGTATAGTTTGTTGGGTATCATTTTCAGAACCTAAGGGTGAAACAGTGACGCGTGGCACATCATACAAGTTCGCTCTACTGAACTAGTCTATAATTAGGTCATAACTGGAGATTGGGATTAACTCTTTCTTCATGTATCCAATCTTGATCAGATTTTTAGGGTTAGAAAGAGGACTCAGAGGGCTACTACAGGACGTAATTTCAGAACTTGGAGATTTGAAATTATAGAGTTACAGTCGTTTCAAGATCGAGCTCCTAAAATCAAGAAAAGGCGATATGAGGAAGTTTAATAGCAAGGATCCGTTAAATCAGATACCACAGATGGAGCAATATTTTGATCTACCATGAGGTACAACTATTACAAAAGGTCCATATTGCATCTTTATATTTAGAACCGAATCAAGTTTTATGGTATAAAGGGCTTCATTCTCGTAAAGCACTTGTCACTTGGTTAATTTTCACAAAAGAAATGATAGCACATTATGAGGATACAAAGAGTAACACCTTTAGCCAATTGATAAATCTCAAACAAAGGGGTTCATGGCAGAGCACATTGAGGACTTCCAAAAATTGAATATAAGGGTAAATGATATTCCAGAGAAAAAAAAGATTGATGTCTTCATAGGGAATTTAAAGGATAACATTCAACATGAGGCTCGTCTGTGGGAACCTGATTCATTGGAGAAGGCATTCGGGTTGGCAGGAAAAATTGAAAGCAGAATTATGGAAACAAGGAATCCCACCACTCACAACTATAATTATGGAAGTGTTTTTTCTCCTAGCCTTCCAAAACCTACAAGGTTTACACCACAAAAATTGGAAAAAAAAAAAGAGAAAAAAGGATTTGTTACAATTGTGATAGCAAATACACTAAAGGTCATAAGTGTGCTGAGAAGAAATTATTTTACATAGATTATGAAGAGGAGGAAGAAAAGGATCAAGAAACATCAAAGGAAGAGGATATACACTAGGAACCAACCCCAGAGAAATAAGAAATGAATCCGACCATATCTTGTAATGCATTGGTTGGAATTACCACTCCTCAAACTATCAAGAAAGAAGGACATATGAAGAAGAAAAATGTTCAAGAAGTGAAAGATCACATTGAGCATCAAGAAATGAATCTGACCATATCTTGTAATGCATTGGAAGAAATTACCACTCTTCAAACTCTCAAGGTAGAAGGACATATCAAGAAGAAAAAGACTCAAGCAGTGAAAGATCACATCGAGCATAAACAATAAGTTCTCCAACTTTTAAAGGATAATGCCACTTTGATGCAGAATCAAATGAAACAACAGGCAAATCAACATCACAGTGAAAGAAGTTTTGATGTAGGTGATTGGGTATTTTTACGGCTACATCTCAAGCAAGCTATTTATGAGAAGGAAATGTTGGCAATACCACATGCACTTAAGAAATGGCGACCTTACCTAATGGGAAGACACTTCAAGGTAAAAATGGATAATGATAGTCTTAAATACTTTTTAGAACAAAGATTATCTTTAGAAGAACAGAAAAAATGGATCACAAATATGTTGGGTTATGACTTTGAAATCATCTACAAAAAGGGGAAGCAAAATGTTGTCACAAATGCACTCTCAAGAAAGGATGAGGATGTGGAAGCATTGTTTTGTGCTATTTCTATTATCCAACCAGATTGGATAAACGAAGCAAGGGATGAATGGAAGAAGGACGAAGAAGTGTGGCCACTCATTCAAAAGTTGCAGAAGATCCCAGTTCAAACAATATTTCCAGAACTTGACAAGGAAGGAAAAATCATATTGGAACCTAGAGCATTCACAGAAACAAGAACCCGACAGCTACTAAATCAATCAATTTCCGAGTATCTCATCAAGTGGAAGAACTTACCCGCTAAAGATTCCACATGAGAGGAAAGTAATTTTATACAGAAGCATCAAGAACTACTGAAGTGTTGAGGAAAACACTTTTTGAAGGGGAGGGGCATGTTAGGTCCCTAAAATACTAGTGTAACCCCTTATTGTTATTAGTACACCCCCCTTATTATTTTGTTGTGCCCATTTAGTCCCCATATTGTTATTATTGTGCCCCATAGAAGCCCACTATTGTTATTATTGTGCCCTTACAGTATTATTGTTATGTCGTCTCTGATTTTATTATGACCCCTTAGACTCCTATATATAGAAAGGAGGTATTGTCATTTGTATCATCCAAGAATTGTTCATTTGTGTAATGTAAAGGAGGTTGTACTGTAGAAGACATTGTTTATTGCAAGTGGGAGACCATATGAGACTGTCCATTAAGTTTTTAGAACAAGTTGAGGCAAACTTTCAAGTTAACATTCACATGCAGTTCTAATGTTAATTTGAGATCAAACCCCCTCCCTAAGTAAGGTACCCATCCTCCCAATTCCTGATTAGGGTTGTGGGATTGTAATGTCCCCATTTTTATTTTTCTCCATAGCATAACCAACATGGATTTCCAGGGCGGGGGGTGGCCAGGTCAGTGGACCAGGTTTATGTCATCAGGGGTTATGATGGAGTTTTGAGGAGTTTTCATGGGGTCTGATGGCATTCTCTTGGCATATTCATCATCATGAGCAATTCTACACATCTTGTTTTTGGTTCCGTGACTTTCTAATAATTCTCGTAAAACGAGGTTATTATTGGCATAACTTAATTAATTATACTCGAGGTGGCATTACAGGGAGGTTAATTGATGGCACACCTCAGTGTAATAGCTTGTTAGAACCAGAACGAGAAGATTTACAAGATGGGATGCTGAGAAGTGACTTCCAGTGACCGAATACAGTATGGTGGGAGATTTACCATTTTCCTTAGTTAAAATGACTTTAATTAGTCATTTAATTAAGAAAAAATAATTAATTAGAGGAAATGGGCCAAAAGTGACTTAAGTAAAATAAAATAAAATAAAAGGGGTCACTTAAGATAAAGTCAATGGAGGAGCTTGTAGAATAATAATAAAATAATAAAATAAGATGCTTCTAGAGGCTTAGAGATCTATCCATCAGATCTATAAAAAGAGGAGGGAAGATCATTTGGGACATCTTGGATCTGATATTGTTTCTTGTATGAGAGGCTGAGAACCCAGTTCTCTACTCCAGTGGTAGCCCCAGGATGAAAGCCCTCGAGTGATTCAATAAGAGTGGGCGAGCACCCATCTCTTCCCTTGGTGAATCCATTCAGGATTCAGATGTTGAAGTTTATTGGTTTTCAGTTTGTTTGGAACGCTGATTGTGACTTTATTGTATATCTGTTTGAGGCCAGTTTATCTCATAGATATGGGTGTATGTGCATGTAAACCCCAGTTTATCTAATATAATAAAGCTGAGGTTTTTCCTGTTCATTGTGTTATGGGATTGCAGTGCTTTTTCTATTTAATTTTACATGGCAATCTTCTATTTATGAATGAGATTTTTATCTAGATTTTTTTTAGTTAAAAATTTGAGCTTGTTCCAAATTTAACTCATTTGGGACATTACAGGGATCTATCTAGGCCCAACCTTCAAGATTAATAATGAGAATGGGGTTATTTATTTTCTTTTTTCCTTAATCACTTCAAATCTCATTTATGAGGTAATTATCATCTTTTGTTCATCAATAACTTTTCAATGATATAAATTTCATCAAAAATTCAAGTTATGAGCACAAAGTAATGCCCACTGGAAGATTGGCCCCCAAATGCACATCAAAATTTGTACTAGTCCATGCAACCAACACGTGGCATCTCTTATCCACATGTCACTCCTAAATTGGTCCAAATTTGATAGATTATACCTCTGATAGCTATATCATCCTTTAACAACAAGGGAACATTTTAATCATATAAACAATACTATCTCATCATTTACGTAGCTTGACATTGGTTTCAATTGAAAAGAACCTGAACTCTTCGTTGTCTTCCATCACTTAATGGGCTTTCGAGTGTTATTAGTATTCCCCCCGAGGCCTTAGGTCACATCGTTGAACTTGCCCTATATTCAGGCTGATTTGATATAGAAGGTCAATTGAAGCCGACACATATGAAAATTGACAGACATGTCGATTTCTATTAGTATCAAGAGGAAATCTTGATACAAAGGCCCAAACCTCTTAGTAGTATGACGCCCAACACACCGATAACCTGATATCCCAAACTCCATGTCACCTATCACTTCATCTCCACATCACCTGCCACTTCATCTCAATGTCAGCACAATGATGACACCACATCATCTCCAGTTGGCACCAAGTCAATGTCATGTATGTGCCACATCAACGCCACATCATTGTCACACCATCCCACATTTATACCATATTAATGCAACATCAGGGCCACTTATTTGGCTTGATTGTTTTGGGGGGATTCCTTGTAATCCTTGCATTTTATTTGAAGCCTAATCTTTGACATGCATCACTATTCATTTTCAACTAATAACTAACACCTCTTTAGCAATAGATGACATTTTTGCACGATTGTGGTCCCATAAGTACCATCAAATTATCTCGATACATAGGCCAAAGCTCCTAATACTCCATCACATGACACTTGATAATGGAGTCCTACTAAGAGGAGAGTTCCCATCGATTAACATGCATAATGAATTCCACTAGTATCTGTTATGCTCCTATACCAATAGGTGTCATATTTCATCATTGACTTGATGAGCTCTGTAATATGTTCATACATTTTCTGGTTGCAAAGGTTTTCCATATTGTCAAAAGATCAAAAATTTAAAAAATGTAAAGAGGGTATACCCTAAAAGAAAAATCAAAGGGTAAAAAATAAAATGGTCGAAAAAAATGAGAAGAAATGAACCCCAAACAAAAATAGACCAGGAAAGTGTGCAAGTCTAAATGCCACTACTATTTCATTTTCTGTAATAAGTAATTGTGTGCAGCTTTTCATTTATGCCACAATTGATGAAGAGTCAAACTATTCAAACTGGGCTCATTCATCTTTCAATTTCATGCTGTAGAGATAGAGAATAAAATCTGACCAAACAGTTTAATCTTGGTAGATAAGAAGATAGGTAGAGTAAATAAAAGGAGTTCAACAGTTTAATCTGAGCCCTTGGATGTAATAAGGTTAGATCTAGATAGATTTCTATATGTAAAAGAAAAAGTGTGATAACGGTTTGCTGGTTTAAGTGCACCCTAATAAAGAAGAAAAAATGTCAGGCTAAAGTAGGTAGGGTAGGTAGATGATGTTGCAGAATGATACTTGTGATGAAAAATGCTTCTAAATTTGTTGATCTTTACTTTTATTACCAGTACAAGGCATACATTACACTTAATGCAATTTGAGCAAGGCAAGGATAAATAACTAACTTCCATTCATATTTTCCCCTAAAGATTTCACTAATTCCCCCTAAAAGTATTAAGGACTTTGAAAATCAAAGGGGCTCAGAGCATTTCTCTAACTTCTGGAGAGACCGGACCCTCGGCCCAATGATCTAAAAGCCTAAGTACTTAAAAAATCATCGACCCAGCATTTTATTTCATTTCATAAAGTTTTTCTGAGTAAAAAACCTATTTTACTTAGGAAATGCATAATATCGCTTGAAAAACCCCTTTTCCCACTTTAGCCTAAGTTTGAATGTATACTTCAATATTTTGCTTAGCGCTTCCATTACATTTTTCATATTAACTTTAACTATTATTATATAAATCCATAAGAAATGTTAACCCTTCCCGTATTAGTTAATTATACATAAAATCCCAAATTTTAATATAATCTCGCCCCGGTTGAATACAACCATAACCAATGTTCAAAAAGGGGATTAATGAATTAACCTGTAATTCATTAATAACTCTAACTTTCCGCTACACAAAGGGATTAATTAACCATTCAGGTTAATTAATAACCTACCCATCAACCAATAAAACTGGCCCTGATACGATTAAACCATATTTTATTGTGTTGGGCCCCGCTGTATAAACTCCCGCCATCTCCATAACCCGTCAGTCGTCTGATCATCGCATCCCCATCCAACAATTGACAGCGATATTGCGACGGCCCATCCCACTTCGTTTTAACCCGCGATCGCCCGACAGTTTTCCATCATACCCCTACCACGCGTCGCCCGCTCCATGTGTTCACTTGCCCTCAGCTCAAAACCGCCTAGCCCCAAAAGCGGTGCGATGCTTACCGCTTACTACCCTTCTGCATAACGACAACACGTCCCATCACACTGATGTCATCTACCTAATAAATGCCAATAAGTGCCGCCAAACCAAATTTCGTTAAATAAACGATAAAAACGTCATTTTCCCCATTATCCTCTACGAACTTTTCTCCATGCAAAATAACGTTCAGTCAACTGTCCGAGCATTCAGCCCACCACCCGGCCAAGAAAAGTCTAGCATCGTACTCAGTAGTCCGTCATTCAGCCTGCAAGTACACAGTTTACCTATTTAATCCAGGTATTTATTCATTTTGCCCTGTAACCCTACAATTTATGTTTTCCACTAAGAATTCTACCAGTGAAAGCCAAAATTCAGGGTAAAAACAGTTAGTAATCGCCATGAAAAGACCCTAAGCCTACTGTTTGGTCAATTTTTCCCAGAAAGCCCCAATTCCAGTTTGAATACACAAGAACCAAACATGGAAACTCCTATAGCCCTGAATGTCGCACCCATTAATGCTCCTCACAAAGACTTAGATTATCTGCCTCTTGCAGATAAATATTTCCAAATAAAAGATTTATCTAGTGACAGGAACCATCTTCAGGCCTTCTGCCAAGTCAGAGAAAGCTATTTAAACAAGTCTAACATCTTTGGACTGTGGGAATCTAATCTTCCCATGTATTTCCTCCCCTTAGTCCATGTTTTCCCATAAATAATTCATCATTGTTATGCCAGCTATGACCCTGTCCACAGAGCAGTTATGTCCCCATCCCAGACTATTCTTTTTCCCATAACTGCTAAGTCCATTAATGAAATGGTACAGTTCCACTCCACTGAGCCCCTTGCTCCTCTTTCCATTGGTTATCTACTCGAAAAAGCATCTCAATTGCCCACATCAGAGATAAACCGTATTGCTCAGACCTTCATGCTACCAAAGCACCAGCCCAAAGGTCCACCTCCTTATCTGCAGACTTTTTTCACTGACACTGGCAGACTCATTGTTGAAATGATATCCCTGATCATGGGATTCAATTCCAGTGAATATGTTGATGACATCACCTTAGTTTTAATGTCAATCTTTACTCCAGGACAGCCCCCTGCTGTCAGATATGACTATGCCACTTTCATTGCCAACAAAATCCATGATCAATTCATAAGTTTGGAGAGGGAAGGAGTCTTCAAATATACATCTTTTATATACCATCTTTTGTTGTATCATCAGCCAGACAGCTTTTCTTTCCCCATCAGGAAATTGGACTCAAAAGGAAATCGAAGGTCTGTGATCTTTTGGAGTTCCATCTTTCATAAAACCAGTGAGTCCCCTTACACTTATGATGAGTTCATTGACTGGTTTGTACATCCAGCAAACACTTTATTGATAGGAGTTCCCCCTCCTAGGATCATTGGTGACATGAAGAAGATTTTGCAGCTCTCTAAACAGTACAGGATAGGTGACTGGTACCTATATCAAAATCACACAGAAATCAGAATGTATGGGTGTGAACTCTGCCCTTTCAAGTTACCTAGATATGTGCCCATGAGATTGTTTGCACTAGAATATTTTAGATAGCTTATAAATGCAGACTTAGTCCATTTTTGTAGCACAAAGAAAAAGGCTCAGCTAAGAATCAAGAACCAGTTAGGCCCTTTTGTCATCAATTCTAGGGATGCCTGGCAAGAAGCTGAAAAGATTTTACAAGACCACCTTAGATTGAAGAAAAGTTTCTGGTGGGTGCCATATGACCCAAATAGTTTCATATGTGACAGAAGGACAAAAAACAAGCTATCAGTTTATATACATCATAGGATCCTAGAAATTGAACAGTTTGCAAATTAGGATGAATGGGTGGAAGGGACCCTAGTAGAAGAGATTAGTGAACAGGAAAAGATGGAAAAAGCTATAAGAGGTCTTGAGAAAACCCTTGACCTGGATTCTTTTGGGCAGGTATTTTTCAAGCTATCTCAAGGGCTAGAAAAGGGGGCATCCATTGCTGAAACTTTTCAACAGCGTCCACCAGAAGTCAACATACCAACCACGGGCACACCTAAAGGGAAGGAAGTAGAGACCACAGAACAGCCCACAATGACAGATCGGCCTGGAAAGTCCAAAGAACAGGGACCAGTACCAACTCCACCACCTTACACTAAAGCAGTAGAAACTCCAGTTTTGCCAACTCCTCTAAATGAGGAAAGAGGCAAAAAGAGGGACAAGGAAACCACTACTCTTGCCAGCGGACCCATGGAACAGCCTATGACTAAAAGAAAAAGATTGAATCCTCTCTAAGAAGAGGAAATGATGAAAGAGACTATAGACAGCCATAGAGAAGAAAGGGCAGTGAGCCAGCAAACTTCTCCATTGGGAGAAACATCTGTTAGGTCACAAAGGCAGGAGTTAGAAAGATAGCACAGTGTAGAAGTATCTTCCACCAAACCACAAAGCAAACAGAGCTCAGACATTAAGAAGACATTTACAGAGATAAAAGCCAGGAATGATCCAGTAAGGCTTCAAATTTATAATCAGTATCTGAAGATGGCCCCCTCAAACCAGCAGAGATTGATGTCAGGTTATGATATTAAGGAAGGCAAAATGTTAATGAGTTATTTTAAGCCAAAGGTGCAACAACCCCAGTCAGCAATAGATTACATCAGAACAAATTTGGAGGTCTTAGCCAAAGATATTCATCCTATGGACCAGATTGAACTTCACAAGCAAACTGGGGAAATGGTCTATTCCACACTGGCTGACAAAGCCATGATGGCCCATAAGCTACAAAATTCCTTAGATAATACAGCTGCTCAACTTCACTTGGAAAAAGCATCCTCCCTAGCCAAGGATAACAGAATTAAATCATTAGAAGAGATCATCATTGGATTGGGACATGATCCCAAAGATGCTAAAGGCATACAGGCTCTGATCAAGAAGAAAGAAGAGGACATTTCTGCCCTAAGGAAATAGTAGAAGCTACCTCCTTCAAGGCATCCTCAGACAGCAGAAGTTGTACAACAAAAATCAGAAGAAGATATGATGGACCTGCTCCTGAAACTTAATGAAAGATTGAATGATACAGAGCAGGCATTAGAGAAAGCACTGAAGGAAAAGCAGGGAGAGTCGACCTTCTAGCCTCCTGAAGTAATTCCTACAGGTACATCAACAGCAGTCCCTTCTGTACTAGGAACAACATTGGCTCCAAACATCCCAACAGCCACAGCAGTGGTGATTGCAGGTGCATCAAAATCAGGAACAACATTAGGTAGCAGCTCTAACTTGAGCACATAAGAGCTCATCAAGGCCATGGAAGAACTGAAATTACAAGTTACTGAATTAAAACAAGCAAAGGAACAATTGGTCAATATAGAAAAGAAGTATGATATTTCAAAAATAAGTATTGCAGAAAAAACCAGGGAGACTAAAGCCTTAGAAAAGAAAGTTAAAGCATTAGAACAAGAGCTCACTTTTGATAAGCCCGTGGCATAGATCAAGAAAATCCTTTGGGCCAACATCATTCAATCTATAAATGATGTGTGGGCATCTATCCAAGTGATTTATGAACAGATTGATTTAGTGAAAGCAACACATGTAGAAATTCAAAGAACAAGAGCAGAGTTAGGACAAATGCCTGAACAAGCCAACAGGCTTATACATTTTTTGAATACCAAAAATAGGGAACAACTGGAAGCACTTGGCATCCCAGACTGGATAGACACTATTTTGGAAATCAAAAGGGTGCTAACTAAAAGAACTTTGATGCAAAATCTAGAAAGAAGATGTCAAGATATGCAAGTGGAAATCAATTCTTTTATGGAGAAGTTCACAGTTTTGCAGAATAAAGGGCTACCAAGTCCTTTGGTACTCAATGACAGGTTGATGAAGCACATTGATTATGTAGATAAATTGAATAAGTATGCAATAGATCAAGCTAGTTCATCAACAAGTGAATCAGGAACAAAAACACTTCCCACAGGCTGAGTTCTCTATGACAACTTGGAGAACTTATTTTATATTGAAAATGAGGTAAAGCACTTGTTTCAACTCCAACATAATTTTTTCAGATATACAGAAACTGATGAGACTCTGAGGAAACTTCAAAAACACAGATTGCCAGAGCAAAAATGGTGGGAAGACATATTGAGAATTTTGTAAATTTACTTTTGGTAAAATGTAAATTTTGGGCTTTTACCATAGCAGGATGAACAAAGATGAAGAGAGGTCAAACAGGTCGAAGTGTATCAGAACAAGTGAAAAGTATTGGTCAAAACAATGCAGCCAGCACAGAGTTACTAAAGAGGACAGCTGCAAGCCAAATAAAAGGGCCTACCTCCAGCACATTTAGCGAGAATAGGAACAGCACATCATCAGTTCACCTTTCTCCTATCTTCGAGACTAAGTGTCTCTATTTTTCTGCAAAAATAATTAGTCATCACTAGAATATATCTCACTCTGTTATGAGATATTTTTGCAAAGATTTTTTTGTATAAATTCCACCTCAATTGGAGTATTGAGAGTGGATTCTTAGACATTATTGTAACAATGACTATTTTGGAATAAAGTGTTGTTTGGACCAACTTTGTGGCTTGCTAGATGAAGAATTGGAGCTAAGGACTTTTCTCAGAATTCTTGAATCAAACATCAGATCAATAAGTTCATATATACCTTGTGTTTTAAAGTTTCCTTGTTTAAAATATCATCTATGTTTCACCTTTGAATGATAAATGAAAAAGAATAACTTAGAATTTGCTTAATTGCACTCTGTTTTCAATCATTATTATTCTCAATGTTTTCTTCTGAACTAGTATAAACAGCGAATTCTTGATTGCTCTTGTTTCCTAGTTTTCCATTTTAATCATTTAGTGAAGAATTCTTGATTGCTCTTTACTAATGGTTAGTCATATTCTACTCATTTAAAGTATGTTAAAGGATTCTTAGTTGCCTTTTAACCCTTGAAGCCCATTCCATCTTTCAGTCTCTAATTACTCCCTGTTTGACTACCTTGCTCTGTTAAACCATCCTTTGTGAAGAAACCAATCCCAGTTAAGCCATTCTCTTTGACTCCATCAACCCAATGGACTAAGCTACTCTGTCTTACCCCTTTTCTATTGAATCTCACCACCCAAACTCAAACAAAACCCCCAAACTTCACAACTAGCCTAATATCTTTTAAAAACCAAGCTAAATCATAAAGAGAGAGCCCTCTCTGAGTACAGATTGGCTAGAATCTGTACTTAAAAATTGGTTTGTGGTTACCTCGGACCCCTTTCCTCTTCCCAACAACTTCTAGGAAAATCTGAGTGATAACATAGTGGCGACCATACTGGGGACCTGAACATTTTGTTTGTTACTATTGTTTACTTTATAAACTACAGACGGAGCCTGAAGTTAGCCAGGTAGCCTTTGAAATGCTCTTGCTTTGCAATTGCAGAAGTAAATGAATGTTGCTTCAATCTATCTCTGGTCTAGTTTATGGATTGAACACCTAGTTTCAAATTCTTGATCAGTTCCTTTTATCAAATAAGTCTTTAAGAAAGTTCAAATCCCATATCTAAAGCTTCTTAAAGAAATTGTAAGAAGTTATTTTGCCCAACCCTTTTAGAGAAAAAACCCAAAAATACACCTAGAAACTTGGCTTCAGAAAGGACTCGTTACACCAGAGCTAACCCTGATCCAAATCCACCCCCTGTGTTCGAAAACCCTAATCTGATCCCTAGGATTCTAAGGAGACAAAATAGCCAAGAAAGTTCTGCTAGTTCATGGCCTTTATACAGATCAAGATCCTGTCCAGTGAAGTGGATTTACCTTGAGGAAGAACCTTTTGATGAGTGGTTTGAGACCTCTTTATTTGTAACTTTTTCTGAATCTGGGTTAGCCCACACAGTTCATGATCCTTTATTCATCGAAAATTTACAACTTGAAGTTGTCACTTCACATCTTGACAGACATTTGCAGAATTCCATTCAATCTGAACTTACCTCTGTAGGAACATCAAACCTTTCTGTGATCACTTCAGCCTCTCCAAGTTCATCTCAACCCCAAGCCACCCCTTCCACCCCTCCATCTACAACTCATATTCCCATTGTTATCCCTGCTCAACCATCTGTCACACCTACTCCTCCAGCCATGGCAAATAGATACACTCCCCTACACTTACTTGCCAACCCAGGGGCTATGCCCCAAGACTATCAAAGCAAAATCACTCCTTTTGATGGCTCTGGAACTTACACTGCACAACAACATACTAAAAAGATGACAGACTACTTTGAGATATATGAAGTTGATGCCGATGATGTTAGAATGAGGATATTTGTTCAAAGTTTAACTGGAGATGTTAGGACATGGTTTAGAGCCCTTCCTGCAAACAATATTAATGACCTACAAGCTCTTTATCAGACATTCTTGAACAGATGGGAAAAGAAGAAGGACCCTCTCCATATTTTGTCAGAGTACGAAGCCTTGAAGAGGGGAACACAGGAAACTGTACAAGATTACTATACCAGGTTTAATAATGTTTACAATGCTATCCCCCAAAACCTTAGACCTCCTCCAGATTTAGCATTGATCAAATTCCCTGATGGATTTGATTCTGATATGGAATACCAACTTAAGGAAAGAGCTCCTCGAACCCTAGAAGAAATGCAAAGTATAGTTGTCAACATTGAAGCTAACCTAATATCCAAACGAGCTAGAGCTAGAGCTGAACGGAGGATACCTTTGAAAGAAGAACCTTCAGCCTTTGAACAAAAACTTGATGCCATTATTAAAGGTATGGAGAGATTAGGAGATAGAGTAGAAAGAATTGAAAGAAAATCCCCTTGGGATGGACAACCTAGCAACACTGGGAGAAATCCAAATTTCAGGAAGAACCAAAATCAGAATACTGGGAAGACTGGCCCTGATCAAAATCTTAGGCCCCCTTTCCAAGAAAATTATGTTGAAGCCTCCACTTCTGATGAACCAACAAAAGACACCCAAATCAATTTGATGGGACTCAATAATGGAGAACAAGTTTTCTTGACCCAAGATGATCAAGAAGCCTACATTCTGAAACAATTCCAAACTCAGTCAGGTGAATCATTTGACTTTAGGGAGGGATATGATACTGCCATTTATGAAGTCCATAAACAATACAATCTGAGGAGCAGAAGAATAGATGTCCCTGAAACTAATAAACAGAAAGCCACCAAGCAGCCTAACAAAGGTAAGGCCAATAATATCCCTATACATATTCTTTCTAGAACAGACCCTAACCCATCTAACCCAATTATTGAAGATGTGTCCGATAATCAACCCAATAATAGACAACTTTCCACTTCTATTCCCTCTAAAGGAAACGTGGAAGAACCTCCAGAAGTTGATGTGGAAACAACTTCAGCCCATAACCCCACTCCTGAAAAGGAGAGAAACACAGAGAACACAGATGAAAAAGAGAATCCAGCTGTCCGGAATGCAAGAACTCAGTCTGAAAAGCCTTTTAACCTGGAAGCTGAAGTAGGCAAATTAAAAATAGTTGTTCCACTGTCTGAACTAGCTAAACATGATGTCTACAGAAGCCAAATTAACAAGTCACTCAAAATCTCGGTTAATGAAGATTCAGTAAATGTTTTTGATGATTAGCCTGAATTGATTTTTGGCCCTGAAGTGAATGGGAAATCAGTAGATGGAGGAATCTCTCCTTTCCATGTGAGTTTGAATATACATGATAAAATACTTCATAACATCATGTTCGATTCTGGTGCCTCTCATAGCTTAATGCCTAAATCTGTAATGGAGAAGTTAGACCTAGACATCACCAGACCGTATAAAGACCTCTTTTCCTTTGATTTAAGTCAGGTCAAATGTTTAGGTTTAATCAAAGACTTATGTGTGTCACTAGTTCAATATCCTACCAAAACAATTCTAATGGACATAGTAGTAGTTGACATTCCACCGAAATATGGCATGTTACTGTCTAGGTCTTGGGGTGCAAAATTTCAAGGATCTCTACAACTTGACATGTCTTATGCTACTATTTCAGTATTCGGTCAACCCAAGAAACTGTACAGAGAAACCTTAATGAAGTACGTTGTAAGTAGTCAGGAGAAACCCCAAAATTTCCCTATCTACTCAGTTCACTCTGATATGGACTCTTTTATTCTCTACAATGCTGAAATTGATCCTTTAACTGAATCAGAAGTTTTAGCAGAACCAAAAGAAATTGCAAATGATAAGCCTAGTGTTTAAATACATGAAATTTCTAAAAATAATGAGACATCAGACACCAAAGAGAAAACAGAAGAAAGCAAAGAATCAAATATCCCTATTAAACAGATTCCTGAAACTCCTGACACCAATTATGAACATGAAATCCTCTGGCACTTAGAATTTGATGGTTCAGTTAACAAATTAGGAGTAGGAGGAGGAGTCTGGGTGCATAATCTTGAAAATGACCATGCTGAAGGCCATGCCTACAGATTAAACTTTAGATGTACCAACAATATGGCAGAATATGAAGCCCTGTTGCTAGGTCTTAAATTGGTTAAGAAATTAGGAGCAATTAGGGTATCTGTCTTAGGAGATTCTGAGTTAATAGTTCAACAGATTAAAGGACAGTATTCAACAAATGATCCCAGACTGAAGTATTACAGAGACACAATGATAGAGATTCTCAACACATTTTCGGAAACTAAGCTTGACAAAATCCCAAGAAAACACAATTTGCGAGCTCATACTCTGGCAATGTTTGCCAGCACCTGCAAGTTACCATTTGAACCCAATCATCAGTTCACAGCTGAGATTAGACATAGGCCAACTATACCAGACAATTTGAAGAACTGGCAAGTGTTTGATGGTGATAAGCAAATTAACAATTTCTTAACCTTAGATGAGGAATTTTGTAACATAAACATAGATGTAGATACAGTAAATGAATTTGATCAAACAAATAAGATAGAAACAGACATTTCAGCAGAAAATGCAACTCAAATGCTTCACCCAACCAAATTCACCAAAAAGGAAATGCAGGAACTTCAAGAGATGGATATTGATGAAATTGTTGAAGGAGAATCTGAAGTAATCAATTTAAAGGACAATCATTTGCCTCAGGGATTAACACCTTTGGAAGATAGTTGAATTGAGGCTTCTGTGATCCATAATATTTGAAAGAATAACTTCGGCGTAAATCACATGTAGACAGACATTTGTCGACGTGTTTCGAACCAACTAGTGTGGTTCATCGTCATGACAAGTTGAAGAAACAGATCCAGCTTAGCATGATAAATAGTCTGAGCAGAGTCTCCAACGGCTAAATTGACTAACGGCTAGATTGACTAACACCTTTGGAAGATCTTTTTTATTTCAATGATATTCCTAAGAAACCCAAGATGGAACCCTTAAGAGCAGATATTGAGGACTATAATTTGGGAACTGAGGATGATCCTAAAATAGTGAAGTTATCCAAATCCTTGCCCCCTGACCAAAAACTCAAATATGTTGAGCTAATGAGAGAGTTCCAGGATGTTTTTGCCTGGAGTTATGAAGACCTGAAATCTTATGACACCTCCATAATTCAACATACGATACCTCTAAAGGAAAACCAGAAACCATTCAAGCAAAAGCTTAGAAGAATTAATCATGTACTTCTGCCCTTAATTGAAAAGGAAATCAAACGAATGTATGAAGCAGGAATAATTGCTCCTATCAGGTTTTCAAAGTGGGTGTCTAATTTAGTACCCACTAGGAAGAAAACTGGAGAAATCAGATTATACGTCGATTTAAGGAATGTTAATAAATTTTCTCTGAAGGACAACTACCCCTTGCCTAAGATGGATCACATTTTACAGAGGGTGGTAGGAGCCTCTAGGATTTCACTCTTGGATGGGTTCTAAGGCTATAACCAGATTCTGGTTCATCCTAATGACCAGGAAAAGACTGCATTTACAACACCATGGGGTGCATTCAAATATGTTAAAATTCCATTCGGACTTAAAAATGCAGGGGAAACCTTTCAGAGGGCAATGGACATAGCATTTGCAAAGGAAATTCATGATTTTCTGGTTATATATCTAGATGACTTGACTGCTTTTTCTAAATCAGATCAGCAACACTTGGATCATCTGAGACAAGTATTCTTGAAATGTAGAAAACATGGTATTTCCTTAAATCCTAAGAAGTCATTGTTTAGTCTAGAGGAAGGCAAACTTCTAGGCCATATCATCTCCAAAGAGGGCATAAAAATTAACGCTGCTAGAATAGAAGCTATTCTGCAAATACCCCACCCCAAAAATGTTAAAGAACTTCAAGCTTTCCTAGGAAAGATCAATTTTTTGAGAAGATTCATTTCCAATTTAGTTGAATTAATTAGATTGCTTAATAATATGTTGAAAAAGGATTTTTGTATTAGTTGGATAGTTGAAGCCAAGCAAGCTTTTGAGGAAATTAAAATGCCTTTGACTAGAACACCGGTCCTAACAAGTCCAAAGTTCGATAGAGATTTCATAATATTTTCCTTTGCATCAGAACACACCATAGCTACTGTTTTATTACAAAAGGATGACCATGGATGTGAAAAACCAATAGCCTTTTTTAGTAAAGCACTTAGGGATGCACCACTGAAATACAAAATCATGGAAAAACAAGCTTTTGCACTGGTAAAAGCTATTAAAGACTTTAGAGTCTACATATTGTATTCCCATGTAGTAGCCTATGTGCCCAATGATGTTGTCAAAGACATCTTAACTCAAGATGGAATTGAGAGCAAACAAGGTAAATGGATTACTGCTATATTGGAATATGATATTGAAATTAGACCTACAAAGCTTATAAAAGGACAAGGATTGGCTAAACTCATGACTGAAACAAATTGTCAAGCCCTAGACATTAATGAACTAGATAATGAACAGGAGATGGCGACTCCACAAATTAGCCAGGCCTTCTTAGATTCACCATGGTATGCTGGTATAACTTATGTATTATTAAACCTGTAGGCTCCTCCAGGGTTATCCAAGACAAAGAAAAGATTTTTAAAGCTGAAAGCTGCAAAATTTTGTATTTTAGACAATGCTTTATTTTGGAAAAATCATGAAGGTATTCTATTGAATTGTTTAGTAAAAGAAAAAGCTGACAAGGTTCTCCAAGAATTTCATGCAGGAGACTGTGGTGGACACCTTTACTGGAAGGCAACTGCAGACAAGATCCAGAGGGCTGGATTTTATTGGCCAACCTTGTTCACCGATGTAAAAAAAATTGTCATTACTTGCCATAAATGCCAAATTTTATAGGGCAAGAGAAAACTACTACCTTTACCCCTAAGACCAATCTCCACAGAAAAACCCTTTCAACAATGGGGCTTAGACTTCATTGGAGAAATCCATCCTCCATCTTCTAGCCAACATAAATGGATTCTCACTGCCATAGATTATTTCACCAAATGGATAGAAGCCATTCCTTCTAGACAAGCCACTAATACTGTGATTATAGGATTCTTAGAAACCAACATCTTGTCTAGATTTGGCTATCCTGAGAAGATCATAACTGATAATGTTGTTGCCTTTAAATCCAAGAAAATGATAAGTTTCTGTAATAAATACCATATCACTCTAGGCCATTCCACAGCCTATTACCCTCAAGGTAATGGTCTAGCTGAGTCTTCCAATAAAAGCCTAATTAACATCATTAAGAAATTATTGGAAGAAAACAAGAAAAACTGGCACAAGAAACTTACTAATGCACTGTGGGCAGACAGACTTACTACAAAGAAATCCATTGGGACTAGTCCTTATGAATTAGTCTATGGCATGGAGGCTGTATTTCCTTCATCCTTAGGAGTTCCAGTAATGAAACTACTTCAGGAAGCTCAAGTGGAACCCAATGACATTCAAAGGAGAATAAATCAGACCATCCATTTGCAGTAGACTAGAGAGGAAGTATATCAGAGATCTCAAGTGGTACAAAAGAAACTTAAGAAAATATTTGATAAAAGAACCAAGGAAGAGGACTTCTACATTGGAGACAAAGTTTTAAGATGGGATTCCAGGAGAGAAGACAAGGGAAAACATGGGAAGTTTGACTTCCTATGGAAATGAACTTTCATTATCCATGCTTTACAAGGGAACAATACCTACTATCTCAAAAACTTGGATGACACAAAAACAGAAGAAGGGCCAGTTAATGGCGGGATGCTGAAGCATTACTATGATCCCACTTTTTCATGTATTATGATTTTAACATGTAAATACTATATCCTTGGTAATGTCACAATTTGGATTGGATAGTAACTTACTAGAGTTGAAGCCCAAAGAGAAGGCCCTAAGCTTCAGAAGGATTACTGTTATAAATACAATAAAGCAACCAGCAGAAGGTGATTTCAGAGCACAGTCAAAGTCATTCAGAAGGCCATCTGACCTACTGTTCTTGACTTTCCACCAGGAAAAGCCATCCCCAAGTGGATCCAATGTTATGCTCCTATACCAATAGGTGTCATATTTCATGATTGACTTGATGAGCTCTGTAATATGTTCATACCTTTTCTGGTTGCAAAAGTTTTCCATATTGTCAAAAGATTAAAAAATTTAAAAAATGTAAAGAGGGTATACCTTAAAAGAAAAATCAAAGGGTAAAAAGAATAAAATGGTCGAAAAAAATGAGAAGAAATGAACCCCAAACAAAAATAGACCAGGAAAGTGTGCAAGTCTAAATGCCACTACTATTTCATTTTTTGTAATAAGTAATTGTATGCAGCTTGTCATTTATGCCACAATTAATGAAGAGTCAAACTGTTCAAACTGGGCTCAATCATCTTTCAATTTCATGCTGTAGAGATAGAGAATAAAATCTGACCAAACAGTTTAATCTTGGCAGATAAGTAGATAGGTAGAGTAAATAAAAGGAGCTCAACAGTTTAATCTGAGCCCTTGGATGTAATAAGGTTAGATTTAGATAGATTTCTATATGTAAAAGAAAAAGTGTGATAAGGGTTTGTCGGTCTAAGTGCACCCTAATAAAGAAAAAAATGTCAGGCTAAAGTAGGTAGGGTAGGTAGATGATGTTGCAGAATGATACTTGTGATGAAAAATGCTTCTAAATGTGTTGATCTTTACTTTTATTACCAGTGCAAGGCATACATTACACTTGATGCAATTTGAGCAAGGCAAGGATAAATAACTAACTTCCATTCATATTTTCCCCTAAAGATTTCACTAATTCCCCCTAAAAGTATTAAGGACTTTGAAAATCAAAGGGGCTCAGAGCATTTCTTTGACTTCTGGAGGGACCGTACCCTCAACCCAATGATCTAAAAGCCTAAGTACTTAAAATATCATCCATCCAACATTTTATTTCATTTCATAAAGTTTTTCTTAGTAAAAAACCTATTTTACTTAGGAAATGCATAATATCCCTTGAAAAACCCCTTTTCCCACTTTAGCCTAAGTTTGAATGTATACTTCAATATTTTGTTTAGCGCTTCCATTACATTTTTCATATTAACTTTAACTATTATTATATAAATCCCGAAGAAATGTTAACCCTTCTCGTATCAGTTAATTATACATAAAATCCCAAATTTTAATATAATCCCACCCCGTTTGAATACAACCATAACCAATGTTCAAAAAGGGGATTAATGAATTAACCTGTAATTCATTAATAACTCTAACTTCCCGCTGCGCAAAGGGATTAATTAACCATTCCAGTTAATTAATAACCTACCCATCAACCAATAAAATTGGCCCCGATACGATTAAACCATGTTTTATTGTGTCGGGCCCCACTGTATAAACTCCCGCCATCTCCATAGCCCGTCAGTCGTCTGATCATTGCGTCCCCATCCAACGGTTGACGGCGATATTGCGACGACCCATCCCACCTCATTTTAACCCGCGATCGCCCGACGGTTTTCCACCGTACCCCCGCCACGCGTCGCCTGCTCCATGTGTTCGCTTGCCCTCCGTTCAAAACCGCCTAGCCCCAAAAGTGGTGCGACGCTTACCGCTTACCACCCTTCCGCATAACGACAACACATCCCATCACGCTGACGTCATCCGCCTAATAAATGCCAATAAGTCCCGCCAAACCAAATTTCGTTAAATAAACGATAAAAACGTCATTTTCCCCATTATCCTCTACGAACTGTTCTCCATGCAAAATAACGTTCAGTCGACTGTCCGAGCATTCAGCCCACCACCCAGCCAAGAAAACTCCAGCATCGTACTCCGCAATCCATCATTCAACCTGCAAGTACACAGTTTACCTATTTAATCCAGGTATTTATTCATTTTGCCCTGTAACCCTGCAATTTCTGTTTTCCACTGAGAATTCTACCAGCAAAAGCCAAAATTCAGGGTAAAAACAGTTAGTAATCGCCATAAAAAGACCCTAAGCCTACTGTTTGGTCAATTTTTCCCAGAAAGCCCCAATTCCAGTTTGAATACACAAGAACCAAACATGGAAACTCCTATAGCCCTGAATGTCGCACCCATTAATGCTCCTCACAAAGACTTAGATTATCTGCCTCTTGCAGATAAAGATTTCCAAATAAAAGATTTATCTAGTGACAGGAACCATCTTCAGGCCTTCTGCCAAGTCAGAGAAAGCTATCTAAACAAGTCTGACATCTTTGGATTATGGGAATCTAATCTTCCCATGTATTTCCTCCCCTCAGTCCATGTTTTCCCATAAATAATTCATCATTGTTGTGCCAACTATGACCCTGTCCACAGAGCAGTTATGTCCCCATCCCAGACTATTCTTTTTCCCATCACTGCTAAGTCCATTAATGAAATGGTACAGTTCCACTCCACTGAGCCCCTTGCTCCTCTTTCCATTGGTTATATACTCGAAAAAGCATCTCAATTGCCCACATCAGAGATAAACCGTATTGCTCAGACCTTCATGCTACCAAAGCACCATCCCAAAGGTCCACCTCCTTATCTACAAACTTTTTTCACTGACACTCGCAGACTCATTGTTGAAATGATATCCCTGATCATGGGATTCAATTCCAGTGAATATGTTGATGACATCACTTTAGTTTTAATGTCAATATTTACTCCAGGACAGCCCCCTACTATCAGATATGACTATGCCACTTTCATTGCCAACAAAATCCATGATCAATTCATAAGTTTAGAGAGGGAAGGAGTCTTCAAATATACATCTTTTATATATCATCAGTCAGACAGTTTTTTTTTCCCCATCAGGAAATTGGACTCAAAAGGAAATCGAAGGTCTGTGATCTTTTGGAGTTCATTGACTGGTGTGTACATCCAACAAACACTTTATTGATAGGATTTCCCCCTCCTAGGATCACTGGTGACATGAAGAAGATTCTGCAGCTCTCTAAACAGTACAGGATAGGTGACTGGTACCTATATCAAAATCACACAGAAATCAGAATGTATGGGTGTGAACTCTGCCCTTTCAAGTTACCTAGATATGTGCCCATGAGATTGTTTGCACTAGAATATTTTAGACAGCTTATAAATGCAGACTTAGTCCATTTTTGTAGCACAAAGAAAAAGGCTCAGCTAAGAATCAAGAACCAGTTAGGCCCTTTTGTCATCAATTCTAGGGATGCCTAGCAAGAAGCTGAAAAGATTTTACAAGACCACCTTAGATTGAAGAAAAGTTTCTGGTGGGTGCCATATGACCCAAATAGTTTCATATGTGACAGAAGGACAAAAAACAGGCTATCAGTTTATATACATCATAGGATCCCAGAAATTGAACAGTTTGCAAATCAAGATGAATGGGTAGAAGGGACCCTAGTAGAAGAGATTAGTGAACAGGAAAAGATGGAAAATGTTATGAGAGATCTTGAGAAAACCCTTGACCTGGATTCTTTTGGGCAGGTATTTTTCAAGTTATCTCAAGGGCCAGAAAAGGGGGCATCCATTGCTAGAACTTCTCAACAGTCTCCACCGGAAGTCAACATACCAGCTACAGGCACACCTAAAGGGAAGGAAGTAGAGACCACAGAACAGCCCACAATGACAGATCGGCCTGGAAAGTCCAAAGAACAGGGACTAATACCAACTCTTCCACCTTACAGTAAAGCAGTAGAAACTCCAGTTTTGCAAACTCCTCTAAATGAGGAAAGAGGCAAAAAGAGGGACAGGGAAACCACTACTCTTGACAGCGGACCCATGAAACAGCCTGGGACTAAAAGACAAAGATTGAATCCTCTGTTAGAAGAGGAAATGATGAAAGATACTATAGACAACCACAGAGAAGAAAGGGCAGTGAGCCATCAAACTTCTACATTGCGAGAAACATCTCTTAGCTCACAAAGGCAGGAGCTAGAAAGACAGCACAGTGTAGAAGTATCATCCACCAGACCACAAAGCAAACAAGCCTCAAACATTAAGAAGACATTTACAGAGATAAAAGCCAGGAATGATCCAGTAAGGCTTCAAATTTATAATCAGTATCTGAAGATGGCCCCCTCAAACCAGCAGAGATTGATGTCAGCTTATGATATTAAGGAAGGCAAAATGTTAATGAGTTATTTTAAGCCAAAGGTGCAACAACCCCAGTCAGCATCAGACTACATCAGAAAAAGTTTTGAGGTCTTAGCCAAAGATATTCATCCTATGGACCAGATTGAACTTCACAAGCAAACTGGGGAAATGGTCTATTCCACACTGGCTGACAAAGCCATGATGGCCCATGAGATACAAAATTCCTTGGATAATACAGCTGCTCAACTTCACTTGGAAAAAGCATCCTCCCTAGCCAAGGATAACAGAATTAAATCATTAGAAGAGTTCATGATCCCAAAGATGCTAAAGGCATACAGGGTCTGATCAAGAAGAAAGAAGAGGACATTACTGCCCTAAGGAAACAGTTGAAGCTACCTCCTTCAAGGCATCCTCAGACATCAGAAGTTGTACAATAAAAATCAGAAGAAGATATGATGGACCTACTCCTGAAACTTAATGAAAGATTGAATGATACAGAGCAGGAATTATAGAAAGCACTGAAGGAAAAGTAGTGAGAGTCGACCTCCCAGCCTCTTGAAGTAATTCCTACAGGTACATCAACAGCAGCCCCTTCTGTACTAGGAACATCATTGGCTCCAAACATCCCAACAGCCACAGCAGTGGTGATTGCAGGTGCATCAAAATCAGGAACAGCATTAGGTAGCAGCACTAATTTAAGCACAGAAGAGCTCATCAAGGCCATGGAAGAACTGAAATTACAAGTTACTGAATTAAAACAAGCAAAAGAACAATTGGCCAATATAGAAAAGAAGTATGATACTTCAAAAATAAGTATTGCAGAAAAAACCAGGGAGATTAAAGCCTTAGAAAAGAAAGTTAAAGCATTAGAACAAGAGCTCACTTTTGATAAGCCCCTGGCAGAGATCAAGAAAATCCTTTGGGCCAACATCATTCAATCTATAAATGATGTGTGGGCATCTATCCAAGTGATTTATGAACAGATTGATTTAGTGAAAGCAGCACATGTAGAAATTCAAAGAACAAGAGCATAGTTAGGACAAATGCCTGAACAGGCCAATAGGCTTATACATTTTTTGAATACCAAAAATAGGGAACAACTGGAAGCACTTGGCATCTTAGACCGGGCAGACACTATTTTGGAAATCAAAAGGGTGCTAACTAAAATAACTTTGATGCAACATCTAGAAAGAAGATGTCAAGATATGCAGGTGGAAATCAATTCTTTTATGGAGAAGTTCACAGTTTTGCAGAATAAAGGGCTACCAAGTCCTTTGGTACTCAATGACAGGTTGATGAAGCACATTTATTATGTAGATAAATTGAATAAGTATGCAAGAGATCAAGCTAGTTCATCAACAAGTGAATCAAGAACAAAAACACTTCCCACAGGCCGAGTTCTCTATGACAGCTTGGAGAACTTATTTTATATTGAACATGAGGTAAAGCGCTTGTTTCAACTCCAGCGTAATATTTTCAAATATACAGAAACTGATGAGACTCAGAGGAAACTTCAAAAACACAGATTGTGAGAGCAAAAATGATGGGAAGACATATTGAGAATTTTGTAAATTTACTTTGGTAAAATGTAAATTTTGGGCTTTTACCATAGCAGGATGAACAAAGATGAAGAGAGGTCAAACAGGTCAAAGTGTATTAGAACAGGTGAAAAGTATTGGTCAAAACAATGCAGCCAGCACAGAGTTACTAAAGAGGACAACTGCAAGCCAAATAAAAGGGCCTGCCTCTAGCACATTCAATGAGAATAGGAACAGCACATCATCAGTTCACCTTTCTCCTATCTTCGAGACTAAGTGTCTCTATTTTTCTGCAAAAATAATTAGTCATCACTAGAATATATCTCACTCTATTATGAGATATTTTTGCAAAGACTTTTTGTATAAATTCCACCTCAATTGGAGTATTGAGGGTGGATTCTTAGACATTGCTGTAACATGTACTATTTTGGAATAAAGTGCCGTTTGGACCAACTTTGTGGCTTGTTGGATGAAGAATTAGAGCTAAGGACTTTTCTTAGAATTCTTGAATCAAACATCGGATCAATAAGTTCATCTATACATTGTGTTTTAAAGTTTCCTTGTTTAAAATATTATCTATGTTTCACCTCTAAATGATAAATGAAAAAGAATAACTCAGAATTTGCTTAATTGCACTCTGTTTTCAATCATTATTATTCTCAATGTTTTCTTCTGAACTAGTATAAACAACGAATTCTTGATTGCTCCTGTTTCCTAGTTTTTCATTTTAATCATTTAGTGAAGAATTATTAATTGCTCTTTACTGATGGTTAGTCATATTCTATTCATTTAAAGTATGTTAAAGGATTCTTAGTTGCCCTTTAACCCTTTAAGCCCATTCCATCTTTCAGTCTTTAATTGCTCCCTGTTTGACTACCTTGCTCTGTTAAACCATCCTTTGTGAAGAAACCAATTCCAATTAAGCCATTCTCTTTGACTCCATCAGCCCAATGGACTAAGCTACTCAATCTTACCCCTTTGTTATTGAATCTCACCACCCAAACTCAAACAAAACCCCCAAACTTCACAACTAGCCTAATATCTTTTAAAAACCAAGCTAAATCATAAAGAGAGAGCCCTCTATGGGTACAGATTGGCTAGAATCTGTGCTTAAAAGTTGGTTTGTGGTTACCTCGGACCCCTTTCCTCTTCCCAACAACTTCTAGGAAAATCTAAGTGATAACAGTATCAAGAGTCATAAAAGGTTAACAAAAATCAATGCTTGGACCTCCTATATCTCAATCTTGATCCGTTAAATGACTACTCTTAATAGCTCATTAATTTATAGGGTTTGGATTCCGTTTATAACAGAGGTTTCCTCCCAATGAGATCCAATGCACTCTCAATATTCTAAAGGTTGAAAGGTCAATATCCATTGGCCGAAGGCTTGGTAGCCCCTTTCAAATAGCTTCTTGATCATAGACCCTCTTATCAACCATATGAACAATAGTTAGAAATAATGTCTTTGAAACTCAAATTTCTTTACAACCCAAAAAATAAAAGGAATTAATCCTTAAATTAAAAGGGGCGATACCCAAATTCTTCTAAGGTCCAAAAGGGATTTCGAGCCTATGTTAAAGGCCTATGATTTGCTTCGATAGGGTTGATGCCATCCCTAGGGTATCCTAAATACTTTAGAAGTCTTCACCAACCTATGAAGGCATCATAAACACTACCTTCATAATGGTGTCTCCACAATAAAGAGACATAAAATGACCAATGGACAGATCTCAATTTCACCCAACTAAGATGAGACTACTCTCATTCCTTTGGACGACAAACTACAACCTTACATTGACAACTTTAATCTCTCACACAGAGAGAGGCCAACACTTTGTCTTACCTTCAAGGGAAGTAAATTATCCCATTATTAATGGACTACCAAATCTTCTCATTCAACATAGGGATACATCCACAATTATTCTCCCCACAACTAGCCTGTAAAATCCATTCACATTATAGAATACATAAAGTGCCATAGATTTGAAATCACTTATGCATTAACCTCACTAATCCATACATCTATATTCATCACAGGTAACTTGTTTCACATAACACCTCTGTGTCTATCCTTCATGAAACAATAGTTAACATTCAAGCAAAATTGTACAATACATTTAGCTCCTCAATCATACATATCCAATAGGCCATCATAGAAACTTCCATCCTATCATTACATAACTATAAAGGAATTATCATAGCCATGTTCATGAAGTATTAAATAGATATTCAAATCATCCACACTTATCAAATGTTCACAGCATTCATATCAATCCATTTCCACCAGCAAACATTGTAACCATGATAACAATATTCAAGAATTATGAATGATACTATCATTTAATTTATTAGAAACGATTACTCTTATTTCAGAGCCTTAAGTTATTGGTAACTAAAGAAGGTGAACCACTCTCCACCCAACCTTAGGCTTAACTAAATTGTGGTATTATTACAATTGGCCACCCTGAGCTAGATTTGATACCTTAGAGGAAGTTTCACTCAAGAGTTGCTCAAGGATTTCAAATCGAATAAGGGACGTGAAGGACATTCTCCTTCACTCATAAAGTTCAAGAATCATGCTTCAATGCTAATTCAAGTCATCTTGACATGGGAAATATGGTCATTCAAGGCCTTCACAACACAAAATAGAGCCCTACATTGATTTGGTAGTTCCTCGATGCTTCTCTTCTCTAGTGTTTCTGGTGCCTTTAGTCGAGCAAGTAAGCATAATTCTTTTAGGCCCGAAAACTCAAGTGAAGGCTCCTCTTTGATTTCCTGTTTGTTCACCAAACTCATGAAACGACTCCCTGTTGATTTCATGTATGTTCGCCAAACTCATGGGTTTCATTATTTCTCTGGTAACCAATTCTCTTTGATTCTCTTCCTCATTCTCTCTATGTCGCTCTCAGTTCCTTGCATTGCTCTATCCTCCATATGCATGGGTGTCACTATCCCCATTTCTCTTTCATCGTGTCTCTCCCTTGATGAGAATATATTAAACATAGCCCACACCCCAAGCAATTTGGTACAACTTCCTCATTCCTCATAAGTGTTTGGTAGCTTGGGTAGTTCAACTACCACATCAGGGTCTAGTAAAAAAAAACAATTAAGAAGTTTTGTTCCACTCCCCCTCACAACTTCCCTTAGTGAATCTTCTCTCCTTGGCATCAAAAACCGTGTAGGATACCCTCTTCTTCAGTTTCATCAATAAATACATTAAAAGCATATTTACATCATGATAAGATTTGACATGATATCCATGTTAATTATTCAACATTAATAGTCTCAATTACATTTACAAAAAATTGGGTAATCAAAATAGACCTTACATTCCTCTCCCCTTTAAAGGAACACCATACTTAGTGTTCTACTATATGTAGAACTAAACTCTAAATATAAAACAAAAATGGCGTGTCCTTTTCATGTCATCTTCCAGCTCTCATGCTTCTTAATCTGCTTCTAAGTGCTTCCATCGCACCTTGATCCACACAATGGCTTGATTCTATAACATAGTTGCCTTCCTTTCGAGTATGCATTGGGGTTTTGACTGAAATTTTCCTTCAAGTTCCACCTTTACCAAGGCCTAATCAATAACATTATCAACATCATGTATATACTTCTTAAAAAAAATATAGATGAAATACATCATGTGCCTTTACCATGGGAGGTGGAAAAATCCTATATACAATTGGGCCCACTCCCTCCAAGATCTTGAAGGGTCAACAATATAGTGGTGTCATCTTGGCACACGATTCCACTTTCAAAGAACTTCTCTTGGGTATGATCTTAATATATACATGTTCCCCTACTCGAAAATCCTTATTAGCTATGCTCTAGTCCACACAACTATTTTTTAGTCTCAAGCCATTTTCAATCTATGTTTTATTTTTTTCACTTCCAACCCCATTTCCTTCAACATTTATGGTCCAAGTATGATTATGTCCACTAGATTATCCAAGCTAATTGGATTTTTTCGTTTTTGACCATACAATGTTTTAAAGAGGTTCATCTCTAAGGATGTTTCATAGATGTTGTTGTAGGAAAAAATCCACAAGGAGTAAATGATATTCCCACCTCTTCAACTAGTGCTTAACATACATCTTGAACATATCTTCCAACACTTAAATTTATCCTTTCTATCTATCCATCCATTTGAGTGTGTCCAACTATGTTAAATGCTAATTTTGTCCCATATCTTGCAAATAAGGCCTTCCAAAATTTTGAGGTAAATTTGGCATCTCAATAAGATATGGTCTTCTTGGGCATGTCATGCAACCTAAAAATTTCCTTCATACAAATATGGGCTATGTCTATTTATTTTTGAGTGGATTTAACAGGGATAAAATGCGTTGCCTTGCTCAACTTATCTACCACCACGTTGAGTGCATCATGTTGTTTGAAATTTCTTGACATTTAAGTGATTAAGTCCATATATATGACTTCCCACTTCCGTTATGGGATTATTATTGCTTGTAATAATATGGCTAGGTGTTTGCACTCCACCTTCACCCGTTAGAATTTTAAACATTTAATAATGGATTTTGAAATCTCCCTCTTCATCCTTGGGAAATAATACAACTTTTTGGTAGCCGATATCAGCTTTTGGTATCCTGAGTTACCTGCATAAGGTCTGTTATGAACTTCATCCATGATGAGATTCTTCAAGTTTGTTGCATTAGGTATGCATAATCTACCTTTGTGCATTAATAAACCATCTTTTATCAATTTATATTCCTCTCTCCTTGACCCCTTCAAGTCTTTACTTACCTCTTAGAAGTGTTCATCACTTTGCAATGATTTTCTAATACTTTCTTTGATATTTGTCTCATAGGTACCAATGGCCACCATATGTATCATTTGCAGGCTTTTGCTGACTGCATCAACCCATTGGTTTTCCTTGCCTTCAATATATTTAATTTCAAAATCAAACTCACTAATAAGAGCTAACTATCTCACTTATCTTGCATTTAGCGTGGGATGGTCAAACAAATACTTCAACCCATTATGGGTTGTCATCAATGTGAATTTCCTTTCAAGCAAATAATGTCTCCACATTTTTAGAGTATGCACCATGGCTTCCAAATCCAAATTGTGTGTCACATAATTCTACTCATGTTCATTCATATTATTGGATTTGTAATAGACTACATGCACTTCTTGCACAAGGACTACACAATGTCCTTCATTGGAAGCATTTGTGCACATCAAGAAATCTTTAGTTGAGTCTACAATATTCAAGATGGGAGCATTAGTTAGAAGGTGCTTCAATTTTTAAAGGCTTGTTGTGCATTTTGATGTCCACTCAAAATTTACTCACTTCTTTTCTAATGTTATAATTGGGTGCCCACTCCTCGAAACTCCATGAATAAATATTCAGTGTCCCTGCCAGTCTCATGAATGATCTTATTTTTGCAACATTTATCGGAAAGGGCCATCCCATTATTGCCTCGAACTTTTCAAGATCAATATGCTCCTTCTATTGAGATAACACGACCCAAGCACTACACCTGCAATTGGAATAAGTCACATTTGTTGATATTAACATACAACTAGTCTTCCCACAACGCTTGTCACATGGCTTTAAGGTTTTCTTTGTGCTCCTCCTTGGTCTTTGAGTTTATTATAATATCATCAATGAAAAAAACATGAATTTGTCTAAAAATTTACTAAGATTTTTATTCACAAGACATAAAGCGGCAAGTGTATTCATTAGCCCAAATGGCACCACAACAAACTCTTAATGCCCATACCATATTATAGTCTTATGGATGTCCTCATCTTTGATCTAGATTGGTGATATCTTGATTTTGTATCTGTTGGAAAATCAAAAGGAAGTAAAGATTTTCTTGATCTTGATAATTACTAGTGATGTTTCTTATTACTACAATTCTTTATATATTCTTTCTTTAGTTCATCAGACAATTACCAAAAGCAGCAACACATAAAATAATGGACACAAGATGTAGGCACATTTCAGGGCAAAACCCCCTAGAGGGGAAAACCCAATCAACCAAACCTTCCCTACACACCAAGTCAGCCTCCAGAAGATTGACCTCTTCCCAAAAACTTCGATTGTGCAGCAACTTGCAGTAGCTAACAAATTTCAGCAACAGTCCAACTTGAAAGACTTCGATATCAAAATCCAGAGCACGAAAAAGAGAGAGACCCCCACCAAAATTTCGATTTTCCTTCACTCCTTAAACTCAACCAAACTCACATTCACTTTGGCTTCCAGGCAAGAAACTTTCCCAACTACCCACTTCGCACTTCTGCCCAGTAGAGAGAATTTGAACTTGATGAGAAGTGATGCTCCAAATGAATTTGATGTCCTTCCTTTTAAAGGCTTCTTATGGGGTCGAATAGGGTCTTAGGCTGACTTGATCTTCCCTTAGGCCGACATGGTTTGGAGGTTACATAATTCATATTTGACTCAATACTTAACCTTTTTACAAGATTGAAAAGCCCAAGAAGGGTTTCTTTAAATGTACAATAATTCTATAGACTCTGAGTAAATCCTAGAAGTCCTCAATGGGAACTTTGACCTAAAACATGGTGACCCAAGCATGAAATGCGTGCTTTAATAAGTCACAACAATAATAATAAAAATTATTTTCTTTATTCTTTTCACAAGTACATTACATGATGACTCAAGTACATTATTGAAGACGGAACATAATTACTTTTTCCAATAATATCTATCTTTGAAAACACCATAAATTCTCATAGTTGGTCAACTAGGCGATCAATTCTAAGCAATGGAAACTTGTTTTTAATGGTTTCCTTGTTTAGTTGTCTGTAAGCGATGCACATCCTAATCATACCATCATTTTTCTTTACAAGCAATATTAGGGCTCCCTAGGGAGATACACTGAGTTGAACATAGCCTTTATCTAAAATTTCCTTTAGTTGAATCTTTAGTTACACCACTTTAAGCATGCTCATTCTATATAGGGCTCTAGATACAAGCACACATTCTAGTGTGAGGTTTATGGAGAAATTGATATCCCTCTTCCGTGGCAACCCTAGTATCTCTTCGGGAAATACATCATTATATTCATGTAGTGTGGTTTGGTCTTTTACTTTTAGCTTGCCATTTTCTACTGCACTTATCACTTGTATGGCATATACAGGGCATCTCTTCCCGTAGCAATTTTCTAATTATAGAGGGGAAATATGCCTTAAGGACACCAACATTTGTATCCTTGCAAAAACCTTTATTCTCCTTGGTCATATGTGCACTCCAAAGTTTCATTATAATAGTCCAACTTGGCCTTGTACATTTCCAGCCAATCAATTCTAATTAGCAAATCATACGACCCTGGTACCAACACATTTAAAGTGGCTTGTGTAGGTAATCCACTCACCTTTAATTAGCATGACTCAGTAACCTCAATTACCTTCCTCTTGGTTCTAGTGTCTAATTGAACCAACCATGACCTTGCATGTTGTTTCGTCTATGAAACATAGGCTTCAACCACTTCTAAGGTAATATAATTAAGATTACAACTAGGGTTAATCAAAATTGAAATGAGACATTTATCGATTATACCTTCCTTCTCTACTACCAAATCTTGGTGGTTTGCTTGTCCTTTTTTGTCACTCCATAAATTTGGGGCATGCTTATGGCCATGTCATTGACAATTGTAGCCTTTTGGATGTTGTACACTATTTTGTTGTCTTATTGTCTATGTGGGTAGTCCCCCAACAGGTGTTACTTACCCACAACCAACCCCAACACTTCAACGTCTTTTCCTTTGGTTCTACTACCCTCATCTTCACTGGTCTAGTCGATTAATCTTCACTCAGGTTTGACAAATTATACTAGAAATCACTTTTAGCTATCATGCTAAACTTAATGATTTTCTTAGGTTGTTGGTAGCATAAGGTTTTTTACCCTTTCATCATGAAGTTGGTCTATTCCTTTCATTTCCATTCCATGTGAAATTAGACCTTGTGCTTAGACTAATTATAACAATATTTTGCTTTCCTGATGGTGTCCTTTGAGTGTCTTTGGCACATCAAATTCTATTTTTTCCTAATAGGATTGTGGCAACCCATTGAGAAAAAGTTGTATCTTCACTTTTCATCTCTAATATGGGGTGTGTGCCTCATTAGTTCAATAAACCAATGCATATGCCTCCATAACATGTTGTCCCGATTTGTGTTCAAGAAATTCCTTGATTTTTCCATCATAATACCTTTTGGACAAGTATTTATCCCCGAAGTACTTCTCAATTTTACTCCAAGTCAATTTCTTCTCTCAAATTCCCATGACATTCTTAATATCTTAACACTACATGTCATCTTTTTCCTTCAGATTAAATATAGCAACTCGGGCTTTCATAATTTCACAGTAATTATATACTCTGGAATATTTCTTTAGTCCTAATAGCCATGCTCTAGCTTCTTCATTCTTCTTGACTTCTCCATTAAAGGTAGGAGGTTTTGCTTTCTTGAATTCTTTGGGTAATAAGATCCTCCCATTCTCCTTCTTCTTTTTCTTGTGCATCTCAAACTTAGTTGTTGTGTTGGAAAACTTATCGAGATTATTAGTTCCTACTTTAGAGGTGCATGTTGTAGTGCCATCACTAGTTCTATCCTCTCTGAACTCTTGCCCCTCTTCCTTGATTTTCTTCCTTTTGCTTTACTAGTTGTTGGTCCATATTTATGAATTTCAGATGGATTGGGACCTTGTTTCGACTTCTATCTGCCCATGTTGCTGGCAAATTGTTCATGTTGTATTTACCTTTGTAAGTCTGATAAACTTTGCAACAGCACTACTTTCACTTTTTCTTGGGGTGCTCTAATGATTCTCTCATTATCCACCTTGTAGATTTTCTTTCAATTTAATTCTTAGACTTCTGAGAGTTTCCATCTAGTTGGGGGGCTTTCTCTTGATTTTCTTTCATCTAACATATATATATATATATGATATATATATATAGATAGAGATATGATATATATATATATATATATATATCTATATGTGTGTGTATCTTGATTACACTAAAGTTGATTTTGCTAGTATAAAATTTAAATTTTATTGTTGTTGGATCAAAAAATCATATATGAGTTAGATAATTCTTCAAGACTTAACTTAATAAATATATTGTAACAAACAATTGTTAATGATAAACATCAATTTAAACTTTCTCATCTAAGCCCATATAGTTGAAGAGTTGAACTTTGGGTCTCATACAACTCTGTAAAGTCCCCAACCCCCTATTCCTTATCAAGGTTGCAGGGTTTATCCAAACCCAACCTTCGAGGTTAATTATGAAGATGGAATTATCAAATTTTCCCTTTCTTTAGTCACCTCAAAACCCATGTTTCTTATGTTATTATCATCTCTTTCTTGTCGAGAGATTTCCAATGATATAACTTTCATCAAAATCCAAGATTTGAGCACAAATTTAAGCCCATTAAAATATTATTCCCAAATCCAAATCAACATCTGTATTATGTCACGTGGTTGACACATGGAAACCCTTGGCCACATGTCACTCCTGCATTGATCCACGTTCATCTTAGACCACTAGTGGGTATATCAGCATTCATCCCCGGGGTGGAATTTTCACTATATAAACAAACCTTACCATTATCAGCTTGATTCACATTGGTTGTCCACTGAAAGAGCTTGAACTCTTTGTCATCTTCCATCACCAAACATACTTTCATGAACCCCTTTCCCTCGGGGGTCCCTAGGTCACACCACCTAACTCACCCTCTATTCAACCTAATTTGATATGGGACATCAATTAATGGAGTCTAACACTCTCATTAACTGACAATCTTGTCAAGTTTTATTAGAATTGAGAATTAGGCCCAAACCTCTTGGTAGCTTGATGCTCAACATATTGATAGCTCGAGATCCTGAACTCCATGTCACCTGTCATTTCATCTCCAAGTTAGTGCCACATCACTTATCACTTCATCTACACATCAACACCATGATGAGGCCATGTCGACCCCAAGTCAGTGCCACATTCACGCCAATTCAATTCCACATTAGTGTCGTGTCACCTCCACATTAGTGCCACATCACCTACAAATTGGTGCCACATCACCTCTAGATCAATGCCACATCATCCCATGTTGATGTTACGTTAACACCACATTAGGAACCCTTATTGGGATTAGTCATTTTGAGGGAAATAACCCATGATCCTTGCATTTTCTCCAAAACTTGATCAATGACATATGTCACTATCCATTTTCAATTAACAACTAACCTCTGTGGAAATATATGAGGTTTAGGTCCCATCAACATCGGGAAATCATCTCGATATGTGGACCCAACCTCCTAGTACTTCATCACCTGACACCCAATGACTGACTCCTACTAATAGGAGAGTTCCCATCGACTAGAGTACTTTATAACTTCTGTTAGATTCAAGAGTCATAAGAGGTTAACCAAATTTGGTACATTGTCCTCAGTATCCTAGTCTCGATCAACTAAATCATGCTTCCTGATAGCTTATTACTTGACAGGGTTAAGGTTTTGTTTATAATGGAGGTTTCTTCTCAATGAGCTCCAATGCACTCTCGATATGATAAAGGTTGAAGGCTTAGTAGCTAGTTTTGACTAGGCTACTAATCACAAACCCTCTTTTCGATCACATGAACAAGGGACAAGGCCAAAGACTCTAAACTTCAAATTTATTACAACCCAAAAACAAAAGGAGTTAATTCTAAAATTAAAAGTGGTAATTTATGAAATCTTCTAAGGTGTGAAAGGGATTTTAGGCTTATTCTAAAGGCTTGGTATCCTAATGACTTAAAAGTATTCATTAGCATGTGAAGGCATCCCAAACATTGCCTTCATCATGGCATCTCCACAACAAAGAGACATAAAATGGCCAATGGCCATGTCTCTTCAATTTCACCCAACTAAGATGAAACTACTATCATTCCTTTGTATTACAAACTACACACTCACACTAATAACTCCAAGCTCTCACAAATATAGGGGCCAACACTTTGGCTTACCTCTAAGGGAATTGAAGTCTCCCATCATTAAAGAACTACCAAATCTTCTCATTCAATACAAGGATATAATCACAATTGTTTCTCCCACAATTGGCCTGCTAAAATTCATTAACAATTATGGAATACATAAAGAGCCACAGGGCTCAAGTCACTTATGCGTTCACCCCACCAATCCATACATCCATATTCATCACATGCAACTTGTTTTAGAGAATATTGTTATGTCTAACCTTCATGAAGCAATAGTTAACTTTCAAGCCAACTACACAATATACTAAGTTCCTCATACATACATATCCAGTAGACCATCATAGCAAATTTTAGCTTATCATTACATACATATATAAGAACTATCATAGCCATGTTCATAAAGTGTTAAATAGATTTTCAAGTCATACACACTTATCATATGTTCACAACATTCATATCAGTCCATTTCAACCATCAAGCATAATAACCACAATAATAATATTCATGAGTTAGGAACAATAGTGTCATTTACTTTATAAGAGTTGATTACACTCAACTACATTACAGTCTTTGTTATAGTTGGCCACCCCTTAGCCATATCTGATGCCTTAGAGGAAACTTCACTCAAGAGTTGTTCAAGGATTTCAAATTTGAGTAAGGGACGCGAAGGCCACTCACGTTCACTCACATGGTTTAAGAAATGTGCTTCATTGTTGAATTGAGACTTGTTACCACACTAAATATGACCATCCAATGCCTGCACATTAGAAAATGGAGTCCTTCATGTATTTAGCAATGCCTTCGTGCTTCCCTTCTCTGGTGCTTTTTCGTCCCCTCAATCAAGTAAGTAATCATAATTCTTAATTCAAGCACCTAAACTCGAGTGAAGGCTATTTGTTGATTCCCTAATTATTCACCCAATCCATGAGATTTAATGTATCTCTAGTAACCAATTCTCTTTGGTTCTTCTCCTCATTCTCATTATTTTTTTCCCTATTTTTCACACTATTATCTCCTTCACGTGCCAATTTTCACTATCCCCCTCCCTCTTTCCATGGGTCTTTCCCTTGATGGGATTATGTGGTATGTGGCCCATACCTACGTAGTTTGGTACCACTTCTTTGATTCCTCATAACTACTTGGTAGCTTGGGTAGTTTACCTGACACATCAGGGTCTAGTCAAATAAATTCAGTCAATGAGATTTTTCTCGAATCCCCCTCACAACTTTTGAAACTTCTCCCTTTGGCATCAGGATTTGTGTAGTCTACCCCTTTAATAGTTTCAACAATACATACATTAAAATAATGTTTACATCATGATAAGGTCTAACATGATACCCATGATGATTATCCAACATTAATAGTCTCAATTACGTTTACAAAAAATATGGGTAATTAGAAGAGCTTTACAACATACCTATCACCCTTGAAATAAATATGCAATGTTAATAAACGTATCACCATTACAATAATTCAAAATTGTGTTCTTGATTTTAATTTGTTTACTTGTTTATTCTATTTCCAACATAAACATTTTCATTATGTAATCCATAATTATTATGGAGAACATAATATCAAAATGAAGGTAGTGATATAATATGTTGTTATTGTGTTGGATAGATTAATACAATGGTTACATGATGTGATGTTATTGTCCTAATAAAATCCATTCACTATTATGGAATACATAAAAAGCCACAAAGCTCAAGTCACTTGTGCATTCACCTCACCAATCCATACATTCATAATCATCACACGTAACTTGTTTCATAGAATATCGCTATGTCTAACCTTCATGAAACAATAGTTAACTTCCAAGCAAAACTATACAATATATTGAGTTCCTCATGCATACATATCCATCATACCATCATAACAACTATTAGCTTATCACTACATACATATACAAGACCTAGCATAACCATGTTCATGAAGTGTTAGAAATATATTCAAATCATACACACTTATCAAATGTTCACAACATTCATGTCAATACATTTCAATCATCAAGCATAATAACCACCATAACAATATTCATGAGTTATGAACAATAGTGTCATTTAATTTATAAGAGATTATTAAACTTATTTGATATTTGTAAGTTGTTGGTAACTGAAGAAGGGTGAGCCACTCTCCACCCAACCATAGGCTCAACTACATTGTGGTCTTTCTTGCAGTTGGCCACCCCCAAGCCAGATTTGATGCCTTAGATGAAACTTCACTTAGTATTTGTTCAAGGATTTCAAATTGAGTAAAAGAAGGCCACTCTCCTTCACTCACATGGTTTAGGAAATGTGCTTCACTATTGATATGAGACATGTTAACACAACAAATATGGTCATTCAATGCATGCACATCACGAAAGGGAGCCCTTCATGTATTTAGCAGTACCTCGGTGCTTCCCTTCTCTAGTGCTTTTTCATCCCCTCAATCAATTAAGTAATCACAATTCTTTCAAGCCCCTAAACTCAAGTGAAGAATCCTTGTTAATCCTTATTTATTCACCCAATCCACGAGTTCTAACATATCTTTGGTAACCAATTCTCTCTGGTTCTTCTCCTCATTCTCTTTATGTTTTTCCCTATTTTTCACATTGTTATCTCCTTCACGTGCCAATTAACACTATCCCCTTTCCTCTTTCCTTGGGTCTTTCTCTTAATGGGATTACGTAGTACAAACCCATACCCAGGTAGTTTGAACTACTTCCTCAATCCCTCATAAATACTTGGTAGCTTGGGTAATTTACCTGACACATCAGGGTTGAGTCAAATAAATTTAGTTGGGAAGTTTTTTTCAACTCCCTCTCACAACTTTCCTTAGTAAAGCTTCTCTTTAGCATCGATATTCGTGTAGGTTACCCTCTTCAACAATTTCAACAATACAGAAATTAAAAGAATATTTACATCATAATAAGGTTTGGCATGATATCCATGGAGATGATCCAACATTAGTAGTCTCAATTACGTTTACAAAAAATCTGGGTAATTAGAAGAGACCTTACAACATACCTGACACCCTTGAAATAAATATGCAATGTTAACAAACATAATGGCTACGAGCCTATGAATATTGTTATATTGACCCTCACTCTCTCATCGTGTCATTCACAAGGAACTGAACCCAGGTGGGGAAGGTAACAACCATTCTGCCTAACCACCCAAGATAAGTCCCAATTGACAAGATTATAAACATTTTTAATAATGTAAATCTTCATGAAATTGTTAGTGAGTTAAATGTTTTGTTAGGAAACCAACTCACAAAAGATAGAACAAATAGATCAACGCCTTAGAATCCAGCCTCTTCGAGAGGGCAACCTCCTTTACATTACACAAATGAACAATTCTTGGATGATACAAATGACTAAACCTCCCTCCTATATATAAGAGTCTAAGGGGTCACAATATAATCAAGCCAACATAACAGTAATAACATAAGGGCACAAAAATAACAATAGTGGGTTTCTATGGGGCATACTAATAACAATATCGAGACAATAGGGGCACAATAATAACAATAAGGGATACAATGACAATAGTAATGGGGAATCACTAGTATTTTAGGGGCCTAACATGCCCCTCTCCTTCCGAAAAGCGTTGTCCTCAACGCTTGAGTAGTTCTAGATGCTTCTGTATAAAATTCTCATCCTCCCACGTGGAATCTTCAGTGGATAAGTTCTTCCACTTGATGGGATACTTCGAAATTGATTAATTTCGTAGCTGTCGAGTTCTTATTTCTGTGACTACTTCCAGTTCTAATATGATTTTTCCTTCCTCGTCAAGTTCTGGTAATATTGTTTGAACTGGGAGCTTGTCACCTATAACCTTCTTTAAACATGAAACATGGAAAGTTGGGTGCACTCAGGAAGCTGTAGGAAGCTCCAATTTGTATGCCATAGCATCAATCTTTTGCAACACCTTATACGTACCATAATACTTTGGTGATAATTTATTATCCTTCTTAGCTTGCTTGAGGGACATTTGTTTATATGGTTGTAGTCGTAGGAATACCTAGTCACCTACATCAAAATTCTTTCGTTGCGATGTTGATCTTCCTGTTGTTTCATTCTATTTTGCGCCAACGTGAGGTTATCCTTTAAGAGTTGGAGAACTTGTTGTTGATGCTCGATGTGATGTTCCACTGCTTGAACCTTATAATTTTCTCTTAAATATGATGTGATGGATGGTGGATGATATCCATAAAGTGCCATAAATGGGGTCATTTTTGCTGCAGTATGGAAGGAAGTGTTATACCACCATTCAGCCATAGGCAACCATTTAACCCATTGTGTATGTTTATCGGATACAAAGCAACGAAGATATCCTTCCAAACATTTGTTTACTATCTCAATTTTCCTATCAGATTGAGGATGATAAGATGAGCTATGAGCTAACTGAGTACCGAGACAAGAAAATAATTATGTCCAAAAATTTCCAGTGAAAATGGGATCTCTGTCGCTTACTGAATTTAAATGGATGTGATAATGCACAAAAGTGTGCATACTTGGTAAGTCTGTCAACTACCACCAAGATGACACTCTTTCCTTCGGACTTGGGTAAACCTGTGATAAAATTCATTGAAACCTCCTCTCAACATTGGCTTGGAATAGATAAAGGTTGTAATAGACCTGGGTCTTAATTGTTTCAACTTTATTTTGTTGGCAAACCAAACATTCCGCCACAAACTTTTGAATATCCGATTTAAGGCCATCCCAAAAAAATTCCTTCTTAACCCTGTGGTAAGTTTTTAAAAATCCTGAGTGACCTCCTAAGGGAGAAGTGTGCAATTCCATAAGAATATTTTGTTTGAGTTGGGAATTATTACATAGGTATAAGCGATCTTTGTACCATAACGAATCATTTTTCCAACTAAATGTATAAGATGTACTCAGATCTTGTTGTAACTTTCGAATGAGTGTCCACACTTCTTCGTCATTCTTCCATTCCTCCCTTGCTTTGTTTATCCAATCTGGTTGGATAATAGAAATGGCACACAACAATGCTTCCACATCCTCATCCTTTCTTGAGAGTGCATCTGCCACAACATTCTGCTTCCCTTTTTTGTAGATGATTTCAAATTCATAACCCAACATCTTTGTGACCCATTTCTGTTGCTTTTCAGAGGATAATTTTTGTTCTAAAAAGTACTTAAGACTATCATGATCCATTTTTACCTTGAAGTGTCTTCCCATTAGGTAGGGTAGTCATTTCTTAAGTGCATGTAGTATTGCCAACATTTCCTTCTCATAAATAGCTTTGTGTAAATACTTTCCCTTGATTAGACGACTTTCGAAAGCAATGGGTCTTTCATCTTGCATTAAAACAACACCAATTCCATTTCTTGAAGCATCACATTCCACAATAAAGGTTATTGTGAAGTCCGACGTAGCTAACACTGGTGCTTGGCACATTGCCTCTTTAAGATGTTCGAAGGCCTTTGTTGCTTCCGGAGTCCATGAAAATGCATCTTTCTTCAATAATGTTGTTAGAGGTGTTGCTATTCTCCCATAATTCTTAACAAACTTGCGATAATACCCTATCAACCCAAGAAATCCTCACAGATGCTTTATGGATGTGGGGATTTTCCATTCCTTAATGGCTTTAATTTTGCTAGGGTCTACCTTAACACCTTCATGAGATACAATATGACCCAGATATTCCACCTCTTGTACTCCAAAGAAACATTTGGAACTTTTTGCATATAATTGTTTCTCCTCCAATAGTTTGAGCACCCTGTCAACATGTTCAACATGATCCTTCCAGGACTTGTTGTAGATTAGTATATCATCAAAAAATACTAACACAAATTCTCTAAGGAAGAGTTTGAAAATGGAATTCATCAAACCTTGAAATGTAGAAGGTGAATTGTGAAGGCCAAAAGGCATGACCATAAATTCATAATAACCCTCATGAGTTCTAAATGTTGTTTTCAGAATGTCTTCAGTCTTCATTCTGATTTGATGATATCGTGAACGAAGATCCAACTTGGTGAAGTAAATTGATCCATGCAATTCATCCAATAGTTCATTAATGACAGAAATGTAAATTTATCTTTAATGGTGATCTTGTTGAGCTCCCTATAATCCAAACACATGCACCATGATCCATCCTTCTTGTGCACCAATACTAAAGCAGAGAAAAAACTTTGACTAGGTTGAATTATACCAGCCTCTAGCATTTCTGCAACCATACGTTCAATTTCAATCTTTTGCGCATAGGAATATCTGTACAGCCTGATGTTTGGAGGAACACTTCCTGGAATCAAAGGAATAGCATAATCATGATCACGAATAGGTGGGAGACCTTTGGGAGTCTCAAATACCTTGGAATGATTGTCCAAGACTTTTTGGAGATATGGAGAAATAAATGATTTCGATGTGGGAAGCTCTAGCGAACATAATTGTGCAATTACACCTCTTTGTTCCTTCTTAAGAAGCTTTGTCATATCGTTAGATATGATTATCTTTCCCGGTTTCCCTACAATACCCCTTAATTCAACTTCCTTTCCTTCCACACAAAATTTGATGAAAAGTTCTTGAAAATTAAAAGTTATTGTACCCAGGGATTGTAGCCATTGGACTCCTAGTACAACATCAACACCACCCATTGGAATGGGAAGCATTGGGCTATTCAATACATATTATCCCATGGATAGCTTGATATTATGGCACTTTCCAGAGCAATTTATGGTTCCTCCACTTGCAACCATCAATTGACACTATAGTGTTGGATATAGGAAGCAATTCAATTCTTTTGCTATCTTACAATGAATAAAATTATGGGTACTTCCCAAATCAATCAACACTATTACATTTTTTTCTTGATATGTCCTTCTATCTTGATAGTTTGAGGAGTGGTAATTCCAACCAATGCACTACAAGATATGGTCGGATTCATTTCTTCTTTATCTAGGGTTTGTTCCTAGAGTATATTCTCTTCTTTTGACATTTCTTGTTCATTTTCTTCCTCTTCTTCACAATCTATGTAGAATAATTTCTTCTCAGCACACTTATGACCTTTAGTATATTTACTATCACAATTGTAACAAATCCCTTTTGCTATTTTTTCTTCCAATTGTTGTGGTGTCAACCTTATAGGTCGTGGAAGGCTAGGAGCAACAACACTTCTATCTTTATAGTTGTGAGTGGTAGGCTTCCTGGTTGCCATAATTTTGCTTTTCATTTTTCTTGCTAACCTGAATGCCTTCTCCAATGAATCAAGTTCCCAAAGGTGAACCTCATGTTGGATATTATCCTTTAAAGTCCCTGTGAACACATCAATCCTATGCTCCTCTGGAATATCTTTTACCCTTATGTTCAATTTTTGGAAGTCCTCAATATGCTCCATCATTGAACCCTTTTGTTTGAGATTTATCATTTGGCTAAAAAAGGTGTTGCTTTTTGTATCCTCATAATGTGCTATCATTTCTTTTGTAAAATTTGCCCAAATGACAATTTGTTTATGAGAGCAAAGCCATTGATACCATACAAACTGATTTGGTTCCAAATATAAAGTTGCAATACGTACCTTTTGTGTGTTTTGCACATTATGGAGATCGAAAAATTGCTCCATCTGTAGTGTCCATGTTCCAGGATCCTTGCCATCAAACTTCCTCATATCGATTTTTGGAACATGATGGGTCTTCAATCCAACATTAAGGTCTATGAAACCATGATTAACATTTCTTTTGTTCTCATCATGAGTTTCCTTTACTACCTTTTCACCATTAGTGACCATTTCTTATAGCAACCTATTCAAATTTATCTTCAATTCTTCCATCTTATCATCCATGCCATTCATCTTAGTGTCCATGCCATTCATCGTAGCTTCCATGCAATCCATCTTAGCTTACACGCTATCCATATTAACTTTCATGCCATTCATATTAGCTTCCATGCCATTCATCTTGGCTTCATTTACCTTTAGTGAGAGTGAAATTTGTTGTACTTGGTCTTGTGATTTTGATATATCATGTTGCACTTCTTCCTCTTCTTCACGAGTCATGCTAGAGATTTCAAGTCGCTTACTAGGTGTTTCCATTTTCTTTCTTCGGGGCATTAATTAATGCTAATAATTCTTCACTATTCCCTTTGAATTCCTTTAAACTAATTTTTCAAACCAATCTTATGCAAAATTTAAAAAAAACTACACACCTTTTTTTCACTTTGTAAGAGCTCGATATTGAATCTGTTGTATCTCTGTAACTGCGGATCTTGAATATCTGAAATCTTGTCCTACAGTAGCCCTTTGAGTCCTCTTTCTAACCTCACAAGTTTGATCAAGATTGGATTCTCCAAGGAAGAGTTATGTCAAATCTCCCACAGTGACCTGATTATAGACTAGTTCAGTAGAGCGAACTTGTACGACGTGCCATGTGTCATTGTTTTGACCTTAGTACCTGAAAGTGATACATAGAAAACTGTAGGTCGTCCTATTTTTGAAACTTCTTACGAAATTTCAATCTGATACTTAAAACAAAAGTTATGACGATTTTCCCCAGGTCACCTGTTTGGAATGTAATTCGGGAGTCTGCAAAAACCATAATTTCCTCAGATCATATCTCCACAAATATAGCGATACAAGCTCTCAAATTCACACCCGAAGTTCAGAACGACTTCGGCTGAAATGGGTTTTTTTATAGCTACTGAAACGTCACAGAAAAAAAGAAAAAAAAAAAGTTATAGCAAAAATTACACGATGACGTCTTTGGAGCAGCAAAACCCTAGAATCTAAAGTTATGATACCAAATGTTAGGAAACCAGCTCACAAAAGATAGAAAAAACAGATCAACGACTTAGAATTCAGCCTCTTCGAGGGGGACACCTCCTTTACATTACACAAATGAACAATTATTGGATGATACAAATGACTAAACCTCCCTTCTATATATAAGAGTCTAAGCGGTCACAATATAATCAAGCCGACATAATAGTAATAACATAAGGGCACAAAAATAACAATAGTGGGTTTCTATGGGGCATACTAATAACAATACGGGGACAATAGGGGCACAATAATAACAATAAGGGATACAATGACAATGGTAATAGGGGAATCACCAGTATTATAGGGGCCTAACATGTTTTTTATTCAATAGGTTATAAATTTTGTTACTAATATAAATATTAATGAATTCGTTAACAAGTTAAATGTTTTTGAAATGTATATGTTAGTGAACTTGATTTTCTTTATCTCAACAACGAGATGTTATTTTGAGCTTGCATGATTTGTGGGGTTCTTCATTGATTGAGGATTAATGGTGTTTTAAATTTATATAGGTTTATGTTGATTTCTTTATAAATTTCAACTAGTCATTTTGTTTTTAAAGAGGTTAAAGGCTCACATATGTTACCCCACGCCCTTGGCCTGGTCAAAATTATGAAAGCATAACAACAATGAGCCAAAATCATGAAAGCATAATAACAATGGTCCTTTGAATGATATAAATCTTAGCATCTTTAAGTGAAAGATCCACCTTTAGGTGACAAGTATCTTTACCAAATTCCCTAATTTCCCCTTATATGCATTTTAAATCTTATTAATTGCTCAAGGTATGGTTCCACAAGACCTTAGAAGCAATGCACCTTTTAGTAAGGGCATGGTCGAAGCTCAATACATGAGAGTGGGAAGCACCTAAAGCATATAAATCAATTTATGTTTCAAACTTGAGTAAGTGAGTTTGATGTCACTTGTGCAATGCGATCCTCACCAATAAGGAGGAAACTTTTAATGCATTGAATGGTTGCTTACTTTTATGATAAACACTGTGATAAAGGGTGATTTGTATACCTTACACGATGTGCCTTGATGAATGTGATCATGTCTTTTCTTTGGCCACTTTCCATTTGAACTCTAATAGAACAATCACCAAACATGTGTATTATGGTTTCAATGGTGATAATGTGTGGGTTGATCCTTTGGATCGATTTTCTTTTTACTAGGAAAAATGTGAGTAATTATATTAGAGATAAACAAAATTACATGAGCATAATACTGCAAAGGATATTTCCATTAGTGCTATTGGGTAAAAAATTGAAGAAACCGAGAGATTTAATTCTTAAGCAAAACTAGTTGATAATGATATTGGCAAAGAGTTGAAGTCCACACAAAATTCTTTTAGTGACTACATATTAGGGGTTACATGGCACCCATTAAGTAACATAAACCATATAATATTAACACCACTATTCAACAATAAATAAACTACGTATCAACGTTTGCATCCTAATTCCAAAAAAATCACGAGTTATCTTTGTAAAAGAGTCTCGAGGAAGTTCATCTCAGAGGTAAACATAATCCTAGGAGCCATGATAATAGGTAGAAATGTGCCCTTTATTAGGACCCTTTGACTCCCACTTGTCTTCTTGTACTTCGAGGTTGTCCTTAGATAACTATCGATTTCCTTATTATTTTCTTTGTAGACATGCTAAAAAATGATGTGAGTAGAGGAAGATTGAAGATGTTTGATGTCTCAAAAGAGGGGTTGTAAGAAGAAAATTCTCAGATTGACATCTCCATTCACTTGTTTGATCATAAGGAGGAAGTCTTATGGGATTTGAAGATGAGTGATTCCTTTTTCAATAGCAAGTAGTAAAACCACTTTCAGAGTTGTAAGCTCACTTTGGTTGATTGATGACTGACTATTGCCTACTTTGAAGATGAGGGAATGATTTTGAGAAAGAAAAAATACTTCCTTGGCTCCTCCTCTAGGTGGAGGTCCCTAGGATGCTCCATGGAAAATATCTAAGGAATTTGTGTGTCAATAATCATGTCTCAATTTAAGCATGTTGAGGGACTGATAATAATTGAGGATAACACCCATGGTATTCAAACTTTGGATGCATCAATATGTAAATTACAATGGATATTCCAATAGAATAGTTCATCTTAATAAATCTACTAAAATTATTGAAATCTTTATTGTTAAATTTCCTTGGATTCTAGATCCTTAGGATGCTCTATAAAAAATGTCCATAGAGTTTGTGTGTCAATAATCATGTCTAAATTCCAATTATGTTGAGGGGTTGATGAGAATTGAGGGTAAACACTTATGATATTCAAACTTGTGATGCATTGATATGTAAACTACAGTGGATATTCCACTGGAATAGTTTGTCACAATATATCCAATAAAATTATTAAAATCTTTACTATTATTTTTCCTTAGATTCCATAATCTTAGTTAGTTTTTTTTTTTGCTTAATTAATTGAATTAGTTGAAACACAAGAAATAGAAAACAAAAATAAATACACATAATAGACACAAAGATTTACATCGAGAAACCCTTACAGGAGAAAACCCAGCCAGATGTCAAGCTTCTTTGCGCTCATTTCTCTAGTATGGAAAATGTGCAAGTACAAAGAAAGAGGTACTCTTTATGGAGTTAACTCGGTCCCGTGTCCTATATGGTTACTATAGAATCTTAACCCCCCCTGCTTTGCTCTCCAACTTCCCACTCCCAGTTGCTCTATTAAATTATGGAATAATATACAATAACATAGGAACCCCTACTCCTCCTAGTGGTTCAATATTCAACATATCTTGATAACCAGCTAGGAGCAAGGTTTGACTCCCTTAACATGTGATTAGAGTTATGGGTTTGAGCCTCCTAGAGTCTTCTTCAATGCCCACATGTGGATAACCCCACATGCATGAGTAATGGGGGCTAACATGGCATCCACTCATGCTAGGGTGGTCAACATGGAAGGTCAACTTGCAAGAGGCACAACATTTGCATACCATATTTGTTTGATGTGATTCTTGCACCATTGGAAAGGTAAGAGTATAGAACAATACTAGGGTGTATTGCACAAATGAAAGTTTTCAAGCATGAAAAACTTTGTTTAATGCCTCAAAATGGCTCCAAAAGGTTTCACACCCCAATTCTCCAAACTAGGATCCATAGGTAAAAATGACCTTACAAGCTCTTATTTTTTCAACTCTAAAAGCATCGAGATAGATGGCAAATAATATAATGATCCAATCTAGATCATACACATTAAAAGGGTAGAGTGTCCTTTTTTTTGTGTTTCTTGTAGTCCAAACTCACCATATTATGGTAAGGGGCAAGATTTTAAATGCTTTTGTTTCTTTGTCATTATGCTAGTTCCCCAGGGAAACTTCAATTAAGTATTTCAACTTCGTAAGTCCTTCAATTTCAATCCAAACCTGCTCAATGAAGATATATGGAGAATGATATGTACTTTTGTTTCTAGATCTAATTCACATAAGCTACATCTTCTTGGGCCCTCGTAGTTTTTTTGTAAGCTTGGCAAGACTACATCTTCACATGTACAATATATCACCTAGATAGGGGGGATTTGAACCGGTGACTTCACATTAAGGAGTGCCTTAACAGAGCATCTGATCACCGTCTATCCAAGACCCCGTGTACCTCATAGCTTCTTTTTTGAAGTTATGGGTTAGGGATCTATTATTGAGCATAAACCAAATAAATAATTTAGCTTTGATAGGGCATTTCTATTTTCAAAGAACTTTCCATCACCATCATGAGGCCCTATTAACGCTTTTATTAGCAAGAGTGGTAATTGACCCTAAGTTCATAGCCACTTGAGGGATTTGTTAACCAGAAGAGTTCATCCTCTTTTTCATTGATGAAATCACTACATTCCCTATGATGCACCGTGTAAGAGGTACTGTTGTAAATTCCTCTTTAAGGTCAAAGTCTATTTAGGTAACCACTGTTGTTGTTTGGGGTTCAATGCTTTCCCTATTTCAATTCAATGTAGGGTATAAAACTCTTTAATCTATGATGAAGGGAGAGAGGGATGGGCAATCTATGTTGATATTTGCTTATAATCCAAGAATTAAGCCCAAGTTGGTCCTTCTCTCTTTTCCCAACCCTCCAAATTAACTAGTTTCCAATTATAGGGAAGGTAATGATGGTGGCCTTTTAGATGATGGAAGATGCCTTCTTTTTGTTTGGGGAGCCAATCTAGTCTTTGATATAAAGAGGGCTAAGGTACTTGTCCTTCACAACTCGTTCCCAATATCCATTTCTTTGAATAAGCTTCCAAATATTCTTGGTTGTGAGTGCTTTGAAGAAGAGAGATATATTTTTGGGATCCAACCTCGATTTTTAGGGATGCCCAAGCTTCCCTAAGAGAGAAGTGAAATTCCCTTCTCCTTCTATTTTCTTGTCCACATAAATTGGTAATCTAGTTGGTGAATTCTACCCAAGATCCCTTTTGGAATCCAAGCGAGAGACATCCAATAAGTCTAGATGCCTCAAGAATAGATCTTACAAGAACTATATGACCATGTGAGATAGCCATCTATTGCACCAAGTGTTCAATTTCCTTTTGATATTTGCCATGAGCCATTGCTAGCCTCCCTTTAAGAAGAGTTAAGCCTTTAAATGGAAAGCCAAATACTTGAGCTCACCTACAAAGGTTAATGTTATGAAAGGAACAAAAAATAAGCAGTGATTTTAATTTTTAGATACACTCTAGCTAAACTTTGGAGCAATTTATCACCATACCCATGGTTGTGCAAAAGAGGTTTAAAACTTACTTGAATTGATCCACCATACATTTGGAACTAGAATAGAATGTCATTCACAAAAAGTAAGTGTGAAACATAACAAGGATTTCCAACAAGAATACCTTTGAAAGAGACATTTGCTATAACTATTTTTAAAGCCCTGCTTAATCCTTTTTGCAACTAGAAAAAGAGAAAAAGGAAGAGAGAGCATGGCCAGTAGATACTTTCTCATAATTGAAAAAAGTAAAATGGATTCACTGACTAAAATTGTGATAACCATTAAACGAACATAAAACATCACCGATCTCACAAAGTGTAAAATAAATCTCAAATAGAGAAAATAAACTTTAAATCTATTAAAACTAAAAAAAAAGTTAAAAACAAAATATTCCACAAAATATAAAATGAATCTCAAATAGAGAAAACAAACTTTAAATCTATTAAAACTTAAAAAATTTAAAAACAAAATATAAATTTTATAAATATTTTTACACTTCAAAATAGTTAAAAAATCTCAAAAAAAAATATATTAAGTTTTTATTTTTTATACTTTATTAAAGTAAATATAAAAAAATAATTATGGAAAATTCTTTACACATAAATATAATTATACAAATAACTTTACTCTTTAATTTAACTTTTTATAAAAATAGTAATAGTCATTCGCTCTGATGCATATAAATTGCGGATCAAAAATCTATACATCCGAAAAAGGGAATTGTTTAAGCCCTGGAGAGGAGTCGAATACCTGTATTTCTATGCCTCACCAAAGACAGTTGAGAGCAATTTCCACGGACCCAACGTTTAACTCTACAGAACTTTCTAGACGACATAATTATTTTCCGGCCTGCCTCCAGGAAATGGATAGCCGACGCTGATGTGGGATTTTTTTCGCTGATTGCACTCTTCGAGCGTGTGCCTAGCATTGAACCTCTATCTCTTACCGTTTGCGTCAATTGCGAGGGTTTACTTGCAGGAGGATCGCATAAATCCGCCAAAACAAGAAAGCAAACAAACCATCCGTAAAATGAAACGCTTAAGGACTGACGGATTTAAATTCTAAACCCTTGATCTGCAGTACTTCACCATGGTGTTCTGTTTCAAAATTTTGTTTAAACGCCGCACGGAGTATCGACTAAGGATTTGAAGCTGCGCAGGGAAAGGCCTTTTCCATGGCTGTCACCACACCCTCGGCTTCCGCACAGTCTGAAAGGCAGGCATTGGTGAAAGCCTGCGTCTCTCGGGACTGGTCTAAAGCCATTCGGATCCTGAATTCTCTGCTCAGTCAGGCTTGCACAGTGCAGGACATCTGGTAGGGTACTCCATTTGCTGGTTTTATTTTCGTGTTATTTTTTATTTGCACTCTACGGGATTCGAGGTCATGTCGTGTTTCTTAATTTGGCGAATGCAGCAACCGTGCATTTTGTTATAGTAAACTGGAGCTGCACAAGCATGTGATTAAGGACTGTGAGAAAGCTCTGGAGCTCGATCCATATAATATTCAAATATATATACTCAAAGGTGGGTCACGTCGAGCAAAAAATATACTTGACATATATTTTACATTTTGTTTCTCAATATATTTTACACTATTGGCAACAGCGTTTCATTAATATTGCAAGATATTGAAAAATTGTGGATATGGAAGGCAAATGTGGCCAGCAATCCAAATTCCTGGTCATCAGCTTTATTAGTTGTTACATCGGCTTGTTGGTAATACATCTAAGATATTTATAATTTCTTGCTGTTTTAGAATCATTTTTTAAGTGTGCAGGGACAATTTTAAGTATCTATGCTTATCTGATATTTGTAGAATGGAAATTGGCGAATTATTTTTGGAAAGAAATTGAAATTTGGAAGAAAAAGGGAAATCAGTCCAATGGTTAAATTTAGAGCCTAAAATTTTCCATTACATATGGGCTTACACTTACATATAACTATACAACCTTTTAAGTTTTATTTTCCAAGGGCAAGAGGATACGTTTGTATTTCCTTTTTGAAAATTAGGGCTTCGATATGGAGGGAATAGCGCAATAGACAAAAATATGAGAGCATAAAGAAGGGTTGCCAAAAAATGTTGCCAGTGATAAAAGGACTAGGAGTACAAAAGAGAGCTCCATCGTGTTTTTCTCTGAAGAGGTCATTAATAATGTCTTCAGTACCTATGAACACTTAAGAGGACAATCGTTTCCTCTCCCCCCTATAAATTGGCTTTTGCTTAATTTACACATATGTGAACAGAAAATGTTAGACACCACAACAAGAACATATGCTACTCACAAAATAGATGGCTAGGTGGCCTAATCAATATATCAAGATTGTCCAATTCAGAGGCTGAACTAGCTGGTTGACAAATTTTGGTTGAATAGACTAGTTTAGCATTTGAACCAATTGATTTAGGCTGAGTCAGTGGCTGAGTTTGCTGCAGGTTCAGTTAGCCACATTTTCAACCAGTTTGCCTGAAAAAATGGTTCACATTGGCTGGCTGATCGAGTCAGCCATTGATTTGTCTAAAATCCTCTGAGGAGAAATAGATGGGGCAAGGAGCTTGTTTAGCTAGCCATTATTTGATTTGCAACGAACTTCCTTACATTGCAACCTTTTGTTGGCCAAAATAGAAACTTAAGGAAGATCATTTGTGGTGATGAATGGGTGTATTTTAGTGGTGCTGCAAGCTTAAAAGGAGAGAGGCACACTACTTTCTTTTCCTCTTGTTAAAGTCTTGTGTATGATGGATGGGGATAAACCCACAATGAGTTATATTTATGAAGTCATGGATCATGCCAAAAAGGTAATAAAGGCTATCTACAAGGAGAAAAAGAAAAAATATCCTCCTTTTTGGAGAATTATTGTGACAAATAGAACAAGCAACTTCATTTGCCTCCACATTTTGCTTGATATTTCTTAAGGGGTAACTTTCACAGTTTATTGGTTGTCTTATGAATTTTCAACCATTGAAAAATTGATGTAGCCTTTTCCTTTGTTTACTCATTCAATAGACTTGCTTATTTATTGTTTATAATTAATTATAGGTTGTTTTGCTTTCACTGAGATAATTTTTGCATGATGTAAATTGTGCTTATTGTAAACCCTAATTTATAGTAGCAATCATTAAATTAAAGGTAGCATGTGTTTGGGATTTATTTGAGCATTTCCAGGATTATCTTAGCCCTCTAGGCTTAGCCATAGGTCCTCTAAATTCGTTACGTTATCTCACCCAGAGCCTTAGCATGTTGAATATTGTCCTTGGGTGTTTTTTTAGCAAAATGCTTAGACAATATTTATGTTGAGAATTCTTGGATTACTTAATCTTCGAGATTTGTTGGTGGAGCCTCCCTTGTGGGGATAACATCGATCAATAGAACATTAGGGGAGCAACTACAAAGGTGAAAATGGTGGTTGATCCCAATGGTTCCCTTTTTGATCTAGAGTGCTTAGTGAGGCTTTGCACTATGGTGCTAGATTTTGCGATAACAATCCTCATAAGAAAAACCATGATAACACACTCCTCAAGCTTTTGGATTATAGTGTAAGTGTTGGTAGTTTTGGTAGATATGGCTGTTTGACAAAGATATAAAAGCCACCAGGCAATCAATCTATTACAAATTTTTGTAGTTCATCATTCTATTTTCTAGAAAGTAAATTTCTAAATCTAGAGTTTATTGTTTATTACTAACTCATTTCTAACTTTTCATATCACAATTTATTGGTGGAACCAATTTGGCTTGCATTGACTTGAGTTGTAAAGGTTTGCAATTCAGTTCCCAAGTCAAACATGTATTGCTTCAAGGTGTGAGCATATTCATCGAAAAATACAAACTGTTTGGAACAACAGTTGAGTGATTTAGGGTAGTTGGATTGTTGGTTTAGGCACAAGCCGCACAACCACTTGAGTAACATAAACTGTTTGGAACAACAGTTGAGTGATTTAGGGTAGTTGGATTGTTGGTTTAGGCACAAGCCGCACAACCACTTGAGTAACATAAACTGTTTGGAACAACAGTTGAGTGATTTAGGGTAGTTGGATTGTTGGTTTAGGCACAAGCCGCACAACCACTTGAGTAACATATTTGTTGTAGATATTACAATTTTGGAGGAGATTGATCACTCCTTGGAATAGGTTGTGGAGAGTCAAGAAAAAGTGTTGAGATGATGATTCAATTATATGGAATTGTAGTTGCTTCCATCACAAGAGGTGGGTGATTTTGGTGTTGGTCCTAGAATTTAGAGGCATTTGCTTAAGAGGGAGGTACCTATACAATAGACCACGAGGATGATCCATAACATTTAGTAGTTGCCATTGTTGAGAATTTGGATTCTTTATGAATTTTTTGAGTTATGAGTCATGACTCATGACATAGTATGCTATGTAGTCATTTGATTATAATATTATGATTTTTGGACCCTATAATCAATTGAAAGCCTCAATTTATATGCATTTTTCTCAAAACTTTAATCACATGTATCTTGTAACTTATATCTTAGAAGTATTTTTGCTATTTGCACTTTTGCATGCAATATAAATTAACAATCCTTGCACATGTGTGGTTTATTAATTTGTATTTTCATTGATGTGTTAGTGCACATATATAGTTTCAATTAAAATTTTAATATTTTATGTATTTTCTTCCACGTAACTTGCACCCTACCCTCTAGTTTGTAGGCAAGGGTAAGATATTCTCTAGGGCTCAAAGCGATTGCAACAATATCTTGATATAACTTTGTATGAGCTCAACATGTCACTTGTGGGATTGAACTTATGGGGGGGAGTGGGGTGGAGGAAGATAACACTCATTCTTCCCAACTACTAGAAATTAACCTAATTGACTTGAGTATTTGATGTATTATCTATTATATTGAGTTCTTTCTCGATTCAATTTACCTATTAAACAGATAGTTTCAATTTGAGTTTTGATTTTGTGGCAAAGTGGTTTTGGTCTGGTTCAAAGCGAGATAACATTGGTAAAACGTCTAATTTAAAGCTTACATTACTAATAAAGTTGTAAAAAATCTTCTTGGACAAAGGAGGCTTCTACAATTATTTGAAATATGAAATATTTGATTGTAACAAATTCATGAACTTACAAACAAAATAGCTCATTTACATGGAGTGTAATATTTAACAAAAGTGTTGTGGTCAAGTACTTAGCATGCTCTCCCTCTAAAAAAGGGCCTTTGTCCTTAAAGATGAAAGTAAAAACGTAGACATTAGTGTTGAAATTGCTGCTAGAGTAGTTGAAAAAATATGTTTCTACCCCATTATTGGTCCAAAATAAGTAGTGTAATAGTTCAAATCGTGCGGAAACATACTTTGGGATTTGGAGGAGGAGGAAGCATTAGATTGCACAAATATGGTAGTAGAATTTGTGTTGAGGTCTCTAGAGTGATTTTCAAGGTGCGATTGCAAAAGAAAATAGTGGTGCACTTTATGATTCAAGTTCTTGAAATAATAGAGCGCAATATTTGAATCCAAAACCACTCTAATCCCCAAAAATGCTATTCAATGAATTGTTCTAAAGTTAGTATTGTGTAAAGCATGAAATAGAGTTTTTTGTTAATAGTGATCAACTTTTTGATAAGGGAATAGTGTACAACATTTGCAACTTTGGGTTTATTTACACAAATGCTTATGCCTCCAATTGGATTTCATTTGATATTTGATTTGTCATTTGTAGAGATTCTTTGCATTCATCATAAGGATGTCCTTTACTTCTATTATTAGTTTCCTCCTTCATCTACAAGTAACCACCACGCTGACTAGTTTCTTCTTTAAACATGGGGCATGGCATTGTCATGGTGTCTTCCCTTGTTAGGAATGTCTAATGCATAAGCCATATCATCTACTATGCTCGCATATTGCAAGGGTCATTAAATGTTCATTGAAACCCGTTTTTACCGTATTGGCAAAGAGTTGTTTGCTTATAGTCTTGCATTGTTCTCTCCAATCTCAAGGTGTCTCTATGTGGTGTTGTTCAACTTGGTGTTTCATCTTATTTGTTGCCATGGAGAAGGTGTCATTGCCAAAGATGTTTTGCATTTCTTTTAATGTGCCGGTTGTTGCAAGGACTTTAACATTTTGGATGACCAAATCCTCAGGTGAAGGGGGTTTGTCGACTTCAAATAATGCTTTAAAAGGGGGTCAATTTGGTGGTGTTACAACAAAATTTAGCACCGCCAAATGATCTAAAGTCCCAGGCATCAAGGGGCTAGTCTTGTGCAACTTAGGATGGCTACCCACTATCACCCCGGTATCTCTTCCTCTTACATCTCATTGGCTCTTCTCCAGCTCAAGGGGTGTATCCATAAAAGGATTGCTAAGGCTATGGAGTGGGGGTCTTAGGTTAAATAGGAATAGTAAGCCTTAACAAAATGTATGGTTGTTTTAGTATATATGAAAGGAAATGGATATGGAAAAAAATAAAATGGAGGTGGAAATATGGGGATGAAATGATGGAGGACTAGTGCTTAAATTTAAGGGTTAATAGAGTCGTGGGACATTGTAAAATGAATGGACTTGTTTGTCATCTTCAAGTACTCTAACGTAGGCTATGAGGTAAAAGGACTAATTTGGCCCCTTTAGAAAACTTATATAAAAGGATCTAGTTTGATACCTTCATTGACCAATTGTGTATCTAAGGTAAATTGAATTCATTTGGTACTTTGAACCTTAAGATGTTTGCCGAAAATTATGTCATGGAAATTAGTTTTGGAGGGCTTAATTTGCCACACATCAACTCAACATAAAGGTGCTGTTCATTAGATGAATTATATGCCAATCAGCAACTAGATATGATAGAAGCAAGGTGATAAGAGCAGAAATAAAACTATTGAGAAGACAAGAAGGAAAACTCCTCACATAGCTTTTTCCTATAAGAGTAAAATGTTCATTATTAGGCCTTTATGTTAGAGTGAAAGCAAGTCTCTATATCAAATTAACAACAAATGAATATCATAAAAATAGCCATATTATAAGGCAGCAATACCTCATCCTTCATTAATCTTCAAAGTTTGATATGAAAGGGGAACTTGACATCATCATCTCCAAGCTCTTGCTATCTTACTCACTCTTTCACTTCACTCTTTAATGCCAAATTGCCAATCCTTTTGAATTAGAGAGAAACTCCTCTTTATATATGGTGAGATAAGTCTTTCATACAATAAAATACATTATCTTCCTAACTAACTCCATTACAAGTCAGCAGATTGTAAAATATTGAAGTGGTGGGGTTGACAATATCAAGGAATGTGGGTGCAAGCCTCTTCAATAGAGGTCACTCTTATCCAAAAATAGATAATAATGCAACAAAAACTCCAAGAGAGGATGCATCATCCATAAATAGGTATTATACCATGTCAAATGCTAAATGGGTCCACATGGAATTCACCCTCCAAGAATGGATGCATGCAATAATAAAATATTCTTCAACCAAAGAGGATGTGCTTAAGGGTCCACCTATAAGAGCTCATGAAGTGCACCCCCCCAAGATGCATGAGAGGTAAAACAATAAAATATTCCTCTTACGAGAGATGTGCCATTCCTAATCTCCAAAACTAGAAAGTGGTCCACAAAATACATGCAACCAATATATGTGTTAATCTCAACACAACCAACTCCATGGATGAATGTGCAAGCTGCCAAGTAGATGGAGTGGTCCACACGGAATAAAGTATTCAAACGCCAATGTAGAAAGCGGTCTTCCATTTTGATCTCCATGCTATCGAGGATAAAGGGTACTAAAAAATATGACCAAATTTTTGAAAGCATAAGTTTGACCCAATTTCGGATTCCTACATTCAACTTGCATCTTGCATTCAATAATGGGCTCTAACAGTATGATATTCTCCAAAAGTTCTTAAACCCTAACTTTTATCAGGCCGCTTGGTCAACAAGTGAACATTGACCAAAGTCGACTTTCCTAGGATGCCCTCAAATTGGAATGATAAGCTCACTCCATAAAGGGGACCCAAATATGTGATCAGATTTCAAGAAAGATAGATTTCTAAAATGTTTTCTTTCAAGATTTAGCATTTTGAAAATCAAGGTTTTCAATCTTGGAAATTTTATCATATCCTTTTGGAGTCTTCTTTTTTCAACCTTTAAAAGCATGAATCATTGCATTAAACATGGCACCCCTTGGAACAATAGACATTTGAAATTGATCCGCAAAACTAGTGCACAAGAACTTAGAAATAAGGTTCTGGCTAAGGTATTCATGCACTGTTGATGTTCAATCCAAAGTTCCCAGGAAAGTTGATTCTCAAATCAATCAAGATTGACTTGGAAGAAGTTTGTTCAAATAATGTAATGGACTTGTGAATATGTTAGAAGCTAACATTGAATTTGCTTAGGGTAAATTCACTGTCAGTACTACCATAATGATAGTATCCTTACCTTGAGAGATCGACAAAACTATGGTGAAGTCCACATATATCTCTTCCCACTTCCGATTTGGGATGTTGTTAGGCTAGAAAAGACCAAGACAAGGAATGGTGTCTTTGTTGTGTTGGCAGGTGCCACATTATATGACAAATTGTTTAATATCTAACTTCATTTTGTGCCAATAAATGTTGGAGGAGACATTCTTGTAAGTTTTATAAAAACCTGCATGGTCGACAGAGGGTGATGCATGCCCATGTTGAAGAAGTTGGTGTATAAGAGGAGAGTTTTGTTGTAAATAGATGCATTTCTTAAAAAAGATGATGCTGTTCTTGATGGTCCAAGGGTGTCTCTTTATTTTTCTTCTGGGAAAGAATATCAGTATTTTTATTTATACGAGACAAAATTACGTATTTTAGATGCCTTCTAACATTCTTAAGTCCTTTGCAAGTAAGAAAAGATGGCAATGAGCATCATCACAAAAGCTCTATCTCTGTTGGCCTCAAGTACAGACGAACTTTTTATCCATATGCTTCAAAAGATCCTTATAAACAAGGCTCCTGAGTGGAGAAATATGTACCATAAAGCGTAGTTTTAAAAACCTGAATTGGGTTATGAGCCAGGCCACCTATCAAACTGTGGTTCAAATCGGAATTGGATCAAATCGGATCGAACCAGATTCAGTGAAAGAAAAAAATATTTTTAAGATTTCAAACCATGATTCCAAACCATTAGAGACAATATGCAAAATTTGCTCATCTATATAGCATGTAAGGGTGCATATATCAAAATGGCACCAAGTGCAATACTTATCATCAACAAAATACATAATCAATGAGGCTCTAAATGGCTTCTAAAGTCCAAAAACAATGCTAGAAGCTACTGGGCCACACTGGCCTACTACAAATCACTGATCAACATGATCACACATCAAACTAATCACCACTAGTAGACATGGGATCATCATCGAGAGCTATGTAAACATCATTTGGCAGAGGTTTTGAGAAATCCCCAGACTCCTCTGCAACCTTAGTAGCAGCAGCAGCAAAACTAGACCGGACAACTACAAACTGCCCATGGTTTCTTTAAAAATCACTCCACAAAATTGCATGCGGGTCCCATAGGTTGCCACACACATAATTGTGTGAATTGACTAGTTTGTATAGGTTACGTACCAAACCGGTTGGTTTGGTCTCAACTGGGCCCCAAACCAGATTTTTTTGACAGTTCATTGGTTAAGGGTTGCTGACCGACTGATTTGACCGGTTATGGTTTGAATTGCCGATTTTGAAACTATGCTACGAAGTCTCTCAAATACAAAACTAGACAAAAATATGCAACCTAGTTGTACACTTTTGTATGGAATTTCGAAATATTTTATGCTTAATAAGAATATATACTCAGAAAATTCAGATACCCAAATTTGAATCCATTTTCAACTTATTTAATAGAAGGAGGATGAGAATATTCTTCAATCTGTCCGTTGACATCTCCTTGAATGATCTATTCACTATGAGCTAGCTAGATGGTATCTCTGACAAAGCATCTGCAATCTGGTTCCTTTCCCTATGAACAGGATGAAAGGAAATGGAATTAAAAACATGGATTATATCTTGAACTTGTTCTAACAAAGGTTGCAAAATTTACTTCCATATTTCCCATTGCCTCTTCATCCACTTAATCACAAGAAGAGAATTGCCAAAGATTTGAAACTTTGAGACACCTTTATAAGCTGCTAGTGAAAGAGTTGACTTAAGAGTCATCAATTCAGCAAGGTTGTTTGTGCCATGCCCAAAACTAGCTTTGAACCTTAATGAGTCAACATTCTTTAGGTAAATAATTCCCTTAGCTCCACTTACCTTTGGATCTCCTTGAGAAGCATCATCAAAATCTGCCCAAGCACCAAAGTATTAATGTGCTCCTTAACCAACTATGTGATATGTTTCTCCTTTCTTAAATGATTGAAACCATTTAGAGTACTACATCCTTGCATTGCACACCAGAGAGGACGAATTACTTTGTGTTCAGAGACTAGCATTTCTAAGAAGCCATATACCCCAAGCTATTATCACAAGAAGGGCTCTACCTTTTAACATTTGAATTCTAACACCATACCTTCAACCCTTCCTTTATTGTAGAACAATTTCACACATTCCCTATTCTAGTTAATCCCTCCACTTCCTTCCAAACTTGTTTAGAATATAAAAATATGATAATAAGGTGGAAATTTGATTCTTCATTTTCTTTGGACTATGAACACCTTCTAAGACTAGAATGGTGATATTAGTGTGATACGAAGAAATTTACCACTTGGTGATATTGTTGTTGGTAATAGTTAGTGATACTATTGTAAAGATCATGATATTATCACACAAGGATTTGAAAAATCGTTGGGGTGCAGGGAAAGACGCTTTAAGTGATTATTTTTAGATTTTTTGGACTCATTTCGTAAATAGAAAGAAGGTTTTGGAGAGCAAAGGATGAGACCAATTTTGCTTGATCCAAGGATGGGGAGGACACCATATTACATTGCCATCACCATCTTGGGGAGTGGGGATTGATTTTTGTTAATATTGGCAACTAGGGCCAAATTCCACCTTGGGACAACTCATTTGATGGAGATGATGATTGCATTAAATTCCTCTTTTCGAGAGGACCAAAATTGTTGTAAAGATCATCTCATTTGGACAAGCAGAAGCGTGATTTTGAATTTATGCCCATACATGTGCAAATTGTTCAAGTCGGCCACATCAACATGTAGGCTCAAGAAGCCCAATGGACGTGTCTCTTCACCCACAACGAATTGTATAAATACAAGTGATCTCACACCTCATTTGGCATCATCATCACTCACACATTCTTCTCTCTCCTTCTCTCATTGGTTCGTACAACTATTGGGCAACTCCTCTCTCTCACACGTGTGGCAAGAAGGACGAGTTTTCTGGGTTGAGTTGCAAGACCAAAAATTATAGGCAGCAGACCAAGTTTGACTAGTGTTGACCAAGGGTTTGTTGACCAGCTTTGACTGTGATTTTTGGAGGATCTTTTCTGTCTCTTTAGGCCGCATTTATGGGCACAAAAATCAAGGGAATCTAGGCAGTTTGACCAATGTTGACTTCAGGGTTGATTGTATTAATTACAACAAATTTTCTCTCCTTTGATCAAGTTGTTTTAGGTTGACTTTGACCTCCTGATTAGGCCGAGTTTGATTGAGGAAGACCGAGCTGTTTTGAGGATGATTTATCATTGGTTGACCAACTTTGACTTTCTGGCTAGGGTTGAAGTTTGACTGCAGAAATTGACGGGATTGTTTTGACTTTGAATTGGGCAAGTCAATTTGACTTTTGTACTCTCTCTCTGCTAAACTTTTGATATAATAATAATAATAATTGATCAAAGGGTTTTCCCCACATTGGGGTTTTTCCCTGGCATTTGCCAAATCTGGGGTCCTCTTGTCTTGGCTTGTATTTTGCATATTGTTTTATGTTCTATCTACTTTTACTGTCAATGTGACTAATGGTTAATGTGATTGCTATTGGAAATCTAAATTGGAAATTGCTATTTGGCTGCTTAAGGAACATTGAAGTAATTGTGCTGAGCATAGAACATACCATTGTTAACTAAAATTAACATGGTTTCAGAGCCCAGGTGAAGACAAAGCCCAAGCAAGAGTGAGAAAAGCAATCACTAAGAAAAGAATTGTTGGACAAGAATATTGGTCTAGCTTCAATGGTGACTACATCATACTTCAAATCTGAGGATAAGCTCAAGGACAAATTCGACTATCATGCATGGAAGATGACTTTGGACTTGACTTTGGAAGAGCATGATGCCATGGACTATGTGAACTGATGAGTGGTGGAGCCTCCTTCAAATGCACTTGCTGTTGCAAAGACGAAATTCAAGAAAGGTGAGGTCAAAACTAAAAGAATTATCCAATCCTACTTCATGAGGATTACTGATAGAGGAGAGTCTTTCCAATCCTACTTCATGAGGATTACCAAAATCAAGAATGACCTTCTGTCTATTGGAGAAGCTGTTGCTGACAGGGAGCTCACTCTCATTGCTCTTGGAGGTCTCGCAAGAACATGGGATGTGTTTAACACCACTATTCTTGATAATGACAGGATTTCTAGTTTCGATGAATTATTGGCTCGATGCACACAAGAAGAGACAAGGATGATGGAGAGAGACAAGCCTCCAAATGGAAATGAACCTACTGCTTTCTCTACTCATGCAAAGAGGAAGAACAATGCTGGTCCAAAGAGACAAGGTCAAGGATTGAAGTAGGGATTCAAAGAAGGAAGAAAAGGAAGGTGCTACAATTGCAACAGGTTTGGCCGCTATGCTAGAGAGTGTCCTCATAAGAAGGATACTCCACGGGATGACGACAACAACTACAACAATTTCAATGGCAATGGAAATCAAAGGAACAATAGTTTCAAAAATAAACGAAAGAGGAATGCTCTCGTTGCTTGATATGGTAATGGTCGACCTACCAAAAGGATGAGAAATTCCAAGTATGAGGAAACTAATGTTGTAGAAAAACAAAAAGAATTTTATCTTATTTCCGCCCTCACTACTGCCTCTCCTTTGAACACTTTGGATCATTGGTTGATTGATAGTGGTGCCTCAAGGCACTTCATTGGGTACAAGGAGGCCCTCTCAAATTTGATTGAAAAGAAGACTAATTTGGAGATCATTCTTGGAGACAATGCCACCTACCTCGTGAAAGGGATAGGGACTATCACTCTTCACTTAAATCAAGGTCAAACCCTCCATCTACAAGAAGTATTGTATGTACCCGATTTGAAGAAGAATGTAGTGTTTATTTCTGCTATGGAAGATAAAGGCTTCAAGGTAGCATTCATTGATGGAAAGGTATGTATTTGGCAAAGGAACCCGAAAGATGCATTTACACTTGGATTTAGGGTTAAAGGTCTCTATCAAGTTGTAGGAAGTCCTTTGGGAGCTATGAATTGCAGTACTTTTCTTCAATCCGATTTGTGGCAATGGAGGTTTGCTCACCTTTATATTACAAAGCCTTACGTGGGGTAAGGAAGATGGTCACAGGTATGCCTAAATTCAACATAGACCATGAAGGTGTTTGTCAGGGTTGTGTAGTTGGAAAACATACAAGGGGACCATTCCCTTCAAGTGAATGTCAAACTACTGAGATTCTTCAATTGGTCTATTATGATCTGTCTGGTGTGTTGCTCGTAACATCATTGGGAGGATACTTATACTATGCGATTTTTGTGGATGACTATTCTCGCAAAACATGGAACTATTTTTTGAAGAAGAAGGACGAAGTGTTCGAATGGTTTCATTCTTTCAAAGCTTTGGTTGAAAATCAAATAGGGAAGATGATCAAAATATTGAGGACCGATAATGGAACCGAATATGAATCAAACGAATTCAATGACTTTTGCAGAGAGGTTGGCATTAAGAGGGAGACAACCGTTGCATACACTCCTGAGCAAAATGGCATTGCTAAAAGGAAGAATCGAACAATCATAGAAGCCACCCATGCCATGCTTCATGACCAAGGCCTACCGAAGTTTTATGGGGAGAAGCTTCCAACACTACTGTATATGTTCAAAATAGGAGCTCGCATCAAGCATTGGATTTCAAGACGCCCAAAAAAGTTTTCACTGGTAAGAAACCTGATGTTTCTCATTTTAGAATATTTGGATGTCTTGTATATTTTCATGTGCCTAAAAAGAAAAGAAACAAGTTAGAAGCATCTGGGAAGAAAGGAATATTTGTAGGCTATAGTGAAAATTCAAAGCCATATAGAATCTATGTGCCTGGTCAAAGGGAAGTGGAAATAAACCATGATGTCACTTTTGTTGAAGATTTTGCCCTTGGGAAAGCCAAGGATCTCCCTATTCCAAGGAAGGACAATGATGATGTTGTAGGAAAATAGGATGAATCTCTGACAAATGAACCGATGCCTGATGTTGAAGGACTGATGTATCCCATTGATCCATCTCTTGGTGATTCCTCTACCTCAAGGAAAAGACCATTGCGGCTCAAAGACACTCTTGAAGATGCTGAAAGACATATTGCTCCAAGAGGGACATTTTGTGAAAGTAAGAAGCTGAACAAGTATCAAGGGTACTTAGTTGCTATGAGTACCATTGTTTAATCTGAGCCATGTACGTTTGAAAAAGCCGTGAAACACCAAGTATGGAAGGATGCGATGAATGAGGAGTATGAATCAATCATGAAGAATGATGTCTGGGATGTGGTTGTTAGACCCAAGTACAAGTTTGTGGTCACCTCGAAATGACTTTACAAAATAAAACATGGAGCTAATGGGAGTGCTGAAAAATACAAGACCGGGTCCGTTGCTCGAGGCTTTTCTCAAAAAGGAGGAGTGGACTATGATGAGATATTTACACTGGTTGCCCAGTACACCATTATCCGATCTATTATTGCTCTTGCTGCCTCTCAAGGATGGAGCCTACACCAAATGGATGTTAACACTGCTTTCTTGCATGGCTCACTTAAGGAGGAACTCTACGTAGAATAACTTGAGGGGTTCAAAGTACAAGATCATAGGACACACGTGTGCAGGTTAAAGAAATCCCTCTATGGGTTGAAGCAAGCCCTCATGGATTGGTACAAGAGGATTGATAACTATCTTATGAAGATGGGATTTATAAGGGGCGGATCTCACCCTAACTTATATTTCAAGGTTGAAAAGGATTGGCCTCTCATTCTGGTCCTTTATGTGGATGATCTCTATCTGACAAGTGCAGACACTCTCATTTATCAATGCAAGAGGGAGTTGGCTTCCGAGTTCGAGATGAAAGACCTAGGTTTGATGCATTACTTCCTAGGCCTGGAGGTCTGGCAAAAGCTAGGTGAGATTTTCCTTTCTCAAGGAAAATACATTGTGAAGCTGCTTGAGAGATGTGGGATGGTGGATTGCAAGTCTGTGTCTACTCCAATGGAACTCAACTTCAAGAAGCTATGTGGAAGTGCTGCTTGGCTCGAATTGGCAAATCCTTCTGAATATAGACAACTTGTGGGGGCCCTGATGTTCTTAGTAAACTACCGAGATTCTTCAATTGGTCCATTATGATCTATTTGGTATGTTGCCCGTAACATCATTAGGAGGATACTCATACTATACGATTTTTGTGGATAACTTCTCTCGCAAAACGTGGATCTATTTCTTGAAAAAGAAGGACAAAGTGTTCGAATGGTTTCGTTCTTTCAAAGCCTTGGTTGAAAATCAAAGAGGGAAGAAGATCGAAATATTGAGCACTAATAATGGAACTGAATATGAATCAAACGAATTCAATGACTTTTGCAGAGAGGCTGGCATTAAGAGCGAGACAATCGTTGCATACACTCCTGAGAAAAATGGCGTTGTTGAAAGGAAGAATTGAACAATCATAGAAGCCACCCATGCCATGCTTCATGACCAAGGCCTACCAAAGTTCTTATGGGGAGAAGCTGCCAACATTGTCGTATATGTTCAAAATAGGAGCCCGCATCAAGCATTGGATTTCAAGACACCCGAGGAAGTTTTCACTGGTAAGAAACCTGATGTTTCTCATTTTAGAATATTTGGATGTCTCGTATATTTTCATGTCCCTAAAGAGAAATGAAACAAGTTAGAAGCATCTAGGAAGAAAGGAACATTTGTAGGCTATAGTGAAAATTCGAAGGCATATAAAATCTATGTGCTTGGTCAAAAAGAAGTGGAAATAAGCCATGATGTCACTTTCGATGAAGATTTTGCCCTTGGGAAAGCCAAAGATCTCCCTATTCCAAAGAAGAACAATAATGATGTTGCAGGAAAACAGGATGAATCTTTGACAGATGAATTGATGCCTGATGTTGAAGAACTGATGGATCCCTTTGATCCACCTCTTGGTGATTCCTCTACCTCAAGGAAAAGACCTTTGTGGCTCAAAGACACTCTCGAAGATGTTGAAAGACATATTGCTCCAAGAGGGACATTTCGTGAAAGTAAGACACTGAACAGGTATCAAGGGTACTTAGCTGCTATGAGTACCATTGTTTAATTTGAGCCGTGTACGTTCGAAGAAGCTGTGAAACACCAAGTTTGGAAGGATGCGACGAATGAGGAGTACGAATCAATCATGAAGAATGATATCTGGGATGTGGTTCTTAGACCCAAGGACAAGTCTGTGGTCACCTCGAAATGACTTTACAAAATAAAACAGGTCTGTTGCTCAAGGCTTCTCTCAAAAAGCAGTGGACTATGACGAGATATTTACACCAGTTGCCTAGTACACCATTATTCGATCTATTATTGCTCTTGCTGCCTCTCAAGGATGGATCCTACACCAAATGGATGTTAAGACTGCTTTCTTGCATGGCTCACTTAAGGAGGAAATCTACGTAGAACAACCTAAGGGGTTAAAAGGACAAGATCGTAGGACACACGTGTGTAGGTTGAAGAAATCCCTCTATGGGTTGAAGCAAGCCCCCATGGTTTGGTATGAGAGGATTGATAGCTATCTTATGATGCTAGGATTTACAAGGAGCGGCCCTGACCCTAACCTATATTTCAAGGTTGAAAAGGACAGGCCTCTCATTCTAGTCCTTTATGTGGATGATCTCTTTCTAATAGGTGCAAACACTCTCATTTATCAATGCAAGAGGGAGTTGGATTCCGAGTTCGAGATGAAATACCTAGGCTTGATGCATTACTTCCTAGGCCTGGAGGTCTGGCAAAAGCCAGGTGAGAGTTTCCTTTCTCAAGTAAAATACACTGCGATGCTGCTCAAGAGATGTGAGATGGTGGATTGCAAGTCTGTGTCTACTCCGATGCAACTCAACTTCAAGAAGCTATGTGGAAGTGTTGCTGGGCCCAAATTGGCAAATCCTTCTGAATATAGACAACTTGTGGGGGCCCTGATGTTCTTGGTAAACTCCCGTCTTGACATATGATTCGCTGTGAATACGTTGAGTCAATTTATGGTCAACCCTCATCACATACACTGGATCGCTGCTAAGAATCTCTTGAGATATCTCTATGGCACAATCAACTATGGACTAAGATACACTGCCAGGAATTTGAGGCTACATGGATATACTGATGTTGATTAGGTTGGCAGTGTGGTGGATCGTAAAAGCACGGCTGAATGTTGCTTCTCATTGGGATCTGCTTCATTATCTTGGATGAACAAGAAGTAGAAATCGGTTGCTCTTAGCACCACCGATACCAAATACATTGCAACTAGTATGGCCTGTTGTGAAGCTGTTTGGTTGAGGAAGCTCTTTAGTGAGCTATTTGAGCATGTGTTGGATACCACCGTGATCTACTGTGACAACCAAAGTGGGATTTGCCTTTCAGAGAATCCCGTGTTCCACAACCGCTCCAAGCACATTGATATCAGGTACCACTTTATTTGGGATATGGTACAACGGGGAGCAATAAGGCTCCAACACATCAGGACTGATGAGCAAGTCGCAGACATCCTCACGAAGCCCTTAGGGAAGGTCAAATTCTTAGCCTTCCGAGAGAGACTTGGAGTCGTGGAAAGACCCTCCTATGAGGGTCCCACTTGAGTTGGACACTGAGCTCTGGGAGCTCCTGGGGGCTTGGGGTACTTCTTGGAGCTATGAGCGACCTTAGGGTGAGTGGTTCACCTTCCCTTGTGATACCCCATGATGGTAGAGACATGTGTGTAGGGTGAGTGGTTCACCTTCCCCTACGATTACAAACACGTATGTAGGGTGAGTGGTTCACCTTCCCCTACGATTGGCATATGCATAGCATGAGTGGTTCACCTTCTCCTATAGCATCATGATGAGTGGTTCACCTTCTCCTGTTGATGCCCTAACATACATCCTACCCATGTAGTTTGAGGCTCATGGGAAGTACCTCTCGTATGGCCAATGAGTTGGGAAAAATGGATAGGGACCATAGCACTACCAATGGACGCATCATGTATTGCCTTACTCCCTATGTCTAGGATGCATGGTGTTCAACAACTTGATTTGGGATCAGTTGAGGTTCTACCTCTGGACTGACTTTTGTCAGTGGAGAGTGGTAAGGTCTTGCGACTCACTCTTGATCTATTCTTCTTCATTATTACATCATTGTTCAACAGAGCAAAGATGAGATGACAAAGATTATATATGACGATAGGATGGCATGATGATCGATAACGACAGGATTGGTAGGTGGAATTCTCCTTAGTCGAGAGGGAGTGTAAAAATTGGCAACTAGGGCAAAATTTCACCTTGCGACAACACATTTGATGGAGACGATGATTCCATTAAATTCCTCTTTTCGAGAGGACCAAAATTAATATAAAGATCATCTCATTTGGACAAGCGGAAGTGTGATTTTGAATTTACGCCCACACATGTACAAATTGTTCAGGTCCGCCATATCATGTAGGCTCTAGAAGCCCAATGGCCGTGTCTATTCACCCACAATGAATTGTATAAATACAAGTGACCTCACACCTCATTTGGCATCATCATCACTCTCATATTCTTCTCTTTCCTGTCATTGGTTCGTACAACTATTGGGCAACTCCGCTTTCTCACACGTGTGGCAAGAAGGACGAGTTTTTTGGGCTGAGTTGCAGGACCGAAAATTACAGGCAACAAACCAAGTTTAACCAACGTTGACCAAGGGTTTGTTGACCAATTTTGACTGTGATTTTGGAGGATCTTTTCTGTCTCTTTAGGCTACATTTATGGGAACAAAATTTGAGGGAATCTAGGTAGTTTGACTAGCGTTGACTTCAGGGTTGATTGCAGTTTGACCGTAGAAAATTACAACAAATTTCTCTCTCTTGGATTGAGTTTGACTGAGTTATTTTGGGCGGACTTTGACCTCATGATCAGGCTGAGTTTGACTGAGGAAGACCAAGTTGTTTTGAGGAATTTATTGCTAATTTGACCAACTTTGACTTTGTGGTTAGGGCTTAAGTTTGACTATAGTTGACTGCAAAAATTGATAGGACTGTTTTGACTTTGAATTGGGAAAGTCAATTTGACTTTTGTACTCTCTCACTCTCTCTTGAACTTTTGATATAATAATAAGAAGAATTGATAAAAGGGTTTTTCCCACATTGGGGTTTTTCCCTGACATCTGCCAAATCTGGTATCCTCTGCATATTGTTTTATGTTCCATCTACTTTTACTATGAATGTGATTAAAGGTTAATGTGATTGCTACTGGAAATCTAAATTTGAAATTGCTATTAGGCTGCTTAAGGAACATTAAAGTAATTGTGCTAAGCATAGAACATACCATTGTTAACTAAAATTAACAATTTTCCAAAATTGTGGATGCATGTAAAGGCATGGGTGTCAATTTTCACCTTTTTTATGGATTTTTCATAGTGTTTCCTTTACCCATTAGTTTCCCCTCATCTTATAGGGAGAAAGCGTTTTTGTTTCCCATCATCAATTTTGTGGGGCGGGCAGAGTTTTCCAGAACTGGTGGTGTATTTGTAAGAATGTGCATCTTTTTTGTTTGTTTTTACAAATTTTTGATAAGTTTAGCATGTTTATTAGTTTTTTGTTTGTTTGTTTTTTTTGTTAAATTTACTAGATTATAGGAGATCTACCATTTATGTATCATTTAGATTTGTATTGTTTTATGTAATGTTGATTTTATTTTAATTTTTTTGTGTCCTATATTTAATCATTATATTGAAGACTAAAAATCCGAGACATTTGGACTTTGTGTGGGAATATGGTTAACTTGAGGGGGGATTTAATAAACAAATTTTGAATTGCAAGTTGTATGGGAAGTGTTGAGAAATCTAGATGTAAAAATTTCTCATTTACCACCCCGGTTTTCAGTTTCACCTTATTTCTCCAAAATCGTTAAATGCCCTTTCCCATATCCATACATTCAACAACTGAAAAATAAATTTTGCTGAAAACACAAATTCTGGAAAAATTACAGAATGCTGAAAAATGCAGAAATATAATTTTCAGCACATACAAACAGCCATTCAACACATTTAAACACAGTGATTTTTGGTCAAGATGACCCTGGAAAAACCCCCTACAACTCTTGGGGAAAACCAGTTCGAAAGCTCCTTCTTATTTCTGGAAAATGCCTTTTACAATGAGAAATATTTAGCAAAAAATTAGCAAGCAAATTTTTACAATTTATCTCGTTTTTCGTGCCTCAGCCAACTGGAAAAACTTGCAAACATCAAAACAGAACAGCAATAAATGTTGTACGACCTCCTCGATTTTTGTGCCAAATTTCAACCTTAAATACTGTTGTACGGCTTGCCTAGAAAAGTGTGCAAGCTGTCATAAATAGGCTGTACGGATTTCCTCGATTTGCGTGCAAAAAACCAGTAGTACAGCTATACGGATTTGCCTCGATTTGCGTGCCAAGGTACAACCACTTGCTATACGGATTTCTGCTCCTCGATTTCTGTGCACTTGCTGTATGGATTTCTAGAAAATCGTGCCCAATATTTGCCTTTCACTGTGTGCTAACTCAGTTGTACGGATTTGCTAAAATGCTGCCTTGGAATGTGTGCCAAGATGCTGCCTCCTTCTCCTCCCTGTCCAGAAATCTCCCTTGCTCTTTTGCTCTCCTTCTCTCAATCTGCTCATGAAAGAATGGATGACCTTTTCCTCCTTTTCTTCTTTTAATCTAACCCTAAGTGACTTTTGGGGAATCCCTAAATCCAATGGCTGAAATAGATTGAGATCTAGGGCTGAGATTAAATGCTCATTTAAATCTCACTTTCTATTTTTTAATTCACCCCACTTTAATAAAGACCCACTTAGTCATTTATTTCCAAAGTCACTTTTCCTTTCTAATTTTACATTGACTTTATTAAAGTCACTTTAAAATTAGACTTTAGTAACTTTATCACTTAAGTCACTTTTAAATTAGATTTGACTTTATAAAAATTATAAAATCACTTTAGGAGAAAAATTAAATTCTTTTAGACACTTTTCCCTAGGCCAAAGATCAAAGACTTAGGGAACCACCTGTCCTCCGGTACCAAATTTCAACACTCCCTCTTACCGAGGAAGGTGTTCCTCACCACACCCATCTTGTCTCTGAAGTAGACATGCTTGCCCCATGGTAAGGCTTTGGTAAGAATATTTGAAACTTGCTCATCAGTGAGAATATACTCAAGCTTCACAGCTCCCTTCTGAACATAGTCTCTAATGAAGTGATATTTGATCTCGATATGCTTTGACCTGTCATGAAATACTGGATTCTCCGTGAGTTTAATGCAACTCTGATTATCACAGTAAATCACTGAACGTCTCAACGTCTGACCAAATAAGCCAAACAACATCTTGCGAAGCCAGATGGCCTCACAACTAGCTAGACTGGCTGCCATATACTCTGCTTTCGCTGAACTCAATGCTACTGACTGCTGCTTCCGGCTGAACCATGACACTACTGCCGAACCCAACCTAAAGCAACACCCTGAAGTGCTCTTCCTATCAGAAGCACAACCTGCCCAATCAGAATCAGTATAACCTGCCAATCTCACTCCATCCCCCTGCCTGTAGTCCAGACCATAATCCACTGTCCCCTGCAGGTACCACAAAATGTGTTTTGCAGCCACCCAGTGAACCTTCCTAGGCTCACACATAAACTGACTCATCGTGTTGACTGCAAAACAAATATCTGGTCTAGTGTTGACCAAATATATCAAGGAACCAATCAGCTGCCTGTACAATGTGGGACCCACCAACTCGGAATCCGAAGCATGAAGCTTCTTCCAGTTGGTGATCATCGGTGTCGACATGGGTTTACAATCCTCCATGTGGAATCTGCCAAGGATGTCCACAATATACTTCCCCTGCCCCAGGAAGAAATGCCCCTCCTCCTGCCACACCTCCAAACCCAAAAAGTAATGCATCAAGCCGATGTCCTTCATCTCAAACTCCGCCTCAAGATCTCTCTTACAGTGCTCTATGAGTCTCTTTGCACCTGTAATGACCAAGTCATCCACATACAACACCAGAATGAGAGGCTCCTCACCTATCACAATATAGTAAAGGTTCGGATCTGCCTCACTCTTTGTGAAACCCATCCCCTGCAAGTATGTATCTATCCTGGAGTACCAAGCTCTGGGAGCTTGCGTTAGGCCATAAAGGGCCTTCCTTAGTCTGCACACTTGGGACTCCTTCCCATGCACCTCAAAGCCCTGTGGTTGCTCAATGTACACCTCCTCCTATATGAAGCCATTGAGAAATGCAGTCTTCACATCCATCTGGTGGATCTTCCAACCCATCTCTGCTGCTATCGATATAATGGAGCGAATCGAAGTATATCGAGCCACGGGAGCGAAGGTCTCCTCATAATCAACTCCCTCTACTTGGGAGAACTCTCTAGCCACAAACCTCGCTTTGAATTTCTCAATGTTGCGATCTGCAGCATGCTTTACCTTGTAAAGCCATCTCGAAGTAACCACGGATTTGCCCTCAGGCCTCGAAACCACCTCCCAAACATCATTCTTCATAATAGAAGAATACTCCTCCTACATGGCCTCTCTCCAGACCTGCTGGCTAGCTGCCTCCTCATAGCTAGAAGGCTTAGAGTCAAGGATGCTGGTAGTCATTGCCATGTAACTACAAAACCTCTCAGGTGGTCTACTCTCTCTGACCGGCCTCTTAGGCTCAGCAACAGATGTGGCATCTCTCAAGGTGTCCTCAAGCCACTTGGGCTTCCTCTTCCCTGAGCGTACTTCTCCCATTGGAGAATGAAACTCCTCCTCATCATCATCAGGAGCCTGAACTCCTGACTGTCTGTCTGTTGTCCTCCTGCCTGCACCTGACCCTGTAGAAACTGAGGTACTGTGTGAACTGTCCATCAGTGGACTCCCTAGTGAATTACTCTGCATGCTGCCCGGAGCACCATCCCTCTGGCTCAGCGAGCCACTGCTCACTGACGGACCTGACATCCTCATAGATGTACCTCCGGATCCTCCTGATCCCTGCCCACTAGATCCCTGCGACTGACTCAATTGCTGCTGAGGGTTTGGCTGATCTAGATACTCTAACTCCCGTGATCTCCTAAAGGCCCTGTCCTCCTCGAACTTCACATCTCGCCTGACAACAACTTTCCTCTGTGCAGGAATGTAAATCCGAAAGGCCTTTGAGGTCTCACTGTAGCCGACAAAGATACCCTTCTCTGCGGTGGGCTCTAGTTTGGTCCTCTTCTCTTTGGGTATGTAGGAGTATGTAATGCACCCAAAGGTACGAAGATGACCAATATCAGGATTCTTCCCAGAAAAAGCCTCCTCCGGAGTCATGTGCCCCAAGGCACGATGCAGACTCCTGCTCTGCAAATAAACAATTGTGTTGCAGGCCTCTACCCACAAGAACAATGGCAACCCCTGATCATGTAACATGGCTTTGGCAGTCCCTCCGATGGATCTGTTTTTCCTCTCCGCAACCCCGTTCTGCTGGGGGTTGTAAGGAACAATGAACTCCCATCTAATGCCTGCCTCTGCACAATAGTCAACAAACTCTCCAAGGGTGTACTCTCCCCCATTGTCCGACCTCAGGGACTTGATCTTCCGACCTGTCTGTGTCTCCACAAGAGCTCTAAACTCCTAAAACCGCTTGAAGACCTCACTCTTGGTCTTCAAGAAATAAATCCAGGTCCTCTTGGAGTGATCATCAATGAATAAAACATAGTACTCATATCCACTCAAGGAAACATGAGACATCCGACCGCTCACGTCTTAATGAATCAAATCAAGTATCCCAGTCGCTTTGCTGTCACTGCTGGGAAAAGGGGATTTGGCAAACTTGCCCATCGCACATCCTCTGCAAGTATCAAAGTGATCAGTACTGAAATCTGGCACACCTGTAGTGATCTCCCGCAAGGTCCTCAAGGCTCCATGATACATATGCCCCATCCTGCGGTGCCAAATCTCACACAACTCAGAACTGCTAGCTTTGCTGTCGGTACTACTGCTCAATGCCAAATGGGGTTGGAATGCAAACTTGTACACCTTTGCATGGCGTACACCTATCACTCTAGCTGAATCAGCTGGAGTGCCCCCGGGATACATCAACACCTGTCCTCCCCTGAACAGTACCTCATATCCTCTGTCCTTCAAAGCTGAGACGGATATGAGGCTCTTCCTCATCCTTGGCACATAAAGAACATCTGACACATTCAAGGGAGGTTTGGACTCCCTCTGAAATGTTAGTGTCCCCACCCCGACTGCTCTAACAACTCTGTCATCACCGAGTACTACCTCTATATCAATGCCACTCTTTGAAAGCTCTGAGAAGTACTCACGGACTCCTGTCATGTGACGTGAAGCCCCACTGTCCACATACCAGATACCCGAAGATGCTCCGCTAATCGAGGGAAAAGCATGCTCCCTCTGAACCTGTGTGGCAGGTGATCTTGCGCTAGAGGACTCATACGCAGTGAACACAAACTCCTGGTCAAAACGGTCTGCAAAGTCCTCAACCTTTGCTGAAGCTGCCATGCTCTGGTTCTTCTCATTCTTCTTCTTTTTCTCCGGACACACCACTGCATAGTGTTCCATTTTTTGACAATTCCAACACTTTACCTCGGAATAGTCCTTCTGTGTGTTATCCTGTTTACCTTTACTTTTGCCTTTGCCCCCACCATTGCTTGTGGAAGTCTGCTTCTTCCCTTTGCCTTTCTTGCCTCTTGCCAATAGTGCTACATCCTCATCCTGCTCAACTGGCTTGGCTGCCCCAAGCTGACCTTTCCTGATCTCCGTCTGAATGCAATCATCCCAAAACCTCTCCCATGTGGGAAGGGTCTCACGTGCACAAACCCCATCAGCAAAGTTCATCCATGAACGGGGGAGGCCATTCACAGCAATCCGCACCAACTCAGTGGGTGGAATGACCTCTGCAACTGCTGCCAACTCATCTCTCACATTAGTAATCTTTGTGAGATATCCAGTTGCACTATCATTACCCATCTTGATGGTCTTCAGCTTCTCCTTCAGGACCGTTTTCCGGTTCTCATTGATACTCTGGTAGAGATTGGACAATGTTGTCCACATCTCATGGGAATTTCTCTTTCCTCTCACATGAGGAATGCAATGGTCTTTGACTCCATCTAGAATCAGTCTCTTACCCTTGTTGTTCTTTTTATTATAATCAGCCAACTGAGTGGCATCAGTAGGCACAACAACAGGGTTCTGTGTGGTATGCACCATGATGTCCCAGACTTTTGCCTCCTCAAAGATACTCTGTATTCTCTCATTCCAAACGCTATAATTGGTATACCCATCCAACCTATCCTCCACCCTCAATCCCAATGACATCCTGCTGTCCTAAAACTGAAAAATAGCACTGCTGTAGTAAAAATAAAACTGCTGTTTGTGAAAAATCATCTTGCTGGAATTTTCTGAGTGAAAAATCAGTAGGCTGTAATTTTCCTCCTTGCTGCCCCAAACTGCACTTCAGCACTCAAGCTCTGATGCCATGTAAAAATTTCTCATTTCCCATCTCGGTTTTCAGTTTCACCTTATTTCTCCAAAATCGTTAAATGCCCTTTCCCATATCCATACATTCAACAACTGAAAAATAAATTTTGCTGAAAACACAAATTCTGGAAAAATTACAGAATGCTGGAAAATGCAGAAATATAAAAATCAGCACATACAAACAGCGATTCAACACATTTGAACACAGTGATTTTTGGTCAAGATGACCCTGGAAAAACCTCCTACAACTCTTGGGGAAAACCAGTTCGAAAGCTCCTTATTTTTGGAAAATACCTTTTACAGTGAGAAATATTCAGCAAAAAATCAGCAAGCAAACTTTTACAACTTATCTCGTTTTCTGTGCCTCAGCCAACTAGAAAAACTTGCAAATAGCGAAACAGAACATCAATAAATGCTATACGGCCTCCTCGATTTTTGTGCCAAATTTCAGCCTTAAATGCTACTGTACGGCTTGCCTAGAAAAGCGTGCAATCTGCCATAAATACATTGTACATATTTCCTCGATTTGCGTGCAGAAAAACCAGCAGTACAACTGTACGGATTTGCCTCGATTTGCGTGCCAAGGTACAACCACTTGTACGGATTTCTGCTCGATTTTTGTGCACTTGCTATACGGATTTTTGCTCCTCGATTTCTATGCACTTGCTATACGGATTTCTAGAAAATCGTGCCCAATATCTGCCTTTCACTGTGTGCTAACTCAGCTGTACGGATTTGCTAAAATGCTGCCTTGGAATGTGTGCCAAGCTGCTGCCTCCTCCTCCCTGTCCAGAAATCTCCCTTGCTCTCCTTCTCTCAATCTGCTCATGAAAGAATGAATGACCTTTTCCTCATTTTCCTCCTTTAATCTAACCCAAAGTGACTTTTGAGGAATCCCTAAATCCAATGGCTGAAATAGATTGAGATCTAGTGCTGAGATTAAATGCTCATTTAAATCTCACTTCCCATTTTTTAGTTCACCCCACTTTAATAAAGACCCACTTAGTCATTTATTTCCAAAATCACTTTTCCTTTCTAATTTTACATTGACTTTATTAAAGTCACTTTAAAATTAGACTTTAGTAACTTTATCACTTAAAGTCACTTTTAAATTAGATTTGACTTTATAAAAATTATAAAATCACTTTAGGAGAAAAATTAAATTCTTTTGGATACTTTTCCCTAGGCCAAACATCAAAGCCTTAGGGAATCACCTGTCCTCCGGTACCAAATTTCAACACTAGAGGCAACAACATCGGATGATTTCACTTATATTGATATTTGTTTGTGGTGTATTTTTACTTCATTAGATTAGCTTCTTTCAATTGTTTATCATTAGTGTTTTCTTCATCAAACAACTATCAAACCATAAAGAACAATAAGACAAAGGACATAAGATATAGGTGATCAGCCAGGGCCAAAACCTCTCCACTCTGAGAGGAAAACCCACAAGAATTCTTCGCTCTTCAATTGACGCATTCGAAGATCTAGACCCTTGACCTAGACTACTCCAAGACCAAGTCAACTTTGCTTCTTTTTCCAAATCAAATTCGCTACTCCTTCCTTGTCTTCAAATTCAACCTTCCATTACCTTTACTGCAACTTCAACCTATCTTTCTGCAATTTTGTCTTGCTTGCAACTTTTGCAATTTTCTACCCTTGCTTTAGAAATCCTAGGCCACATGTGTGAGTTGATCAAGGTAGATTTTAGTGGTTTCCCCCCTTCGATGGTCTTGGACTCTTCTTCTTGTGAATTCAACTAGCAAAATGATCCTTTCTTAGGTTATATCTCGACTCCTTCAAGGTATGCAATACCTTACTACAGAAACCCTAGCTACAATCACACGAGACTAATGGCCCAAAAACTGTCCTTAAAGACTTCGCTTTTCTCCTTCTTTCTCTTCGCTGCTCAAGAGGCTTCCTTTCTTCCCTATTCACACTTCTTTCCTTGAGATGGATGCTTGATGATTCACCTTTGAATGAGGCCGAGTCCTCCTATATATAGGCTCCTTTCCCATGCTAGTAGGCCAACTTGATATTGTACCTAGGCCAACATGTCCACATGTCCACTTGATAGGTCGACTTGCTTCTTTGGAGGCCGATTTGATTGTAGCCCATAGACAAGTTCTTGGATGGTCTTTTGACTTTATCTTTGACTCAAATAAAAATTCTCTTACAATATGTAACTACCTAAATGGGTCTTTCATACATGACGATGACTCAATGACTTGTAAATTCAATGAGCTCACAATGGGAGCTTGACCAAAAAATAAATTTCTTTCAGCATGAAACCCATGCCTCAAGACTAACAAAAATAAATTTATTTTCTCTTTTCATTAAATACATAAAATCATGATTACATATGTCATTATGAAGACCAAACCTAGATACATATGTCAACACTCCCTCTTAACTAGGGAGGTATTCATAATCCATAAAAGGTACTTGGAAATTGTCAATCTGAAGAATTCTCATAAGAAGAGTCGGATTGGTAACCCATCTGTTTTAGCATCATACCAACCAACATTGTCACATAGCAAGGCCTTTACTAACAACTCTATCTCTCCACAGGTCAAAGCACAATGCTGGCGAGACCAATGAGTTATAGACACCATCATCATTGTCTCTCAAGGCACATACCTCACCTGGGTGTTCACAGGGTATGCCCTCCCAGGACTATTCTTGTCTTGGATTCCCAGTTCTCAAAGAATATTGGTCCTCTACAACTAATCTTATCTTGGATGCCTTATCTCACCCTCAAAGAGTATTGGATGCCAGATGTTTACCCTATCCTCCATTCTTTCCTCCAAAGTGAAGACAAGAATGATGTGTCTATCTCTTCCTCTCAAGTAGGGAGGATATACCCTTTCCTATGAAGGAATGTACCTAATCTCCCTTTGATCTAGTGACTTGTCCAAGCTTCCTCATAACCAGGGACTTGCTTCTAGTAGCTTTCTGCTCTATGTGGAGATCATGGGACTATTAGTTACTTGTGGGGCTCATTCTTTCGATGTCATGAAGTTCATGTTCAACGTCATGGAGCCTTCATCTTTTGGGAGTTCTTCGTAGGGCATCGACCATCCATCACTTTCCTTCACGAACCATGTCAATCATGTCGTCCTTTTCTTTATCAGAAAGTGATATTCAAATCCACATCTAGCTTTTATTTATACTGCTACCTCTTCCAAGTCATGCTTCCTTTAGGATCTTTCATCCAACCACATGAGTGCTAGTTATATGTGACATCTACAACCCTCTTTTGGTAGCCCTGTATCAATCCATCCAGATATTGTTCAAAAATAAAAAATGAACATCAAATCAAAGTTACCTTTTGTGATGGCCTTTCATCATGACATCTTGCTTGCAATATAAACATCCTGCACATTCATAAGCACATCTTTGAGGCTTCCAAGTTCAAGGGTCTCCTTTCTTTACAAACTTTATCAGGGTTTTCATGCCTTTTACATGGAGATGTCATGGCTAATTCTACTAGTCATTGGATGTTGATTTCCTTTTCTATGTGACCATAGTTGCATCTTGTTAAAATTGGAAACTAGGGACAAACTCCATGTGGGTCATCTTATTTATGGCAGCTGATATTTTTCTTGGATTCCTCTCTTCGAGAGGTGTAAGATTGATCTAAAGATCATCCGATTCCGACATGTAATTATGGAAATATGAATTTATTTATATTATTTGACAATTTGTTAAGGTTGGCCAACAACCAAATAACCCCCAGCTCAACCTCAACGTTGCATTTAAGTAGAGGAGGCCTCTAGTCATTTGACACACACATCTCTTATGATCTCTCTCCACTCGTTTGGGTTTGATGGAAAGAGTGGTCTTGAAGGAGACATAGCCGCAGTCACAAAGGAGCCCTAGCTGCAGTCATGAAGGGAGACTTAGACACAGTCTTGAAGGAGCTCTAGCCACAGTAAAAGGCAGCCCTAACTGCAGTCAAAAGGAGGCTTAGCCACAGCAAGAGAGAGGCCTAAGACACAATGAAGAGAGGTCTAAAGATGCAATCAAGAGAGGCTAGATACACAACAAAAGGAAGGCTCCTATCCACAACAAGAGGGAGGCCCTAATCCGTACTAAGAGGGAGGCCCTTATCCGCCATCGAGAGGCCCTAGCTGCAGTCAAAAGGAGGCCCTAGCCACTGCAAGAAGGAGCCATAAGACAGCAAGAAAGAAGCCCTAGAAGCAATGTGGAAGTCTTATGTTTTGCTGTAGGTACAACGTGTGAAAGAGAGGCTGTTTTGAGTGCTGTTCTTGGGTGCTCTTGTAGGGAGAAAGGCCAAAGTTTGAAGCTTAAGATCACAGCAAGAAGAGGCATTCAGTGTGGGTGAAATAGGGTTGTTCTGTAGCCATTCCAGGAAGACTGAAGGGTTGAAAGGAGGCCGAGTATCTTGCTTGAAGGACGAGGAGAAAGGGAGCTGTCTGAGGGCTCATAGAGGATGGAACAATCCTCTTGAAAGGCTGCTGCAGGCCTGTTCTAAGGGCTGTAGGATGCCACTGTAATGAGAGGAAGGCAAAGCTATTGTTAAGGGCTAATAGGTTGCTCTGCATTACAGCAAAGGGGACAACTTTCCCTTGGAGGATAATCGCATTAATTGAAGGCAATCTGGGCAGATTTTGAGGGCTGATAAATATGCCCTAACCAGTATTCAGAACTGTAGTCCTTGATGTCAGAATTGCAATCTCATTGTGTCATCTTCATGGTGTAGATCTTTGATGTCAGATCTCCTATTTGGCAAGTCAATATTGACTTTAAATATTTGTACTATCTCTATCTCTCTGCTGAACTATTGAAGATTATAAGAAGATTTGATCAAGGGTTTCCCCACATTGGGCTTTGTTCCTGGCTGGTGCCACATCTTGTGTCCTCTTGTCTTGGCTTGTCTTCTATTATTTATGTTTATGTTCTATCTGCATTTTACTATCATGCTAATGTGATTGCTAGACTTGTCATTGATATTGGGCTAACAAGAAAATTGAAGTAAATTGCTCTTAAGCATAGAACATACAAAAAATTAACACATATTTTCACGATCTCTTCTTTCTTTCTTCACATATTGCTCCCCAGGAACTTCCATCCATAGTTCCTTCATCTTTATCAACCACCTCATATTCCATATGAGGACATACTATGTTGATTTCATCTAGTCAATATGTGAACCATGCCTTCATGCATCTTTTCAAAGGAGGAGATCCCTTTTCTTTGATCATGCTCATGAGATAGAGCATTTACCCCTGCAACCGTATGATGACATGACTCAATTAAATATATGCAGACATACCTCTTTCCTTCTTTTGGTCATTTTGGCTTCCTCCAAACACTTCTTTTTCTTGATTGAGAGTACTTCAACCATTCTCGACATGCTGCATTCCTTTGTCACCATACTATCATCCTTCTAAACAATGAATCCCATACAAGGCAGAATTCTCAGCGAGACACTTGCTTCTTCCAAGAGAGGTGAACCTTCTAATGAAGATTCCAACAAAGGTATTTGATTATCGTCATCTTGCAAATGGTCCTTCCCAATGATGATGTATGATGAACTCTATTCTAGATGATCTTCATCTACCCATAAGTATTACTTATGCGTTCAATGAGGCTACTAAGAGCTCCTTTGATGACTGCTGTAGATTTCTACTTCAACGATCTTTCAAGCTTCTTATGAGTTCTTGCTTCAATCATATGCTATTATGATGCCATCTTCTAAAATGAGGCATCCTATCATGCTTCTCATGTTTCCTACCTTGAGAGCTATACGTTACAAAAACTGAAAAGAACTTGGCAGAGGAGATTATTTCAATCTCAGTAGAGATCTTTTACTTCCTCTTTCTTTGACTTCTCTTCAGCTTCTTCCACTTCGTCGATGATATGGGCTTCTTCCCTTTCTCTTTTGTTGTTGTGCTTCTTGAGTTTAAGACAATCTCTCTTGTAGTGCCCATATTCATGACAACCATAGCATTGGATCTTTGACATATTCTTCTTGTTCTTTTTTTGAGGACCAAACTTTCCTTTCTTCCTAGCCATGGCAGCGAATGCTTGAGCTTGCTCGTTTGATCCTACATCACTTTTTGCCTTTAATTGAGTTTCTTCAATCTTACACAATGACCATAGTTCATTGAATGGGGTAGCTTCCTTCTTTCCATAGATGCTTGATGTAAAGTTGCCCCATTCCTCTGGTAGTGCATTGAGCACTATGGTGGTCATTTCTTTGTCGGACTTTATTTCTCCCAACTCTTGTAGTTGGTCTTTTATTTTTGACACCCTCATGAAGTATGATGCTATTCCTTTTTCCTTTGATATTTTCATCTTGTAGAGTTCTTGTCTTAATGATATCACTTCTCCGGTAGTACTTATGGAGAATAATTCTACTAGCTTAGCGTATATTTCTTTTGATGTCTCCAACTTTGATACATAGGGTATGAGGGGATCTTTGATGGATTCTATCAGGATCCTTTGAGCCCTTACTTCCCCTTTCATGTACTTCGCAAGAACTTGAGCTTCTCCCTCTGGAGGTTCAGTTATTGAGCCCTTAACATGTTCCATGACCTCATCTTCAATGAGGATCAAATCCGTCCTCTTCTTCCATGCAAGAAGGTTTGATGAGCCGACCAATTTGTTGCTTTTGTTGCAAAATGAAGTCATTTTGATAGCATATTTAGGCATAAAAATAAATTTACTTGTCAAGTGAAGATGCTCCTTGATGTTAATATCTTCAACTTGATGCCTTCTTGATTTTGACGATGATAGAGGATGTGTTCCTTCAAAGAGAGAGATCACATTGGTTCCTTGATGACGACGACAATGCCTTTCTCCTAGCCTTTCTTTGATGTAGAGACTTTATAGTTCTTCTTTTCTTGAGTAGAGGTGAGGTCTTTAGGGTCTCCTTCTTGAGGTGATGGTTGAGTGAGGTTGCCAAGAATGTCTTCAAGTGTAGAATCCTTCTTTGAACAAACGAGGGTTTTGAGGTCTTCCTTCTTCAAGATGATGTTGTAGTCCTTGCCCTTGTGAAGCCTTTGAGATGAGAGGTCCTTCTTGATTGATGCTCTTGATTATCTTCTAGTGCTTTGGTCCTTGAGTGTCCTTCTTTAACCTGCCCTTCCTTGACTTGTCACCTTAGCTCTGATACCATGTTGAGAAATCTAGAGGCAACAATATGGGATGATTTCTCTTATATTGATAATTGTTTGTGGTGTATTTTTACTTCATTAGATTAGCTTCTTCTTTCAATTGTTTATCATTAGTGTTTTCTTCATCAAACAACTATCAAACTATAAAGAACAATAAGACAAAGGACACAAGATATAGGTGATTAGCTAGGGCCAAAACCTCTCCACTTCGAGAGGAAAACCCACAAAATTTTTTCTTCTTATAGAATTGTCAATTGGCGCATTCCAAAACCTAGACCCTTGACCTAGACTCCTCCAAGACCAAATCAATTTTGCCTCTTTTTCCAAATCAAATTTGCTACTCCTTGCTTGTCTTCAAATTTGGCCTTCCAATACCTTGACTACAACTTCAACCTATCTTTTTGCAATTTCGGTCTGCTTGCGACTTTTGCAATTTTCGACCCTTGCTTCAAAAACCCTAAGCCACACGTGTGAGTTGATGAAGGCAGATTTCAGTGGTTTCTCACACTCGCTTGTCTTGGAATCTTCTTCTTGTGAATTCGGCTAGCCAAATGATCCTTTCTTAGGGTAAATATCGTCTTCTTCAAGGTTTGCAATACCTTACCGCAGAAACCCTAGCTGCAGTCACACGTGTGAGATGAATGGCCCAAAAACTGTCCTTAAAATCTTCTCTCTTCTCCTTCTTTCTTTTCGTTTCTCAAGAGGCTTCCTTTCTTCCCTATTCACACTTCTTTCCTTGACATGGATGCTTAATGATTCACCTTTGAATGAGGCTGAGTCCTCCTATATATAGGCTCCTTTCCCATGCTAGTAGGTCGACTTGATATTGTACCTAAGCTGACATGTCCACTTGATAGGCCAACTTGCTTCTTTGGAGCTTGATTTGATTGTACCCCGTAGACAAGGTATTGGAGGGTCTTTTGACTTTATATTTGACTCAAATAAAATTTCTTTTACAATGTGTAACTGCCCAAATGGGTCTTTCATACACGACAATGACTCAATGACTTGTAAACTCAATGAGATCACAATGGGAGCTTGACCTAAAAATAAATTTCCTTGAGCATGAAACCCATGCCTCAAGACTAACAAAAATAAATTTAATTTTCTCTTTTCATTAAATACATAAAATCATGAAATTACGAGGGTTTTGAGATATTTCTCTGCAACGATATGGCACCCCTTTCCTCCGATTCAAACACAGTTCTACCGCAAGAGAAATATACAAAGCTATTCATCAATGGAGAATTTGTAGATACAGTTTCAGGAAAAACATTTGAGACAATCGATCCTTGAACAGAGGAAGCGATAACGCGCGTATCAGAGGCTCAGAAAGAAGATGTGGATTTGGCTGTAAAAGCAGCTCGTGCTGCCTTCGATCACGGGCCATGGCCTCGCATGTCTGGTTATAGATCGAAGACCTGCTCCGCAAACTTCCCAGATCTGGTGATTTGGCGCACAGACGTTTCTCCCGCAGCGCAAGAAAATGAGAGCGATGCCAAGAATCTGCTCCGCCCCTTTTCTGCTACGACAAACAGGGCTGATTTTAAATTCCAGAGCAGCAGGCCAAGGATTCAGCCATGGATCTCTGTCTCCTCCTCATCCCTTTTCCGCGGCCGGATTGATCCAGATCTCATCTCTGCCGTTAGCAAGCAGCGAGTCTGCTCCTCGTTCTCGCCAGATATGCTTGCAAAGGTTCCTCTCCTGAACCAGCCAGATCTGTCTGAAGAATCACAGGCATTTCAGATCCAAGTCAATCTTTTGGGCAAGACGAGGATGCAATGGGTTCGCGCAACAGATCTCGTGCAGGACCTTGTGCAAAATCTCAAACGCCGGCTGGGGATCCCCTCCTCTTACCTCAGATTGCTATATAAGGGTAAGCAACTTATGAATCCCCTTCCTCTCTCCTCTTACAACATTCATAAGGATGCTTATATTGGGGCTTCTTTCCATTTAAGAGGGGGTTCCTTTGGGCAGACCTCCTCTGCCCCTGCTTTCTCTTACAAAGACGCAGCTCGCAAAGATGCTGCCCAACCTCAGTTCTCTTCGAAGGCAACCCAGCCAAATGGCGCTCCAAAGCCGTTTCTGGTAGACAAATCAGAGGAAATTCCCTCCATCAATTTCTCTCATCCTGAGATTGAAGATCGCTACCAGATACTTGCAGAATCAACACTCATATGTAGATTTAATGGGCTTTGGCCTCGTACAACAGAGCTTTACCAATGGGTCCATTCCTCTTGGACTAAAAAATGCAAGATATTCTTATGTTCAAAAGGATTCTTCTTGGTGGTTTTTGACTTAAATGAAGACTACCAGAAGGCCTTAACGGGAGGCCCTTGGTTCTGGGGTTCGACTGGGCTTTTTCTCACCCCTTGGTTTCTAGACTTCTACCCTTCTACAACTATCATCTCCAAGCTTCCCATTTGGGTCAGGCTCCCGAATCTTCCGGCTCATTTCTGGCATTTCTCTGTCTTCTTAGCCATTGGAAATACTTTAGGACGCTACCTGGCTACAGATACCTCAAGAAAGGAAAATGGTCTCTACACCTACGACAGACTGTGTGTAGAAATAGATATTAGCAAAGGACTGCCAGATCAGATTAATCTCAAGTTTGGAGATTTCCACTGGACACAGCCCTTGGATTACGAGAACACAGCCTTCCGCTGCCGCCATTGTCATCAAATGGGGCACCTCCAGAGTACATGTTCCCAGTTCATCGATAAAAAGAAGAATCTGAATCGCAAGCCCAAATCCAAGCGTTGGAATCCCTTTGAGCCTCCCCATCCTTTGGATGATTTAGATTTCTCTAGTTCGGATGAGGAGGAATCTGAAGCAGATGTGCAGAATGATGAGGAAACTGAAGCTGATATGCAGAATGATGAGATTCTGATGGCCGCTCCCTCGGTCGTTCCGGCGGTTCCCTCTGACCCTCAGATTTCTCAGAAACGTTCTCATTTATCTTCGTCCTCAGACTCTGATAAGGATATTCCGCCGCCTGTGCAGAATAGTCTACAACTTGTTATGGCTCAGCCAAACTCCACTGGGTGGGTCAAAGTGAGCAAGAAAAAAGGCAAAAAATGCTGTGTGGCAGGAACTAACCCCTCGGGGTAGCTTTCTCTGCTTAGTTCTATCTTTTGTATTCCAGTGTTTTCTATGGCCCTTTCCTTGACTGTCTCTAAGGAGCGAGGTTGATAGCCTATCACCTCTGGCTCCCTTGCTTCTCTGCTTTGCTTGTATGCAAGCTTGATTGTACTATACTTTTCTTATCGTAATAGAATTAGTCTTTATTCAGAAAAAAATAAAAATACACAAAATCATGATTACATATGTCATTATGAAGAACGAACCTAGTTACATATTTCAATAGGAAGCATATGACGGGAAGAATCTACCGATTTAATTACCACCTTGCACTTATTTTGGGACATGATATAGAAATTTGCTCAGAAGCAAGCCCAAAAATCATCTGTAATGCCAACAAAGCACTTGTAAGTAAGGATGCGGCTAAGGAGATTAGGGAAGTTGCAAAAAGTCAGGCTGTAAGGGGAGGAGTGGGGAGAAGAAATGATAGTGGTTCTTCATCATCACCTTCCATAATGGCTGGCCCCTCATCAACCTTTTCGTCTTTTTTTCCTAGAACCACACTTATTGCACAACCTTTTATTAGGTCATTGCTTAAAATAAAGGAGAAGGAACGACATTCCCTTCTGCCAAGAACAATCCATTCTACTAGCTATTGTTTGATGCTATTACTATTGTTGGCTTGGGGTACAAGGCTCTTTCCTATTATTAGTTGAGAGGGCCTATTCTTCAAAATGAAAAGGCTGATTCCACTACAAGAGTGGAGGAGTTTAAGTCGTCATGGGAACACACTAGATGCATTGCGATCATAGATGGTTGGATTAATTAGAAGGGTAGGACTCTTCTTAACTTCTTGGTTAATTATTCCAATGGGATGATGTTTATTAAATTTGTTGATGCATTTGCACAATTATTATGTGAGAATTTGTATGGGTTCATTCAGGAGGTAGGTCCACAAGACCACAAAATGTCGTTCAAGTCATGACGACATCATTGTGAATTGTCATTGCTGGTAGGTTGCTTATGCTAAGGTATCCTACGTTGTTTTGGACTCCTTGTGCTGTACATTGTATTGATTTGATGTTAGAGGATATAGGGAAAATTCTTTATATTAGGGATATTGTTGAATCATGTAGGAAGATGGAACATAACATACTTTATATATAATCATGCATTTGTGCTTAGCTTGATAGAAGATTCACCAGTAACAAGGACTTCGTGTCTTGCCATTACATGGTTTTCACTGTCTTCATATCTCTTTAGTCTCTCTTGATTTCTATGTGGGATGCGAAGAGGATGTTTCTTTCAGAGGAGTGGGATGCTTTATCATTTAGTCGTAAATTGGAGGGCGAGGTCATATGTTAGCTAGTTTCATGTTAGGAGAGGTTTTGGGCGTGAGTGGAGGTGTGTGCCGTTATCGAACCTTTGGTAAAGGTTCTTTGGTTGGGGGATAAGGATAAGGGGATGATGGGTTTGAGAAATGACTATTGATATGGAGAGTGATAACTGAGTGATGGAGCAATACACTCCATTGCCCCATTCATGTTGTAGGGATCTACTTCAAGCTTATGTTTTATTACTTCTATGGTTCTAGAGGATGGATCCCTTGCTTATGTTTTAGAGGATGGTGCCATCTACCAAAGAATGTGTAGAGATTTGTATTGAAATGGAGATATATTGGTTGGTAGGTGGAACATTTGGCTTTGACATGGTTTTCTAGGATAAGAAGACCAAAATGATAGGTAACCTTTTGTTTCAAATTTCACTGCCTCTTCATACTTTGTTTCAACTTTTAACTTTCAATGTTTTGTCGTATGCCAAACTTATTTGTTGTAGATGCTTGGGGGACAAACTATGGCTCAAGCATACCCAATCTAGAAAAACATGTTTGGCTCATAGCCAAACATGTAGCTCCTTTGGATGCGAGTGCAAATAGAATGTATTTGAAAAAATACACAGAAATACACACTAAGAAGTGTAATAGGTCAGTGAAGATAATATCGGCGATATATCGCCGAATATTCGAAATATCGTGATATTTTTGGCGAGCCGAAATATCGCCAAGAAAATATCGCGATATTTTTGGCTCCCCAAAATATTGCAATATTTTCGAGATATCGGCAATATCTCGGCAAAATATCGCGAGACGATATAAAATATCATTGGGCGTGTTTTGCCGCGGCTAGAAAAAGGAAAAATCGTTTTTTTTCTTTCTTCGTTTTTGTTTTTGAGTGTTGGAGAAGGAAGGGGAAGAGCTTTGTAGTGTTTGTCAAGGAGGGTTTGAGGATCAAACAACGATTATCACCACCAACTAAGATTTTTTTGTGGATCAAAGATTGAAGAATAGTGAGACAAACTTCATTTCTTCCATTAACATGTATGTTCTTAAAAACCCCTATGTTAATGATTTTTTCATAGATTTAGGGTTATGCTTGCTTGCCTCTTTGCCTACCAACATTTTGTTTCTTTGTTCTTTTCCATTTGCTATGATTTTCATGCCCATGAGCCAATGCAAGGGTTTTCTCCATATTTGGACAGCAAGCTTCATTTTTTCTCAACTTACTTATGCACCCTCTTATTGCCATTTTTCATTCACATTGCAAAATGCAAATAATGTAGTAATTTTTTTAAATGAGGTGGTTATTACTTATTATTTTTTGTGTTGGGGGGTTTAATGCCAATTTTTTGTTTTTTTTGTGCCCTAGGTTTGAAATTTGAATTAGTTCACTACAAATGTCAAATATGCCAAAAGCCTTGGACCCATTTTGGGAGTATGGGGAGGCTGTTGGTGGGGCAAATCAGGCATATATATCATGAAAATTGTGTGGGACCAAGATGTCAGGAGGGGTTACACGATTGAAATACCATCTGGCTAGACTCTCTGCACATGATGTAGATGTAATGCCTTGTATGGCTTCTAGTGCAGAGGTTATACAAAAATCTCTTGAAGCAATTGCTGAACAAGACAGAAAGAAAGCTGCTAGGGAGAGGCCAATGGTCTCAGATAGATAGCTGCTAGTTTTATTTGTTTTGCAACTTTTGCCACATATAAGTTTATAACTCATGATGATGAAATACTTTTAAAGTTTTATATATGTGATGTTATTTTGTTCATAGTTTTAAAATTCGGCCGTTTTGAAACCGAAATGGCCGAGTTGATCCGTTTTGTTGCCCTCAGGAGTGACTCGGTAGAAGAAACGGCTCGTATGACTTGGCTGAGTCATGGCTGACTCAGACAACTCGGCCGTTTCCATACTGACTCAGCCGAGTCACAAACAGTGGCCTGTAACCCCAGTAAAACAGCGATTTAACAATTTTTTAAGGTATTTGCTGATTGGTTTGGACTCCAATGTGTTTTATGAATTAGTTAAATGTTATTTGGGGTGCATTTCCCCCTCCCAAACCCTATTTAACACACTCAAATGCTTTCTACTATTGATATGCTATTTAAATTTCATGGTAATGTTAAATTCTTAAAGTAAAAGTGACATTCTCCTTAATCTTCATTTTCATCATTTTACTTAAATTTTTAACATTAGCATGAAATGACTCAGGATGTTTGAGAGTGGTTTCGGCCTCATTGGATTTCATATGAAGAAAGTAAAATTTTAGATTTCATTCAAAATCCAGCAGACTTATCAATTTTTCAGGATTTTAGGATTGGAGGATTGCAATGTTTCCATTGAATGTTGTCATGTATTAGGGTATGGAACTTGTATTTAATCAAGAACACCAATCCCTCTATGTACCTTGATGTTAGTGACATTGGTTGTCGAACTCCTCTAGGATTTGCTCCCAAACCAGGAGCTTCTGAAAATGTCTCTCCCGCTCCCGTTTTCGCTCTCGCTCCCCACTTTCGCTCCTGCTCCCAAGTAACACTAAGCCAGATGATGTTGGCTACTCTAGCAGTAGCCAGTATTACTGGTCACAGACTTTTGTTATAGAGGCCATTTATAGCCTCCTTGGTTATGTGTTTTTGTTTTGATCTCTATATCATCATCGTTATGTATTGGACAATGCATTGGGTGCCATTTTGATATAATGGATATATTCATGAGCCTACTTTGATCATATGTTGTGTTCTATCTATATTCTAATGTTGTGTGTTTGGAAACATGAATGAAAATCTTTAAAATTATGTGTTTTTATAAAAAATAAATATTTAGTGTATTTTTTACAACGACCGTGTCAATGAAATCGAGCCGGCCGAGTTGATACCGAGTCGGAGTCGACCCTTGGCCGAGTCGGAGTCGGAGTTTTAAAACTATGATTTTGTTTGAGTCCTTGATTGGACAATTATCAGGGATCGGCAGGATATGTGATGTTATTTTGTTTGAGTCCTTGATTGGACAATTATCAGGGATCAACACGATATGTGATGTTATTTTGTTTGAGTCCTTGATTGGACAATTATCAGGGATCAACAGGATTTGGTATCGCCTTTGAAGTTTGATGTATCATTTCTATTTGACATCATATATATCAGTGCCTTCTTCATATTTATGTGCCAATGTGTTTAGTTCATGTTTTTATTGCTTTATATGTTTAGAAATCTGAAAAAAATTGAATATATTATGCATTTTTTATGCTTGCCGATATTTGCCAATATTTTGCCGATATTTTCGCTGATATTGCCGATAAGATATTTTCTGGACCCTCGCCAATATTTTTCCGATACCAATATTTTCAACACTGCAATAGGTTAAACATTTAGAACTTAAATTTTGAATTCATTATAAATTATAATTTATTGTTTTATGTCTTGTCACCCTCTAAAATATGTATTATAATTAATAATTTATAATTTATTACCCTCATTATTCATACTATTGTTGCATGGAAGGTTGAGCCTTAGAGGCCTGTCATGTAATTAGTCCTCTTACCGCAAAATCTAGCACCATAGTGCGAGGCCTCATTAATCCCTCTAGATTAATGGTAACAATAGGAACGATTGCCACTGTCACCTTAGCAATTGTTCCCCTATTGTTCCATTGTCGAATAGTATCTCCACTAGGGAGGGCTTCCCAATGGATCTGAGATAACCCAAGTACTTCTTGTTAATTTTTAAGTCATATGTTCAGATTTAAGTTTCCTACATCAATTTTATCCCTAGAAAGTACTTTAGCACACCAAATAATTTTTCTACTGTGAAATAAAATCTGAACTGTAAAACATAAATACTTTGGTAATTTTAACTCAGAAAATTAGCGGCATAATTTTGCCAAAACATTATAAAAACGCAATGAAATCGCCCCAAACAAATTCTTCTTCATTAAATTCTTCTCTAGAAAATTATGGGCTCCTTTACAAGGCAAATTGGCCCTCAGAAATGCAGAAATTACAACAGAAATAAACCTAGAAATATTCAAAAAATATCCACCAACAACAATCTCCTTCTCCTACATGTGCCACGTTTTGAAAACCTCATGACCCCTTCTCACATGCCAAAAGAGCCTACTCGGCCTCACGTGTGCGATACATAGAAAATGTTCTTCAACCCCTACTCAACCTCCCACTTGTGGTTGATCACTGTCCCTGCACTTTAGTAAATTTCTACAACTCTTTTCCTGTATTTTCAGCCTCTCAAACCCGTAATTAGCTCTCATAAGTAGGGTTTCTGGACATGTAGCCGGGGGCCAAATTTCTGAAGTAGCTGCAGGTCCCAAATTCTGTAGCTGGGGGAACGAAATTCTGGATTGAAGCTGCATCTGGGTAGCTGGCACTTGGAGACTTTGGCAGAATAAATCAAAGTGAAGGAAGCACTGACGTGGTGATTGGAGAAGGTCCTTGTCTAGGTCAAAAGGGTCTTGGATTGTCTCATTTTGATTTGAATCTACTAGTGGAAGAGTTGGTTTTCCCCTAGATAGGGTTTTGCCCTGGCTGAGTGCCGATAGCTTGTGTTCCTTGTTCTCATGATCTTCATACATTTTATTTGGTAATTGCTTGATGAAAGATAGCATAATAAAGAAGTAAAAGAAGCCAACATAATTCACATGTAATTATCAAGAAAAGAGGAAACATATCCTAATTCCTATATGCATTGATTTCTCAACATGGTATTAGAGCTAAGCTGAAAGGACTAGTTGAAGATAACTTTTTTGGCTATCAATTGAAAGAAGCAAAAACAATCTTGGATGAAAATATCACTCTCACAATGGCAAGTTATTTGAAGATGGGATTCAATCTCATGAAAATTGCAGGAAGCTTGGTTGGAAGGATCATCTACAATCTGTCTAGGAGAGTTGAGAGTGAAGGATTCTTGGCTGCACTTATAGGTACACTTGATGACGACAATGCATGGATTATTGATAGTAGAGCCTCAAGACACATGACAAGAGAAAGTGGACAACTTCATACTCTATGAAAAAGATCAGCATCACATGCAATGGAGCTTGGAGGCAACAACAACAATGTAGTCGAGGGCCTTGGATCTACATCATTGAAGCTAGAAAGTGGAGCAAAGCTACACCTCAACAACATCTTCTATGTACCAGGTTTGAAAAATAATTTACTTTCCATTTATTGTTTAGAAGATAAAGGAGATAGAATTGCTTTTGTAGATGGTAAAGTTTTGGTTTGGGGAAAAGATTCTAGTTTTGAAAAGGAAAGGGTTATTGGGATTCGTGAAGGAAGATTATATAGAGTTATAACTCCATCTCCTCAAGCCCTTGTTCATATGGAAATTAGTCCCATTGAACTTTGGCATAGAAGATATGGACATATTCACTACAAGATAATACCCTCTCTAAGTCAAATGGTGAAGGGCATCCCCAACATCAAGGAGGACCATGAAGGAGTATGCAAGGGATGTGCCTTGGGAAAGAATACTAAGAAACCATTTACAAGCAGTGATACAAGATCTAAGGAGATATTAGATCTCATTCATTTTGATGTATGTGGGCCCATGTCTAATAAATCTCTTGGAGGCCACCAATATTATGTGACCTTCATTGATGATCACTCTAGAAAGACATGGCTCTATCTTCTCAAGACAAAGGATGAAGTATTTGAGAAGTTCAAGGAGTTTAGATCCGAAGTTGAGACCCTAACCAAAAGAAAGATAAAAACTCTGAGATCCAATAATGGGGTTGCATACACTTCAAAAGAACTTATAACATATTGCAAAGAAGCAGGCATTGAGAGGGAGCTCATTGTTCCCTACAACCCCGAACATAATGGAGTAGCAAAAAGGAAGAATAGAACCATTGAAGAATGCATAAGGACTATGATATTTGATCAAGACCTACCAAAATTTCTATGGGGAGAAGCAACCATGACAATAATATTGTTAAGTTATGGTATGTTCTATGCTTAGTGCAATTTACTTCAATTTCTTCTTATTAGCCCAATGTCAATTTCACTATTTAGCAATCACATTAACATAAAGTAAAATGCTTGTAGAACATAAATAAATCGACAGAAGACAAGCCAAGACAAGAGACACCAGATGTGGCGGCTAGCCAAGGACAAACCCTAATGTGGGGAAACCCTTTGATCAATTCTTCTATAATCTTCAATAATTCAGCAGAGAGAGAGAGATAGTGCAATATCACAAGTCTGATATTTTATATCAGCAATAATAAATCAACAACAAGCAAAGTCAAAGCTAGTCAAATAGCCCTGGATTGACCTCTAGTCAACCTTGAAGCACTTGGTCTTCAACAACAAACTTCTGCAGCTCAAAACAACCCTCAGTCAATGGTCAAAACAACAGTGAATGATCAGCAGCTTGCGGTCAGCCCTAACCAGTGAATGCTGGTCAACAATTCGGTCAACACTAGTCAACACAACACCCAAACAACAACGCTTAGTCAACGCATCAAATAACAACCTTGCTCCTTGGTCAAAGCTACCCAAAAAGTCAACGCTGCCCTAAAACAGAAAATCGTCCTTCCTCTTGCACGTGTGAGAGAAACTGCGCCTACGCTAGCCCAATGAGATGAAGAGAGAGAACATAAGTGTTAATGTACAAGGTATCTTCCTTTTATATGAATCGTTGAGGTTAAGCTGGGGGTGTGCCACACACTTTATTTTGCTGGCCGACCTTGACAAATTTGTCAAGTATATACAAATAAATTCATATCTCCATAAATACATGTTGGAATCAGATGATTGTTAGATCAGTCCTACACCTCTCGACGAGAGGAATCCAAGAAAAATAACAGTTGCCATAAATAAGATGACCCACGTGGAGTTTGGTCCTAGTTGCCAATTTTAACACTCCCTCTCAACTAGGGAGAACTCCATCTACTAATCCATCTGTCTGTCAGTACTATCTCTGCCATCAAATGTATTGCCCTGCACTGCTCGACTCTACTCTATTGAACCATGAAGAAGAAGAAATGATCGAGCATGTATCACACCATCCTCTACTGACCCAAAGTCAGTCCCAGATAAAGAGAGTGCTCAATAGCGCTCTTACTGCCCCGAAGTTAGTTCTAGAGAGTGTGTCATACCACTCTTACCGATCCTTGATCAATTCCAAGAGAGAGTGAGCTATATCACTCTTCCTCACCCGAAGTCAGTTCCAATTGATTCCATATCAATGTCGGTCATCCTAGCATCATATGGTAGATACACGATGCATCCATCGATACTACTATGGTCCCTAACCCCATTTCCCTACTTATTGGCCAAATGAGAGGTATTTCCCATGAGTCCTACACTGCATGGGAAGGATGCCTCGACTGGAGAACCACTCATCCTATCCATAAGTTGCCACAGGGTATCATAGGGGGAGGTTGAACCATTCACCCTATACATAACGCACCATTAGGGGAGGGTGAGTCCCTATGGTCGCTTGTCGTTCCAAGAAGTATCCCAAGCCCCTCGGAGCTCCCAGAGCTCAATGCATGCATCATACAAGACCCTCATACTAGGGTTTCTCAACGACTCCAACTCGTTCTCGGAAAGTCAAGAATTTGACCTTTCCCAGGGGCTTTGCCAGAACGTCGACAACCTGCTCATCTGTATCGATATGATGGAGCTTTATTGCTCCTCGTTGTACCATATCCCGGGTAAAGTGGTACCTGATATCGATATGCTTGGAGTGATCATGAAATACGGGATTCTCGGATAATCAAATCCCACTCTGGTTGTCACAAAGGATCATGGTCGTATCCAATGTATATCCAAACAGCTCACTGAAGAGCTTCCGCAACCAGACAACCTCACAAGAGGCCATACTCGCAGCAATGTACTCTGCCTTAGCGGTGCTCAAAGCCACCAACTTCTACTTCTTGCTCATCCAGGATATCGAGGTAGAACCCAAAGAGAAACAACACCCGGAAGTGCTCTTTCGGTCCACCACATTGCTTGCCCAATCAACATCGGTATATCCATGTAGCCTCACATCTCCGACAATGTATCTCAACCTATGAGTGATTGTGCCCCGAAGATATCTCAAAAGATTCTTGGCACCAATCCAATGTGAGTGGTGAGGCTCAACCAAATGTTGGCTCAACGTGTTGACTGCAAAACATATATCCGGATGGGAGTTCACCAAGAACATCAATGCTCCTATGAGTTGACGATACTCGGTAGCATTTCCCAAAGCAAGTCCGGAAGCACCACCGCATAACTTATTGAAGTCAAGCTCCATCGAGGTAGTCACGGGCTTGCAGTCCACCATACCGAATCCCTCCAATATCTTCACCACATATTTTCCTTGAGATAGGAAAATCTCCCCTAGCTTCTGCCAGTTTTCCAGCCCTAGGAAATAGTGCATCAGTCCTAGGTTCTTCATGTCAAATTCGGAAGTTAACTCCCTCTTACATTTGTGAATGAGAGGGTCTGCACCTGTCAGAAAGAGGTCATCAATATACATCACTAGTATGAGAGGCTTGCTATCTTCAACCTTAAAGTAAAGGTTCGGATCGATTTCACTCCTAGTGAATCCCAACTTCATCAAGTACCTATCAATCCTCTCATACCAAGCTTGGGGTGCTTGCTTCAGCCCATAGAGGGCTTTCTTCAATTTGCACACATGAGATTCCCGATTATGAATCTCAAATCCCTCGGGTTGTTCCACATAGACTTCCTCTTTGATCGAACCATGCAAGAACGCAGTCTTGACATCCATCTGATGTAGGTTCCATCCTTGCGAAGCAGCAAGGGATATGATCGAACGGATGGTGGTGTATCGGGCAACATGTGCAAATACCTTGTCATAATCTATACCTTCTTTTTGAGAGAAGCCACTAGTGACAAAACAAGCCTTATACTTTTCAACACTTCCATCATCTCCATGCTTTATTTTGTAAAGCCACTTCGAGGTGACAACTGTTTTGTCCTAGGGTCTTGGGACCACATCTCAGACATCGTTCTTCATGATGGACTTGTATTCCTCATTCATAGCGTCCTTCCATACTTGATGCTTCACAGCTTCTTCAAACGATGAAGGCTCATTTTGAATAATGGTGCTCATAATGGTCAAGTATCCCTGATACCTAGTCGGCTTCTTACTTTCACGGAAAGTCCCTCTGGGTGCAATGTGTGCTTCGGCATCATCAAGTGTCCCCCTAAGCCATGAGGGCCTCTTCCGAGAAGAGGGAGGCTCTTGCGGAGGGGGATCAATAGGATCCATATGTTCTTCCACATCGGGCATCGGCTCATCTTGCTTCTCATTCGACTTCTTGGTGTTAGCTTCTTTAGTTTTCCTTAGAATAGGAAGATTGTCAACCTTGCTAAGAGCCATGTCTTCGTCAAAGGTGACATCATGACTAATCTCGACTTCCCTTCTTTCCAGATGCACCCAATTTATTCCTTTTCTCTTTCGGCACATGAAAATATATGACACTTCCAAAAATTCTAAAATGAGAGACATTAGGTTTCTTACCAGTGAACATCTCTTCGGGAGTTTTGGAACCCAATGCTTGATGAGGGCATCGGTTTTGAACATATACGACGATATTCGCAGCTTCAACCCATAGAAACTTAGGAAGCCTTTAATCATGGAGCATAGCACGAACAACTTCCACAATTGTACAATTCTTCCTTTCCACCACACCATTCTGTTTAGGAGTGTATGGTGTTGTGGTCTCCCTCTTAATGCTAGCCTCTTTGCAAAAGTCATGGAACTCATTGGATTCATACTAAGTCCCATTATCAGTCCTTAAGATCTTGATCTTCTTCTCGGTTTGATTCTCGATCAAGGCTTTGAAGTGACGGAACCAGTAAAACACTTCATCCTTCTTTTTCGAGAAGTATATACACATCTTGCGAGAATAGTCATATCTGTAAAAGTGAGATAATATAAATATCCTCCTAAAGAGTTCACATGCATCATACCAGATATGTCAGAGTGAACCAACTGCAATATATCGGAGGCCTTGCTATGGCTTGAGGGGAATGGTCCCCTTTTGAGCTTTCCTTCGACACATCCAGACATACACCTTCTTGCTCTACTTTAAACTCGAGCATTCCGGTCACTATTTGTGTCACATCGGGTAGAGCCTTATAATGAAGGTGGGCAAACCTCCGGTGCCATAGTTCAGACTGAAGAGATGTGTCGCAAAACATGACTCCCAACGAACTTCCTCCAACTTGATATAGAGAGTCAACTCGAAACCCAAGAGTGAAAGCATCTTTAAAATTCTTTTTCCATACACGTACCTTGCCATTGATGAAGGCCACCTTATAGCCTTTGTTGTCCATTGCTGAAATGGACACCAGGTTCTTCTTGAGATCAGGTACATATAGGATTTCTTGCAAATGAATTGTGTTACCCTGGTTTAATTGAAGAGTAACATTCCCTACACCCTTTACGGGATAGGAGTTATCTCCAAGAATAATCTCCAGGTTGGTCTCCTTCTCTATCAGATTAGAGAGAGCTTCCTTGTAACCAGGGAAATGCCTCGAGGCACCATTATCAATAAGCCAATTTCCCAACGAGTCCGGAGGAGAAGTAGTAGAGAGGGCCGATATCAGATAATATTCATCTTGCTTATTGTTAACAACATTAGATTTATACTTGGAGTTTTCTGCCTTCTTGGAGGGTTGACCACTTTCTTGATTTTCGACATTCCTCTTTCCTTTGCCATTGAACCTGCCATTCCTCTGATTGTGGTTGGAATTGCCCCGGGAGTGATTTTGATAATCGTCATGAGATGTGTCCTTCCTATTTGGACACTCCCTCGCATAGTGGCTGAATTTATTGCAAAAGAAACATCTTCCCTTCCTTCCACCTTTCGATCTGGCCTTTCCTTTGGATTTAGACCCATAATTATTTCTCCTTTTGGCATGAGAGGAGAAAGCAATGGGGTTGCCTTTGCTTGAAGGCATTTCTTGGTCCACCATCCTTGTCTCTTCTTGAATGCATCTTGCCGTCAATTCTTCAAATCCCAGAATTCGATCATTGTTGAGAAGAGTGGTTCTAAATATATACCATTTAGATGGGAGCCCTCCAAGGTTAGTGATAGTTAGTTCTTTGTCAGGAATGACTTCTCCAATCGATAGGAGATCATTCTTGATCTTAGTGATCCTTAAGAAGTAGGATTGAATATCTTCGTCCTTGCCCTTCTTAATATCCTTCAACTTATTTTTGAGGAACAAAACTTGATTTGCATCACTAACTTTAAACAAGCTTACCAATCTATCGTAGATCTCCTTGGAGGTGTTCAAATCGGAAATGTAGGCCACCAGGCGCTTGTCAATAGAGTTTCAGATGATCTTCTTTACTTTGACTTCACCCTTAGTCCATTTGTTCCTTGTAGCAATTGGTGCATTTGATGGGGGCTCTGTAATTCTACCTCTCACATAGTCCAACACTTCCTGCTCTTCCATTGTCAAATCGAGAGACATCTTCCATCCCCGATAGTCAAACTTCTCATGGAGCTTGCTTTTGGCGGGGAAGTGTGATGAGGAACCCATGAAGTCTTAAGACTTTTTCCAACAGTCTTCGGTGATTCTCTTGCTTGGGCTTTGTCTTCACCTGAGCTTCGATACCATGTTAAGTTATGGTATGTTCTATGCTTCGTGCAATTTACTTCAATTTCTTCTTATTAGCCCAATGTCAATTTCACTGTTTAGCAATCACATTAACATAAAGTAAAATGCTGATAGAACATAAACAAATCGACAAAAGACAAGCCAAGACAAGGGACACCAGAGGTGGCGGCTAGCAGGGACAAACCCCAATGTGGGGAAACCCTTTGATCAAGTCTTCTATAATCTTCAATAATTCAGCAGAGAGAGAGAGATAATACAATATCACAAATTTGATATTTTATGTCAACAATAATAAATCAACAACCAGCAAAGTCAAAGCTATTCAAACAACCTCGAATTGACCTCTAGACAACCTTGAAGAACTCGGTCTTCAACAACAAACTTCGGCAGCTCAAAACAACCCTCAGTCAACGGTCAAAACAACAATGAATGATCAGTAGCTTGCGGTCAGCCCTAACCAGTCAACGCTGGTCAACAATTTGGTCAATGCTAGTCAACATATCAAATGACAACCCTGCTCCTTGGTCAACACTACCCAAAAAGTCAATGCTGCCCTAAAACAGAAAATCATCCTTCCTCTTGCACGTGTGAGAGAAACTGCTCCTACGATGGCCCAATGAGATGAAGAGAGAGAAGATGAGTGTTGAGATGATGTGAAATAATGCCACAAGGTATCTTCATTTTATATGAATCGTTGAGGTTAAGTTGGGGTTGTGCCACACACTTTATCTTGTTGGTTGACGTTGACAAACTGTCAAGTATATACAAATAAATCCATATCTCGATAAATACATGTCGGAATCGGAGGATCGTTAGATCAATCCTACACTTCTCGACGAGAGGAATCCAAGAAAGATATCAGCTGCCATAAATAAGATGACCCACATGGAGTTTGGCCCTAGTTGCCAATTTTAACAATTATACATACAAAATAGAAGTCCTCATAGAATCCTTGACAATATGACACTAGAAGAAGCGTTTTCAGGGAAGAAGACAAGTGTAGACCATCTCCGAATCTTTGGATGTCTTGAACACATTCATGTTCCAAAGGACAAGCGAAAGAAGTTATACGCTACAAGTATAAAAGGTATCTTCATTGGTTATAACTTTTCATCAAAGGCTTATAGAATCTACATCAAAGAAGATAGGTGAATTGAAGTTAGCAGAGATGTTATATTTGATGAAAATCATGCTTATAAGAAATCCAAGGATATACCAATCGAACCCGATGAAGAAGATGTACCACTATTTGAAGAAGAAGAGCAACATGACAAGTCACCTACAAACCTAGAGGAAGAAGGTCCAAGTGAACCTATCCAACCTATAATCATTCTTGGAACAAAGAAGAGGCCAAGTTGGTTAAAAACTACACTTGAAGATGTCGAAGGATATGGAGCAACAAAAGGAGCTTTCAGATAAAGCAAAATACTGAAGAGATACTTAGGATATGCAACATACACGATGAAGTTAATCAAAGCAGAACCAACTACCTTTGAAGAAGCCACTCATCAAGAAAAATGGAACAAAGCAATGCAAGAAGAATATCAATCTATCATGAAGAATGGGGTTTAGGAAATCATTCCTAGACCTAGTGACAAATCTATTCACTTACAAATGGATTTACAAAATCAAACATGTTGTTGATGGAAGCATAGACAAATACAAATCAAGATTTGTTGCAAGGGGTTTCTTGCAAAAGGAAGGAATAAATTTTGAAGAAACCTTTGCTCCCACTGCCAGGTGCACTACTATTAGATATTCGGTTTCGTTACCTGCAACTATGGGATGGAATATACATCAAATGGATGTTAAAACAACCTTTCTAAATGGAACCATTGATAAAGAAGTATATATTGAACAACTAGAAGACTTTGAGATAAATAGCAGGGATACTCATGTTTGCAGACTAAAGAAAGTTCTATATGGCTTGAAGCAAGCTCCTAAGGCTTGGTATGCAAGAATGGATACCTATCTTTTAAGGATTGGCTTTGTCAAAAGTTCTGCTGATGCAAATCTCTACATCAAGATAGTGAATAATGAACTAGTCATTATACCTCTATATGTGGATGATTTATTTATTATAGGTGTGGAGCGCAAAATTCTAGAATGTAAGAAGTTGCTAGCAGCAGAAATCGAAATGAAAGATCTGAGACTCATGCATTACTATTTGGGCTTGGAAGTTTGGCAGAAACTCGGTGAGATATATCTTGGTCAAGGAAAATACATAATTAAGATGTTACAAGAGTTCAGTATGATGGATTCCAAGCCTATGACCACTCCCATTATCACAAATCTAAAGAAGTTGAGAAGCTTCGACTCTAGTCTCTTTGATCCTACAAGCTATCATAAGTTGCTAGGCTCTTTGATGTACTTGGGGAATACCATACTTGATATATGATTCGCTGTAAACGTTCTTAGTCAATTTCAGTTGGAGCCTCGTCATGACCATTGGATAACCGCCAAGCATATCTTGAGATACCTACGTGGAACAATTTATCACTGCTTGGCACTATTGGTGGTTGTTTTAGTTTGGGATCTGCAATGATTTCATGGATGAGTAGAAAACAAGATCCTGTTGCTTTAAGTAGTGCTGAAGTTGAATATGTTGCTGCATGTGAAGTAGGAAAATAAGAAATTTGGTTAAGAAAACTCTTGTCAGATTTGTTTGGAAGGCCACTAGATCCTAGCGTGATAAATTGTGATAACCAAAGTAGCAACAAGATGTATGAAGACCCCGTGATTCATGCTAGTACGAAGCATATCAATAATAGTGCCACTACATTAGAAGTTTGGTGCTGGATGGGGTAGTGAGGCTACAATATATTCCAACAGATGAACAGGTAGTTGATGTATTGACAAAATCTCTTCCAAATAAGAAGTTCGAATATTTCAAAAGATGCTTGGATTGGTATTACAGATTTAGTAAATAGGGAGAGATGAGCCATCCTGGGGCGACAAGATGCTTGAGAGGACATCTAGCCAGCTTGTGATGATGTCTAGATCCCGAAGTAGGGAGGGTGGCGTTGGTCTTGGAGCTCTAACTTTGGATGCGCACTAAATCCTTGGGTTGTTGTTAGAGCAGAAGCCTAATGGTACCTATAGAGGCTGAAGCTTGGAACACACCTTAGTCCCACTCGGTTAAATACCTTGGTTAGGTATCTAATTTGTAGCACTGCGTAACTCTTCATAGGGCATATCATTTTGAGATCTTCCATGTACCTCTGTATATATGTAATTATAAATACCTCCCAGTTAAGAGGGAGTCTTGAAGAATGTAACTAGTGTTGGTCTTCATAATTGTATATGTCAAAAGAAAAGTTTATTGTAAAAGGAAAATATTTTTGAAGCATGGGTTTCATGCTTTCATTTATTTTCTAGGTCATAGCCTACATTGAAGGCTTCTATATTTTGTCAAGAGTCAAGAGAGTCATTGTCATATTTATTAGACCCTTCTTGGGATTTTGTATCATGTAAAGAAATTTTTTTTTGAGTCAAAATAGTCATTTTGTCCCTCCTCACCAAGTCGGCCATGCCCTGGAGACTTTGGCCCCATTGGAGGCAATTCGACCCCATGGAAGCAATATAAATAGAGGCAACTCGACTCATTTGGAAACACACTCACACAAGTTCGATCTACAAGAGAAAAAGACGAAAAAGAGAGTGAAGTGCAGAAGAAGAAGACCTAATTCAAGAAAGAAGAAAAATCAAAGTTTCTGGGCATCTCTCTCACACGTGTGAAGATTTTTAGGGTTTTTGGACAAGTGGCCGGGGGCCGAAATTCCTGAAGTAGCTGCAGGTCTGAAATTCTATGGCTGGGGGGTCGAAAATTTGGATTGAAGTTGCGTCTAGGACGCTGATGCGTGGAGACTCTAACAAAATACATCAAAGTGAAAGAAGGGATGACTTGGTGATTGGAAGAGGTCTTTGTCTAGGTCAAAAGGGTCTTGGATTGTCTCATTTTGATTTGAATCTACTAGTGGAAGAGTTGGATTGGGTTTTCCCTTGGTTGTGTGCCTATATCTTGTGTTCCTTATTCTTGTGATCGTCGTACATTTTATTTAGTAATTGCTTGATGAAAGATACATAATAAAAAAGTAAAAGAAGCCAACATAATTCACAAGTAATTATCAAGAAAAGAGGAATCATACGCTAATTCCTACATGCACTGATTTCTCAACACATTCATGCACTTATGTATATATGTAATTATGAATACCTCCCTAGTTAAGAGGGAGTGTTGAAGAATGTAACTAGTTTCAACTTTTGATGTTCATAATTGTATTTTTAAAAAGAAAAAAAAAGATTTTTTTATTGACTTATTAAAGCATGGGTTTCATGCTTGGGTCATTGGTCAATAGGTCAAAGCACCCATTGTGTGCTCTAGGATTTTTGTATTGAGTCAAATCAAAATCATTATGTAAAAGACCCTTTTTGGGCTTCTTATGTCAAAGAAGAAAAATATGTTTTTGAGTCAAAGTATATAACATACCTCCATCCTTCAAGTCAGCTCCAGCTCCATCTTCTATAAGTTGGCTTGCCTACTGTTCATGTCAACCTAAAAGTACAGTGACAAACCACTATATATACCCTAACATTCAACCTTGTTTGGAGGAGCAAAAGACAAGTAATTTGACTTGCAACTTTTCAGTGAAGAAGAGGATGCAAGATAGCTTAAAGGAAGAAGAAGGTACAACGAAGAAGAATAGACTATTATCTAAAAGGAAGCCGGAAATCTTAGGATTGCAGAGAGAACCGAAAATTTCAAGATTGTAGAAAGAACCGAAAATTTCAGGGCTACTATGAGGACAGAAAGTCTCAGGATTGCAGAAGAACTGGTCTTTATTGACTTGAAGATTTGACTTCAGTTTGATTTGTCTACAAGGGAGGCTGACTTGAAGGATTGGAGGGTGTCAATGTTTTGGTCAAAAGTCTTGGATTGTCTCATCATGATTTGAATCTACTAAAGGAAGAGTTTGATTGGGTTTCCTTCTTCATAGGGGTCTTGCCGTGACTGAGTGCCTACATATGGTGTCCATTTGTCTTTGATGATCTTCCTGTTCTGGTAGCTGTTTGATGATATAAAACACAATAATAACAAGAAGAATAAAGAATCTAAAAGAATATCACAAGTGTTTATCAAGTTACAAGAGAAATCAATTAATATAACCCTATCTATGCTGCCTTAGATTTCTTAACAAGGGCTTGTTGCCCTTGATTACATACGAGTTCCATACCCTAGTACATGACAAAATCCAATGGAAACATTGCAATCCTCCAATCCTGAAATCCTGAAAAACTCATAAGTCTGCTGGATTTTGAGTGAGAGTTGAAATTCTACTTTCTCCATATGAAATCCAATGAGGTCAGAACCACTCTCAAATATCTTGAGTCATTTCATGGTAATGTTAAAAATGTAAGTAAAAGGATGAAAATGAAAGATAAAGGAAAATATCACTTTTATTTTAAGAATTTAACATTACCATGAATTGCATATCAATACTAGGGTCATATGCTTGAATATTAGGTTGCCCCACTCAAAAATTCTTGTTCCTTAGAAAAAAATTTGCATTTGGAATGTCTTTGAGAATTTTTTTTTTTTTTGGTGAAGAAAGCTAGGGAGTAATTTTTTTTCGCTGGAGTGCGCTCTCGATCCGCTCCTGCTCAGAGTGTGCTTCGAAAGCAGATTCGAGGGGGGGGGGCAAGCGATTCCTCGCAACCCCGGGTTTGATAATTGTTCGCATACGGTGAATCTTGGATGACATGTCTTGAAGCTGGTTTTGGAAACATTTTCTGTTGAGTAGGGCGAGGGAGTTGTATCCTTTATTGAGTTGAGGTTGGCGGGGTTGACCCATGCTAAAGTGAGGTCCCACAATCTAAACCCCCAAATGTGTATATGTTGTCATGATCTCAATCTCATCCCTTGGAAAGTGAAAATGTAGGTCAAAGAGAAATCCCTTTGACATGTTGAAGCTCATTACCTTGGTTTTACTTGGTTTAATTGTCAATTTTGGAAGGTCACAAAAATGGGCCAAGACATCAATATGTCTCTATAATTCCTTAGGCTTGGAGGCCAAAATGATCAAATCATCATCAGAGAGGGGCAGGGAAATCAACAATTGATAAAGAAAGAAACTGTGTCCTTCTTAGATGTGCTTATGGAGGAAAGACATCGACTCATCAATGTAGATACTAAAGAGTGTCATGAGAGGGGGCATTCCAACTTTACCTTGATGGTACTATGAATAAAATTAAAGAGGTTTTGTGTGATGTAGAGATGATCCCTTATTGACTCATCCAAGGTTATGATGATCGCGAGGATTGTCTTTGAGAGGTCGTTGCCCCGTAGCCTCTAGAACAAGGCCTCTCTTGGGACCATGTCAAATGCTTTTCCAAAGTGCACATATTAATGGAAGACCTTTATAGAGCACTAGCGAGTCTCCCCCGTAGCCTCTAGAACAAGGGCTCTCTTGGGACCATGTCAAATGCTCTTCCAAAGTGCACACAGTAGTGGAAGACCTTTATAGAGCACTAGTGAGTCTCCTAAATAATGGCTTTTAGTGTGAAGATGTGATTGGCCATCATGTACTCCAGGTGGAAATTGTCTTCGCCTTTGCCTCTAAGGTGTTAGCATTCTATTTATTTGAAAGCCACAAATGTAGGATTGTGGCATATAGCTTCAAGAATGTGTGTTCAACAATGATTGTATACTAGTTGTTAGGAATGGAGCTGATCCTCGATTTGTGGATTAAGTGAATGATATGTGTAGTCTAAGAGGGAGGAAAACTGGAATAAACAACATGGTTAAACAACTCAACAACGTTTTAATCAAGAGCTGGGATGTCATGCTTGACGAATGTGTCTTGGAAGCCTTCCTTGTTTGCAATGTTGTTGGTGCTCATAACTCTTATTGTTCTCTTGATATCTCATCTGGAGAAGAGATTGTTTGGGGGATGTGGGGGGGGGGGGGAATGTTTTATGGGATTAGGTATTTGATTATGATCATAATGAAGGTCATTCTTAGGAAAAGAGATTGGCACCATGTAGCTCACCCATCTAAACATTTCTGCAAGGCACATGGAACTTATTTTTTGATAGTAATTAGATTAATTTCTTCATCCAATAGTGGGGTGGTAAAAGCCATCCTTTTTTATCACCAAGATGACGTAAGCAACAAAGGGATCTCGCTGGTAATGATGATCCCAACATTCAAGAGTTTCTCCATAAGCATCAACCTTAAATGTTTTTACGTGGCTATATTGGTAGCTATACAGATGAATCACTATTTGGGATTTAGTGGAATGATGGATCATGCTTAATAACATGTTCCATAATCCTTTCAAGCGAAATTTTGTGGGCATCTCTTGGAAGTCACGTTACCTCAAAATCTAGTAGGCTTTGGAGAGGGAAACCCTACAAGACAAGAACTAGACTAAGTGCTAAGGGGTAGAGGCCCAATGTCACCTCAGCCAAAACCCCCTCCTCTTTACAAACTTTCATCGATGAGAGGAGTCACAGTGGGAAGAAGATCACTTAAAATAGATTTGCTAGGTATAAGGCGCAAAGTGATCAACCTAGAAATCATTCAAGAGAGAAACTCAATAATGGTTCAAGGCTTCAAAGAAGCAAAACTCTCTTAAAGAAAAGCCCTAGAAAAGGAGGGTCAAGACCTAGGGTTTTGATATTTTCGATGTTGATAGGCATTCGCAAGGTCAAGGCTGGGGAGAAAAGACTTTTTATGATATACTTCAACAAGTACTAAGCTCAGACAACCCTCAAGGAAGTCTTCAAGTTGAGGGGAAAAAGCTAGTGAAAAAACTACGGTTTCCCTCTTTGAGCAACACCTAGGGCAGTAGATTTTATGGATGAAATTTGAGTGGATGCCCACCAAACTTGGAGAATAGGTAGCCTAGACCCCAAGATTGATGTTTAGGTTCTCAAATCACCAAAAAACCTCCTCCCTAAAATTTCATTGCAAGCCCTAGATTTTCGCCCTAGCCTTAAAATTACCTATTTTAGGAGAGAAAGTTATGGAGAAAATTTAGGATTGATCACCAATGTCTTGAACTAGTGCCTTATCCTTTAGGCATATGGAGTCAAGGGTGTGATAGATAAGCTAGATTCTTTCTAAGGAGGCTAAAAATTGATGCCCTAAGTATCAACTTTTAACATTTACCTACTTCAAAAGAAAATGGAGTTTGATAGAGAGCTTCTAAGATTTCCTCCACTAGGAACATTCATTACATTTTGTAAAATGAATAACATACGCAATATTCAACTATATAGCCTTTCAAATTTAATTTTCAACAATTAGGGAACAAAATAGCATAACCTAGAAGCAACAATTCCATACATTAGACAATTTCAAGATAGAAAATCTTCAGCAATAAGCCCTTACAAGACAACGTGTAGTATATCCATCAATTATCCAAAGAAGTAGCTCCAAAGACAACAAAAAGTAGCTTCGAAATATTGAAATGCATCTAAAAGATCTCCAATAAACAAAAGAAACAAGTGCGAGTTCTTCTCACGAAGTCCAATTCCAAGTGTGATGATGATGAGAGACTCAAATGAGGTCTCTTCTATTTGTACATGTTCTGTAAAGTCTATTTTTAGCCTAAAGCCCCCCTTAGTTGTCAAATGGAAGGCAAAACTAAGTGTGGATATAAGCCAACCATATAGCCAATGTAAAATCATAAAGATAAACCCACAAGAGGGTCGAAATGTTTACGTCATCCCTACGTGGGCCTCTTGGAGGTATGCGTTGAGCATTTCTTGGTGTCAAACTGATGGAAGAGGGCTCCAAAAATTATCCGCTACGGGTTGGCCCCTAGACATCCATGCAAATCATCACGTGGCCCCCAGTTTTGTGTTTGGGTCACAAAATGGGTCGCATGGGTCTCCTGGTGATCTAATAGGCTGGATTTGCTCCATTTTTGAGGGCTTGGAGAATGGTGCTAGCCCTCCCATGTCTCAAAGGGTGAGACAAACGTCATTTGGGCCTCAGATGAACTGCCATACCGTGTTAACATTGCTAAGCAGGCTGGGGGCATACTAGTCCAAGTGCATCATCGCATGCATAATGTGGGGCAAAATGCAAGCTACTAAGGGTGCTATAGGTGCCCGTGGAATGGAATGATGCTTTGCAAGTAATAGGAATCCCATGGCTCTCAACGCTTCACCTGTAGGGTGTCATATGCTCCTCTAGTGGGCTTGGGCCCCAGTTAAGTTGCCCAACCCATGATGAAACCACTTGCCAATCACACATAATGTCTAGTGCTGCATCTTCACCATAAGGTACAATTAATCATTAGTGCATCTATGTGAGCCAAGCTTGTTAGTCAAGGGTGTTAGAAAATCAGAAAGGCATAAATATTTTCTTTATATAGATAATTACTTGTGATTCTTTTATCTTTATGTTCTTTTATCTTTTAGTTCATCAAGCAATTACCAAAACAATAGCACAAAGATTATAGCCACCAGATATAGGTGGACAGCTAGGGAAAAACCCCTATCTAGGGGAAAACCCAGTCAACAAATCTTCCTTAATAACTTCCAGAGATAATCCAAGACTCTTGACTTAGACACAGACTTCCTCCACACCAAGTCAGCCCTTTCTTCCTTCTGCAAATTATAACCCTTCAACTACAACTTTGATCTAACAATATCAACTTGCAGCAACAACAATAGCAACAACTTCGACTTGGCAATAAAGACTTCGATCTTCCTAGATACTCCACTCATGTGAGAGATAGATGGCCCAAAACTTCGTTTTTGATGTCTTCTTCCTTCTTTTCAATTTCGTACCCTTTTCTAGCTCTTTTTCTAACTTCGCACTTTTTAATTGCCTTGCTTGGAAGTCGAACTTGTGTGTCTCAAATGAATTGAACTGCATTGTATATATAGCCTTTTAGCGAGGTCGAATTACCCTTCTTGAAGCCGACTTGATCTCCTTGAGGCCAACTTGGTGTGGAGGGGACAAATAGTCTATTTGACTCAATATTAATTCTTTTTACACGATTCAAAAGCCTAGGAAGCGTTTCTTTTAATGGACAATGACTCTAATGACTCAGAATAAATCCTAGAAGTCCTCAGTGGGGACTTTGACCTAAAACATGATGACCCAAGCATGAAACCCATGCTTTAATAAGTCATAATAATAATAATAATAATAATAATAAAATTCTTTTTCATAAGTACATTTCATTCTGACTCATTTACAATATTGAAGACTGAACGTAAAGTAGTTACATTTTTCAACAAAGGGAAGATTGAGACTTCATATGGGGCTTCCTTTCCAAATTTGGGGTTTTGATCTCAAAATATGTTACCTCCCTAGGTAGGAGTGGCTAATAAACTATCCTATTAGGTGTTCACAACCCCTAAAGGAAAAGACATGTCTCTAGTACATCCTTCAATTAATAAGTTGCATATGAATGATGATGAACTCGGGGGGACAAAGGTGTCTTAGGGCCAAATGCCATGGGTACAAGGATAACAATAATGAGGGAAGTCCATATATTGGGTATATAATTGTAAGGAGGGAGCAATCATGGATAAATGAGTTACCCAATGCTTTTTTTCCACCCCTCTTTATTTTCCTTTTGTTTTTTCTTGATTTTTCTTTGTATTACTACTTGAAGCTCTAGGTAATGAGAGTATGTTGTGAATGATGTAAAGCAGTTACTACCCCCTTAAGGTGGGGCAATTCATTGCCCACGAGGGGTTCAGACGTGCATGGGTTCCTTTATGATGTGAGGGGCACTTATGGGCCTTACAAACTAAGGTGATGGCCATAATGATAAGGGGTAGATCTCATGCTTGGCTTTTGGCCATGTGCTCTATTAAATGGCCCAACTATCTTTTGCATTTTATAATCTTTTTTTGGTTTGTTGTTTCTTGCTTGTGGCCATGATATGCTTTCAATTTTCTTTTAGCTGCATCAATCTCTAGGGCAACGTTTCCAGGCTTGACCTAGCTATGTGGACAAGGGGAGGGGGTTGTGCCAGTGCCTTGTGGAGCCAGTGGTCATGTGGACCCAGAGAAGGAAAATGATGAAACAGGGCTTGTAATGTGTGGAGGGGAGTGAGAAATGTGGAATGGGAAAATTTGACCATGCTGCCAAAATTGGGGTTCCAAGTAGTGCCCTTCCTAAAGCCATAGGCCGGACTAGGATTAAAGATTAACCCCCCATTTAAGGTGAGGGAACAAAACCACGGTCAAAGCCCTTCCTTCTTCCAAGTCACCCAATAATCCATGCTCAAAATGCCCAAATGAAAAACAAGCATAAGCACCTGATTGCACAATGAAAAACATACCTTTTGGGTTGGATTGCCCACCTTCTAACATATGCTCTTGACAGATGGGCGAGGAAACATATAACTGATGCAGGTGGCGGAGATAAGTGGCACATCACATCGGCTATGAGGTGGCTGTCAGGGGCTGCGGGCTGGAAGAAGATAAATAGAAGAAATGCTCTCCTAGGGGTACCCACTTTTGGTGGGAAACAAGTCCACCTGATAGTTTTTGAGCAGGGTAAAGCCCTGGAATATGAGTTTCTTGAGAAGCATGTTCCTTGATATAGTACAAGCAAGCTATGAAGCCGAAGTTGCTTTTCTCCATAAGTTGGGATATGTGTTTGGATTGACTAATATATATATTTTTATGTGGGAAGATTGTGATAAGGTATTCATTATCATGGTGAAAAGAGGGGGATTTTTCTGAATGGTCAATGGAGTAGGTTCCCAAGGAAATAAGAAATTGAATACCGAAAACAACATCTATTCTTGTGATATCTCTGTTCCGGCTGTACTTGTACTATTGTGGTAGCTCAACGATATGTTGGTGGTAGCTTAGTGGATAGGCTACAGTCCGCGCTTGCACTTTTGCCTTTTTAACAGTACAACTGCCTTATGGGGCCACTAAGGTTATGATATATGAATAATATTATTTTTGTTTTTCATAAATTTTCAACAGAATCTTTACAAGAAAAATATGATGATTTTTTTATTCTTATAAAATCCTTTCATGTCCATTTTGTGCTTTATATGTTCAATTTATAACATTGTTGCCTTTTAAAATGTTTGGGAATACTTTCTCTCACTATGGACTGGCTGCTACGAAAGTTCCTGAACTTTTAGTTTGTGGACTCCAGAATTGATATTGTGCTTTGACCATGTTCATAAATACACAAATAAATAAGGGATGTTGAATATATAAAATTTTATTTAATGGAATCATTGGATATAATGAGGGAGATCACCATATAGTTCATTTATATGAGATAGTTGTTCTTGTTAGAAAATCAGAAAGGCAGAAAGATTTTCTTATGTTGATAATTACTTGTCATATTCTTGTATTCTTATTATCTTTTATGTTCTTTTCGTCAAGCAATCATCAAATCAAAACATGAAGATTAACGACACCAGATGTAGGCACTCATCCAGTGCTAAAACCTCTCTCTAGGGGAAAACCCAGTCAAACTTTTCCACTAATGAAATTGAGATAGACCAAGACCTTAGACCTGACCAAAAGATCTTCCTCCTCCACCAAGTCAGCCTTCCAATATGATTCAGCAAACTTTAGTAGTCTCTTCTAGTCCAGCAGCTACAACCTAACAACAATCCAGAATTTCGGTCCAGCTACTCCAGAATTTCGGCCTAGCTACAATACTGCAATTTCAGCCCTTCCATCAACCCAACCCAACAACTTCACACACGTGAGTCAAGGAGAGAGAAAATTCAACTTCTTTTGCTTGACAAAGACTTCCTAGGGTTTCCTTCCGCTTCCTTGAATTTCACACCTTTTTTTCTGCCTCCAGCAACTGCAGATCAAACTTGTTGTAGATGTGTTCCAATTCCCAAATGAGTCGAGTTGCTGCACTTTTATAGTGGATTCAGCCTCCCTAATGAGGCTGACTTGGTGGAGGAGGCCTAAATGACCTATTTGACATAAAAATAAATTTCTTTCTTGATTGATAGAGCCCAGGAAGGGTCTTTTACTATGACATGGACAAGGACACTTGACATAAACTCTAGAAGCCTACAAGGGAGGCTTTGACCTAAAAATCATTGACCCAAGCATGAAACCCATGCTTTAATAAATCAATTTCTTTTATAATGAAATTTCATTTTTTCTTTTTCTTTTGACAAGTACATTACATCATGACTCAAATACAGTTATGAAGACCGACACTAGTTACATCTTTCAACAGTTCAACCTACTTGGCCTAAGTTCTAACTACTTCATATTAGTGACACCTTATTAATTGATGGTGGTCATGTAATTTGATCTAGGAATCCTATTGTTGGAGTGTTAATACTCCAAAACAACGGAAACGATAATTCTGGACCTCAAGTGAATATTCTAGTAGTTGCTTAACTTGATATGTGGTAATCTCTGGACTTACACAACAAAATCAGAGGCTGTTCTACTCCACAAGCTATTCACGGCCCCTTTTCAATATAGTGGATGCTGCCTGTACTGTGTTTGTGTGATTATTGGTGATTCCATTTAAATTTTCCTGTCACCGTTTGTTGAGCTGTTGAATCTTTCAAAAGAAAAGCCTGTTAATGGTGCTTAACGCCACAAAATTTTGGCAGGATCAAAACAATTGGAATTTTTTTTACGAATAGAACTTCATGATATATGAGAAGGCGAAAAGTTTGTATGCTTGTTTAGTGGCACTGTTTGTTTGATTTGTCGGTCATAACCTTCCAATGATGTGCTGGTCAAGCTTTTATTAGTGAATCTGTCGTTATACTGTTTAAATGGGTATATAAGTGGATTGAGAGTGAGCATAAATTTAGCATTTAAACAATAACAAGCACAATTTCAGTCTTTAAGTAACTAGGGAAGGGAAAATTCGAGAAATCTTGAAGTACTGTATCCTTTGTACGTATCATGGATTAAAGTGGAAGAAATTTTATTCTTTTTAATTGTTTCAGGTAGTTGCTATTTCAGGGTAGTGTTCTGGCATTTTATATAGTTTTTATGTTTAAGTTTATATTTACAGTACTTTACTTCCTCAGGTCATGCATTGGCTGCTTTGGGAAAGGGGTATGATGCATTGCAAACTTGGAAGCAAGGGTATGGACGTGTATTAGACCAATCTGTTGATCTAAAGCAACTACTCGAGTTGCAGGATTTACTGGCCAATTCAAAAGATGATTCATCAGTGGTGAGTGATGGTCAAATTGCAGAGTCCCCCAAAGACTCCCCCAGCACTATGACTTCTTCATCCAACTCAACTTGTAAGAGCCCTGTCAAAACTGTTGAGAGGGAAAAGCCGCCACAAAGAGAGAATGCTGTGGCCTGTCAGGTTACTCAAAAAACTCGGTCGATAAGCTTGGATTTCCGGTTATCCAGAGGAATAGCACAGGTTTGTTTCTGGCATGCATCTGATTACCATTTTTTAGTAGCTTGGTTATGTTTTTCACTCTATTACATTAAAAATGAATACGTTATACAAATATGAACTATATTCTTGAGATTCCCACTCCTGTACATTGCATTTTGAAACTAAGAATTCAGTACAATATCGATTATTTTTTCTTGTTGACAACATATACTACATAGTTACAAACATGGTGTAATCTCTGCTATAGGCTGGACGAACATAGGGAGTGCTTAACTCCTCAGGGTACAATAACATAATAGATGGTGTTAAGGCTTCTCTCCCGGCAGATTAATCGTCTCATTCTTATTATGTTGAGCCTTTTGACAATGACTGTTCTTACCACTGCTATGTAGGGAAAACTGTTCCCATTTGGCACATTGCTTTATGTCAATCATTCATTGTAACAATATTGTATGTTATGCACTTTTCAGCATGTTTGGTCAACCTTTTCCTTTTGTTGTAGGATTTTATGCCCTGAATTATATCTTTAATATGCATGTTTTCTCTTAATTTCTGAGCCCGTTTTAGCATTTAAAGGCACTAGAGCAGATCTGTCTCATTCTAAGCAGTTTTCAGTGAACGAAATCCTTGCTGTTATCTGCAGGTTAATGATGGTAATTATGATCAGGCCATTGCTATCTTTAACCAGGCAAGTCATTTTCTCATGTTTGGATTCCAGGATTAGGAGACATTTTTCCAGGTTTAACTTTCCTATTTTTATTTGTTGATGTGATGTATCTATTTATGTAACATGCAGATACTTAGAGATAATCCAAGCTCCTCTGAGGCACTCATTGGAAGAGGAACTGCATATGCATTCGAAAGAAAGCTTGATATTGCAATTGCAGATTTTTCCAAGGTGTACAAACTTTATATGTCTTCCTGTAGCTAGATTTCATTAGGGTACAACGTACATGTTCCCTGATCCTTTTTCTGAGATATACATTCACTGATTTTTTGGTCTTAATTTATGGAAGGCAATTCTATCAAATCCCACAACTGGAGAAGCATGGAAGCGGCGTGGACAGGCAAGGGCAGCTTTAGGAGAAAGTCTAGAGGTATATAAAATTTATATTATTTTTCTTATTAACTAATTTGTGCACACTCCATTTATATTTTGGATGGACTTCATGAATCCCATACCAAAGTTAAACAGTGAAACTATGCAACCTTACAGCCAATTTGTATATTTTCCTTGCATGTTTTGAACAACATAATTGGAAATGCTCAGACTGAGAATGGGTGCATGACAGATGATTCTTGGTATCAAGTGACAATTTCCTTGTATTTAATTCTAAGTTCCAACTTTGTACAAGCCATATGCCTTTCAGTTGTTCCAGTTGTTAACAAGTCAGGGTTATGATTGAAAGGATAGATGGGTCAAGCGCATTTTGCACTTGTTAGGAAAGAACAAAACTCCTTATTGTCCAGCTATTAAATTGAAAGCATAGATGTGTAAAGTGTATTTTGCACTAGCTCGGAAGGAGCAAAACAATTCATAATTAAAAGTCTTCCGAAATTGATGTTTGGTTTTTCAGCTGATATGCAACATACTTGGCATAGTTCCACTTGTGTTGCAAATATTGTCCTTCCATTGTTGTTCTCAATTTCCATTTAATGTGAGACTGAAGAGTATTTTACTTTCCTAAACTCACTCTATTGTGATAATAAAGACAAATACTATTTGTTTTGTCAAAAGAGTAGGATCATTCCTCCATACTTAATTTCAAAGGACTAGATTTTTGTAGATCTATTTATCAGTAAGCTACTTTTGTACAAGATAAATTAGTTTAGAGACAGACAAAGGACCAAAAAATTTCATCATATACTTTAATCTACTACACTCAAGTTGAAAATGAACATCATTGGACAAAAGCAGAAACCAGATGTTGTTATGCTTTAAGCTCTATAGGACACTTCCATTTGAACACTCTTTTGGGCAGTAGATCCAACCACTTAGTAAATATTTTCAGTAGAGTGCTGTGGCAAATGCCATTATTCCTAGCATTATATCTCTTGAAGAAAGTTGTAAACATTCTTCTATTTTTGGGCTGAGAGAACTTATACAGAAGTGCTGAGCAGAAGTAAAAGGCTCTATTTTAGGTAATAATAAAGCTTTAATTTCTATTGATGATATAGTGTTTTACAAAATGTGGAAGCAGGGTTTGCACCTGAATAACCTTTGACATGGCTTGAGTATTCAAATTGTGAGCTTGTTGGTCATTGTGGACATACCGAGTAGAAGAGTGCTATTATGATCAATTTTACTCCCCTCCTCAAGATTGAAGCATCCTTGACTGCAAACTGTGTTGGCGTTCAAACACAGATTTGGTCCTTAAAATGGACTCAGGTACATTCTCAAAAGAGTACTGCACATGGTGATGAAGAGTCAGGTAGCAATCTAAGGACTACAAGATTATACAGAAGCAAACAACATAAGCCTTGAATATTATTTATTCTGACAAAAGGAATGAGAAGTTCAAGGTTCTTAGCAGTAGCAACACTAACTGATGTGTTCGGAAGGAAAGGTGACTTATCTGTAATGGCAGTCCCTTGATGTCTATTACTATTTGTAGGATGCCTTATCAGCACCCAGTTTCAAATCCATTGGGAAGAACAAAGCTCCTTGCCAGATATTAGCTTGAAGGTGGTCAAACTGAATGCACAATGCTATAGCAGATACTTCTGTGGTGGAAGGTATTTGTTAGAATTGCAGTCCTGGTTCGAGCTTGAAAGATAGAGGCCCTCCATTTCTTTGACCCTGCCTTCTTGCCATGATTGTTCTGTATCCTGCATCAAGTATGTCCTGTTGATGATGGTTCTGGTCTTATAAATCAGAGCTCTGTCTTCCTTGAGTGCTCATGTCTGTCGTTGTGATGCCTCTTGTGTTCACAATAACCGTGTTCTGGGTGATTAAGATCACCATTATCTGCACTAACCCACCTTTATGTGCCCTGATTTCCTCATGGCTTTAATGTTGACATTTGCCAAAAAATCTGTAACACTGTTGGCAGATCAGTGAAAAGAGTAAATATGTATTCTCCTCCAGAGTTGCACGCAGTTTTAACTTCTGACCTTTATATTCATCCAACTGCATCAAAACGGTCTATTAGAATTCTTGAGTCTCCCTTGCGTCTTAATGTGTATATTATAGATCTTTAATTCGAGATAAGATAAAATAATATAATTTTTAGATAAGATCAGAGAGCTAGCTTGATACCTTCCAGCAATCCTATAGATTGTGCCACATTATTCACAGTGATGCTCAAGAATATTTCATTTTAAGAGAAACTATGTGGATTCTGTACAGCAGGATCTCCTGAGTGCCTTGTGCCCCTGCTGATCCCAGACTCCCTTTAGAGGCACAGTTACAATTCAGACATTGTGGAGTCCATCCACTTTCACTTTCTTTATATCATGAGCCTTTCTTTCTAATTCTTTATAATCCTTTTCAAAGCGTTGATTGTGTCATGGATTCTTTCAATAATTTTGGACTAGACTTACCCCATTGGCAATCAATTATGATTATACCTTTTCCTCACCAAGAAAAACATATTTTTACCTAAGTCAGATTTCCCAATTTCCCTCAAAGATATTCTTAGCCAATTCTATTTATCCAAAATTTCTTCATGATTATTTGTATCCTAGTTCGAAAATACAAAATTTACCCAAGGATATTTTTATCAAGTTGAATTCACTCAGAATACTCAGGGATGCCTTTCACCCTAGTTGAATTGGCTGTAATTATGCTCAATGATATATATATATATATATATATTTTTTTTTTTTTTTTCTTTTTATCTCATGGTAACTCAGAAATACTTCAGTTAAACTCAAACATGTGCCACTTCACTTAAGTTTTTCCACCAATTCAGTTCAGTTAAACTACAAGTTGACTCTACATGCTTTTTCAAGTGTGAATTGATTGCCATCTTTGGGGGAATTCAGCTGCCTATTCTTCCTATGCGAATTAGAGAAATTGGAAGGAGTGAATTGTTATGAATATAGTTGGAAGCTATGTTTACAAATTGAATGGTCCTCAGGAAACAACATTACTCTCGTCTCCATATTCTTTCTTTCTTCTCTCTTCTTGCTTCTATTTTATTGTGTCTGAATATCATTGCCATCAATTCTGTAATAGTCATTTTGGTGCAGCCAGCCTTTTGGTCTTTGCAAAATAAATCTTGGTTATGATCTATTCTATCTCTCTGGGTTTGCTCGATGTCTCAATCGTATGCAATTTGTTAAAAGTTTTTAAGCTATTTTTTTGGTGAAATCTGCCTTTTAAATACGTTTTATACCTTTTTTATTTCCCATATAAAAAGCTGATTGCTAGAGACCATTCCACTTATTAAAATACTAGGTATTTTACAAACTTGTTTGGCCACTAACTTGCTGGTCAAACAGCCATTAGTTTACTGTTTTTTACATGTTATGTTGCATATTTATAGGGGAAAACAACAGTAAAAGGCTAGGGACACCCGAGGTTGGTACACACCAGAGGGAGATTTGTTTGTGACACTAAGAGCAGATTTTCCTATATGTTGCATGGAATTTTCTTCTCCTAGATTTGTCAGATAATTTAATTTTTCAAAGGTTTAAAAATTTGTCTTAACAAAAAGGAACACCAACCCTAATCCTTGCTAGAATTGTGTGCTTGAGCATACATGAGTGTCTAGCTTAGAAACCAATGGCTAAGCTAAATTTGGACACTTACCTAGGCCTTGCATTTTTTCTAAGTTTAGAACAACTCCTAAAGATAAAAGTAGCTCCTAAACTATAGTTGAAAAGCATAGTTTCAATATGGAAAGGGCAACACTTTATTTAACTGAAGTGCAACTTCTAAGTTTGGCATGCTAAAGATGGCACACACATGTTGTTGTATGGATTTGTTGATCACATTGATCTGCTGAAAGAGAATCCCATATGTTGAAATTTGGTACCGGAGGACAGGTGGTCCCCTTTGATCTTTGGCTTAGTGAAAAGTGTCCAAAAGAATTTAATTTTTCTTCTAAAGTGACTTTATAATTTTTATAAAGTCAAATCTAATTTAAAAGTGACTTTAAGTGATAAAGTTACTAAAGTCTAATTTTAAAGTGACTTTAATAAAGTCAATGTAAAATTAGAAAGGAAAAGTGACTTTGGAAATAAATGACTAAGTGGGTCTTTATTAAAGTGGGGTGAACTAAAGAATAGAAAGTGAGATTTAAATGAGCATTTAATCTCAGCCCTAGATCTCAATCTATTTCAGCCATTGGATTTAGGGATCACCCAAAAGTCATTTAGGGTTAGATTAGAGGAGGAAAAGGAGGAAAAGGTCATTCATTATTTCATGAGCAGATTGGGAGAACGAGAGCAAGAGAGCAAGGGAGATTTCTGGACAGGGAGGAGAAGGAGGCAGCAGCTTGGCACACATTCCAAGGCAGCATTCCAGCAAGTCTGTACAATGGAGTTAGCATACAATGAAAGGCAGATTTTTGGGCACGATTTTCAAGGAGGCCGTACAACAGTTTGCATAGAAATCGAGGAGCAGAAATCTGAGTTTGCTGGCACGATTTTCAAGGATGCTGTACAGCAGATTTTCAAGGAGGCTGTATAGCAGATTTTCAAGGAGGCTGTACGACAATTTTCGACACAGAAATCGAGGAAATCGTACATCAGAATTTCTGGCAACTTGCACAATTTTCTAGGAAGGCCGTACAATAGAATTTAACGCTGAAAATTGGCACAAAAATTGAGGACATACAACATTTATTGCTGTTCAGATTTTGTTGTCTGCAAGTTTTTCCAGTTGGCTGTGAGGCACGGAAAACGAGATAAGTTGTAAAAGTTTACTTGTAGATTTTTTGCTGAATATTTCTCACTATAAAAAGCATTTTTCAGAAATAAGAAGGAGCTCTCGAATTGGTTTTCCCCAAGAGTTGTAGGGGGTTTTTCCAGGGTCACCTTCACCAAAAATTACTGTGTTTAAATGTGTTAAATGGCTGTTTGTATCTGCTGATTTTTTATTTCTGCATTTTCTAGCATTCTGTAAAATTTCCAGAATTTGTGTTTTCAACAAAATTTATTTTTTAGTTGTTGAATGTATGGATATGGGAAAGAGAATTTAACTATTTTGGAGAAATAAGGTGAAACTGAAAACCGGGGTGGGAAATGAGAAATTTTTACATGGTATTAGAGCTTGAGTGCTGAAATGCAGTTTGGGACAGCAAGGAGGAAAATTACATTGCGCTGATTTTTCACTCAGAAAATTACAGCAAGCTGATTTTTCACAAACAACAGTTTTATCTTTACTACAATAGTGCTATTTTTCAGTTTTAGGACAGCAGGATGTCATTGGGATTGAGGGTGGAGGATAGGTTGGATGGGCATACAAATTACAACGTTTGGAAAGAGAGAATGCAGAGTATCTTTGAGGAGGCAGAAGTCTGGGACATCATGGTGCATACCACACAGAGCCCTGTTGTTGTGCCTACTGATGCTACTCAGTTGGCTGAGTATAATAAAAAGAACAACAAGGGTAAGAGACTGATTCTAGACGGAGTCAAAGACCATTGCATTCCTCATGTGAGAGGAAAGAGAAATGCCCATGAGATGTGGGCAGCATTGTCCAATAACTACCAGAGTACCAATGAGAACCGGAAAATGGTCCTGAACAAGAAGCTGAAGACTTTTAAGATGGGTAATGATAGTGCAGCTGGGTATCTCACAAAGATTACTAATGTGAGAGATGAGTTGGCAGAAGTTGGAGAGGACATTCCACCCATTGAGTTGGTGCGGATTGCAGTGAATGGCCTCCCCTGTTCATGGATGAACTTTGCTGATGGGGTTTGTGCACGAAGACCCTTCCCACATGGGAGAGGTTTTGGGATGATTGCATTCACACAGAGATCAGGAAAGGTCAGTTTGGGGCAGCCAAGCTAGTTGAGCAGGATGAGGATGTAGCACTGTCGGTAGGAGCCAAGAAAAACAAAGGAAAGAAGCAGGCTTCCACAAGCAATGGTGGGGGCGAAGGCAAAGGTAAAGGTAAACAGGGTAACACACAGAAGGACTATTCCAAGGTGAAGTGTTGGAATTGTCAAAAGATGGGACACTATGCAGTTGTGTGTCCGGAGAAGAACTAGAGTGTGGCAGCTTATGCAGAGGTTGAGGACTTTGCAGTTCGTTTTGACCGGGAGTTTGGGTTTGCTGTGTATGAGTCCTCTAGTGCAGGATCACTTGCCACACAGGTTTAGAGGGAGCATGCTTTTCCCTCGATTAGCGGAGCATCTTTGGGTATCTGGTATGTGGACAGTGGGGCTTCACGTCACATGACAGGAGTCCGTGAGTACTTCTCAGAGCTTTCAGAGAGTGGCATTGATATAGAGGTAGTACTCGGTGATGACAGAGTTGTTAGAGCAGTCGGTGTGGGGACACTAACATTTCAGAGGGAGTCCAAACCTCCCTTGAAGGTGTCAGATGTTCTTTATGTGCCAGGGATGAGGAAGAACCTCATATCCGTCTCAGCTTTGGAGGACAGAGGATATGAGGTACTGTTCAGGGGAGGACAGGTGTTGATGTATCCCGGGGGCACTCCAGCTGATTCAGCTAGAGTGATACGTGTACGCCATGCAAAGGTGTACAAGTTTGCATTCCAGTCCCTTTTGGCATTGAGTAGTAGTACCGACAGCACAACTAACAATTCTGAGCTGTGTGAGATTTGGCACCGCAGGATGGGTCATATGTATCATGGAGACTTGAGGACATTGCGGGAGATCACTACAGGTGTGCCAAATTTCAATACTGATCACTTTGATACTTGCAGAGGATGTGCGATGGGCAAGTTTGCCAAATCCCCTTTTCCCAGCAGTGACAGCAGAGCGACTGGGATACTTGATTTGATTCATTTTGATGTGAGCAGTCGGATGTCTCATGTTTCCTTGAGTGGATATGAGTACTATGTTTTATTCATTGATGATCACTCCAGGAGGACCTAGATTTATATTTTGAAGACCAAGAGTGAGGTCTTCAAGCGGTTTCAGGAGTTCAGAGCTCTTGTGGAGACACAGACAGGTCGGAAGATCAAGTCCCTGAGGTCGGGCAATGGGGGAGAGTACACCCTTGGAGAGTTTGTTGACTATTGTGCGGAGGCAGGCATTAGGAGGGAGTTCACTGTTCCTTACAACCCCCATCAGAACGGGGTTGCAGAGAGGAAGAACAGATCCATCATAGGGGCTGCCAAAGCCATGTTACATGATCAGGGGTTGCCATTGTTCTTGTGGGTAGAGGCCTGCAACACTGCTATTTATTTGTAGAACAGGAGTTCGCATCATGCCTTTGGGCACATGACTCCGGAGGAGGCTTTTTCTGGGAAGAAGCCTGATATTGGTCATCTTTGTATCTTTGGATGCATTACATACTCCTACATACCCAAGGATAAGAGGACCAAACTAGAGCCCACCGCAGAGAAGGGTATCTTTGTGGGCTACAGTGAGATCTCAAAGGCCTTTCGGATTTACATTCCTGCACAGAGGAAAGTTGTTGTCAGGCGGGATGTGAAGTTCGAGGAGGACAAGGCCTTTAGGAGGTCACGGGAGTTAGAGTATCTAGATCAGCCAAACTCTCAACAACATTTGAGTCAGTCGCAGGGATCCAGTGGGCAAGGATCAGGAGGATCAGGAGGTACATCTATGAGGATGTCAGGTCCGTCAGTGAGCAGTGGCTCGCTGAGCCAGAGGGGTGGTGCTCTGGGCAGCATGCAGAGCAGTTCACTAGGGAGTCCACTGATGGACAGTTCACACAGTACCTCAGTTTCTACAGGTTCAGGTGCAGGCAGGGGGACAACAGACAGACAGTCAGGAGTTCAGGCTCCTGATGATGATGAGGAGGAGGTGTTTCATTCTCCAATGGGAGAAGTACGCTCAGGGAAGAGGAAGCCCAAGTGGCTTCAGGACACCTTGAGAGATGCCACCTCTGTTGCTGAGCCTAAGAGGCCGGTCAGAGAGAGTAGACCACCTGAGAGGTTTTGTAGTTACATGGCAATGACTACCAACATCCTTGACTCTGAGCCTTCTAGCTATGAGGAGGCAGCTAGCCAGCGGGTCTGGAGAGAGGCCATGTAGGAGGAGTATTCTTCTATCATGAAGAATGATGTTTGGGAGGTGGCGCCGAGGCCTGAGGGCAAATCCGTGGTTACTTCGAGATGGCTTTACAAGGTAAAACATGCTGCAGATGGCAACATTGAGAAATTCAAAGCGAGGTTTGTGGCTAGAGGTTTTGTAGCTATATGGCAATGGCTACCAACATCCTTGACTCTGAGCCTTCTAGCTATGAGGAGGCAGCTAGCCAGTAGGTCTGGAGAGAGGCCATGCAGGAGGAGTATTCTTCTATCATGAAGAATGATGTTTGGGAGGTGGTGCTGAGGCCTGAGGGCAAATCTGTGGTTACTTCTAGATGGCTTTACAAGGTAAAGCATGCTGCAGATCGCAACATTGAGAAATTCAAAGCGAGGTTTGTGGCTAGAGGGTTCTCCCACGTAGAGGGAGTTGATTATGAGGAGACCTTCGCTCCCGTGGCTCGATATACTTTGATCTGCTCCATTATATCGATAGTAGCAGAGATGGGTTGGAAGATCCACCTGATGGATGTGAAGACTGCATTTCTCAATGGCTTCATACAAGAGGAGGTGTACATTGAGCAGCCACAGGGCTTTGAGGTGCATGGGAAGGAGTCCCATGTGTGCAGACTGAAGAAGGCCCTTTATGGCTTGAAGCAAGCTCCTCGAGCTTGGTACTCCAGGATAGATACATATTTGTAGGGGATGGGTTTCACAAAGAGTGAGGCATATCCAAACCTTTACTTTATTGTGATAGGTGAGGAGCCTCTCAAGATGGTGCTGTATGTGGATGACTTGGTCATTACAGGTGCAGAGAGACTCATAGAGCACTGCAAGAGAGATCTTGCGGAGAAATTTGAGATGAAGGACATCAGCTTGATGCATTACTTTTTGGGTTTGGAGGTGTGGCAGGAGGAGGGGCATTTCTTCCTAGGGCAGGGGAAGTATATTGTGGATATCCTTGGCAGATTCCACATGGAGGATTGTAGACCCATGTCGACACCGATGATCACCAAATGGAAGAAGCTTCATGCTTCGGATTCTGAGTTGGTGGATCCCACATTGTACAGGCAGCTGATTGGTTCCTTGATGTATCTGGTCAACACGATGAGTCAGTTTATGTGTGAGCCTAGGAAGTTTCACTGGGTGGCTGCAAAACACATTTTCCGGTACTTGCAGGGGACAATGGATTATGGTCTAGACTACAGGAAGGGGGATGGAGTGAGATTGGCAGGTTATACTGATTCCGATTGGGCAGGTTGTGCTTCTGATAGGAAGAGCACTTCAGGGTGCTGTTTTGGGTTGGGTTTAGCAGTAGTGTTATGGTTCAGCCGGAAGCAGCAATCAGTAGCATTGAGTTCAGTGGAAGCAGAGTATATGGCAGCGAGTCTAGCTAGATGTGAGGCCATCTGGCTTCGCAAGATGTTGTTTGGCTTATTTGGTCAGCCGTTAAGACCTTTAGTGATTTATTGTGATAATCAGAGTTGCATTAAACTGACAGAGAATCCAGTATTTCATGACAAGTCAAAGCATATCGGGATCAAATATCATTTCATCAGAGACTGTGTTCAGAAGGGCGCTGTGAAGCTTGAGTATATTCCCACTGATGAGCAGGTTGCAGATATTCTTACCAAAGCCTTACCACGGGGCAAGCATGACTACTTCAGAGAGAAGATGGGTGTGGTGAGGAACACCTTCCTCGGTAAGAGGGAGTGTTGAAATTTGGTACCGGAGGACAGGTGGTTCCCTAAGGCTTTGATCTTTGGCCTAGGGAAAAGTGTCCAAAAGAATTTAATTTTTCTCCTAAAGTGACTTTATAATTTTTATAAAGTCAAATCTAATTTAAAAGTGACTTTAAGTGATAAAGTTACTAAAGTCTAATTTTAAAGTGACTTTAATAAAGTCAATGTAAAATTAGAAAGGAAAAGTGACTTTGGAAATAAATGACTAAGTGGGTCTTTATTAAAGTGGGGTGAATTAAAAAATAGAAAGTGAGATTTAAATGAGCATTTAATCTCAGCCCTAGATCTCAATTTATTTTAGCCATTGGATTTAGGGATCACTCAAAAGTCACTTAGGGTTAGATTAAAGGAGGAAAAGGAGGAAAAGCTCATTCATTCTTTCATGAGCAGATTGGGAGAAGGAGAGCAAGGGACATTTCTGGACAGGGAGAAGGAGGAGGCAGCAACTTGGCACACATTCCAATGCAGCATTGCAGCAAGTCCGTACAGCTGAGTTAGCATACAGTGAAAGGCAAATTTTTGGGCATGATTTTCAAGGAGGTCGTACAACAGTTTGCACAAAAATTGAGGAGCAGAAATCTGAGTTTACTGGCACGATTTTCAAGGAGGCCGTACAACAGATTTTCAAGGAGGCCGTACAACAATTTTCAACACAAAAATCGAGGAAATCGAACAACAAAATTTTTGGCAGCTTGCACAATTTTCTATGCAGGTTGTACAACAGAATTTAAAGCTTAAAATTGGCACAAAAATCGAGGAGGACGTTCAACATTTATTGCTGTTCATATTTTGTTGTTTGCAAGTTTTTCCAGTTGGCTGCGAGGCACGGAAAACGAGATAAGTTGTAAAAGTTTACTTGCTGATTTTTTTCTGAATATTTCTCACTGTAAAAAGCATTTTTCAGAAATAAGAAGGAGCTCTCGAACTGGTTTTCCCCAAGAGTTGTAGGGGGTTTTCCAGGGTCACCTTGACAAAAAAATACTGTGTTTAAATCATTGTTTTAAGAAACAGCCGTTTCGAAACCGAAACGGCCGGGTTGATCCGAGCCAATACCTTTTTCTATGACCCGGCCTTTGGAACGGTTCCACTGGCCAAGTTAGCCATGACTCGGCCAACTCGGCCGTTTCCGTTATGACTCGGCCGAGTCACAAAAAAACGCCCGGCATCATGTCAAACTGCGATTTAATAAAATTTTAATGGATTTTAAAATTGTTTTTTGGTTGGTTTGGACTCCAAGCAGTTATAAATTTTCATGGTAATGTTAAATTCTTAAAGTAAAAGTGACATTCTCCTTAATCTTCATTTTCATCCTTTTACTTAAATTTTTAACATTACCATGAAATGACTCAGGATGTTTGAGAGTGGTTTCGGCCTCATTGGATTTCATATGGAGAAAGTAGAATTTTAGATTTCATTCAAAATCCAGTAGACTTATCAGTTTTTCAGGGTTTCAGGATTGGAGGATTGCAATGTTTCCATTGAATTTTGTCATGTATTAGGGTATGGATTCTGGAACTCGTATTTAATCAAGAGCACCAATCCCTCTATGTACCTTGATGTTAGTGACATTGGTTGTCGAACTCCTCTGGGATTCGCTCCCAAACCAAGAGCTTCTCAAAATGTCGCTCCCGCTCCCGTTTTCGCTCTCGCTCCCCACTTTCGCTCCTGCTCCCAAGTAACACTGAGCTAGATGATGTTGGCAACTCTAGTAGTAGCCAGTAGTACTGGTCACAGAGTTTTGTTGTAGAGGCCATTTATAGCTTTCTTGGTTATGTGTTTTTGTTTTGATCTCTATATCATCATCGTGTATGTATTGGACAATGTACTGGGTGACATTTTGATATAATGGATATATTCATGAGCCTACTTTGATCATATGTTGTCTTCTATCTATATTCTAATGCTGTGTGTTTGGAAACATGAATGAAAATCTTTAAAATTATGTGTTTTTATAAAAAATAAATATTTAATGTATTTTTTACAAGGACCGAGTCATTGAAATCGAGCCGGCCGAGTCGATACCGAGTCAGAGTCAGAGTCGGAGTCAACCCTCGGCCGAGTCAGAGTTTTAAAACATTGGTTTAAATGTGTTAAATGGCTGTTTGTACCTGCTGATTTTTTATTTCTGCATTTTCCAGTATTCTGTAAAATTTCCAGAATTTGTGTTTTCAGCAAAATTTATTTTTCAGTTGTTGAATGTATGGATATGGGAAAGGGCATTTAACTATTTTGGAGAAATAAGGTGAAACTGAAAACCGGGGTGGGAAATGAGAAATTTTTACACCATATAGGGCAATGTGTAAATAAACTAACAGTCCCTTTTTGTGAGGAAGGTATTCACCCTCAAACCAAGTCTCCCTCAACAACTCAAGTTGTTACTTAGCCAAGGGCCTGGTCAAAATATTCGCCATCTGCAAATTTAAAGGAACATAATTGAGGACCACTACTCTTTCTGAACTCGGTCTTTGAGAAAATGGTACCAGATATCGATGTGCTTGGAAATATTATGAAATGCTGGAGTGCCGTAGAGCTTGATGCAACTCTGATAAAAGTAAACAATAGTAAGCTCCACCATCTAATTGGTCAATTATGCCATCAACTTATGAAGCGATATGGCATCATAACTAAATTGCACGAAGAGCCGAAATGTTTCAGAGTTTTCGAAACGGGTATGTTTAGAAACATCACCTCACAAAAATGGAAACGTTAACTGAAACGTCGTTTGAAATGTCATATATGTTTATATATATAAAAAGAAATTTATAAATAAGTGAATAACACATTATCTTGGAAGAAAAATGGAAATAATACCTATAGATGAGAATTCAGAAGAAAAACCAAGTCTATATTAACTCTCATAGATGATTACATGATGGTCGAGTTTCAGTTGCGTTTCAGTGGAGTTTTGGAGTTTCGTGTATGGGTACGTCCCGAAACGCTGGTTCCTTGAAGTTTCGTGCAACATAGCATCATAACTAGTAGAAGAGGCTGCCATTTCTTGCCATTGAACTAGGAAGTCATACTTGTGCCCAAGCTGAAATATAAACTTGAAGTACTCTTCTTAGCACTTGCATCTCTTGTCGAATCAAGATCAAAGAAAACCATGTAGCAATAACTCACCATCACCTACATACCTCAAGCCATATTAAACTTTGTTATTCAAGTTTTGGAGCATGTGTTTGGCAGCTATCCAATGAATCTACTTTGGTTCATCCTTGAATTGGATGGGGCTCATTGGAAAACAAATATAAGCTTTGCAATTCACAAGATATATCAAGGAACCAATCAACTACCCAAAGAAAGAAGATTCTACCAAACCTGAATCTAAATGAGTAGATAATTTTAAATTTGGCACTGTTGGAGTGGTGGAAGAGATTGCAGGTTAGCATCTGAAATCTGTTTCGAATCTCCATTGTGTACTTTAATTGTCCAAGGAAGACTTCACCTATACCTTGCCAAAGCCCTTCCCTTAATTTGTTGGTCAATTGCTCTTTGCACCTGTTGATGTTTTATAGCTATGAAAGGTATTCTATGCTGGCTTGGTGTCTTAGCATGTAGAAGAAGTTTGATTGCCTCTTTAGATGCTTGCTTGGTGGAGTAAGTGACTTTATTATTTCTAACCTTAGGAAAAGTATAATAATTAAAATAATTAATTATTCTGGACTACTAAGCAAAAATTCTAAGTATAAATAATAAAATGATTTAAGTGATTTAGTTTTAATCTCAACCATTGAGCTCAAGAGAGGCTTAGGATCTAATCTTAGTTATTGAGATTAGGGTTTGGGATTATTTTCTTAATGAAATGATAAAGTGAATCTAATGGAGAGGTGAAGACACCATTATGCACATTTGAGAGAGTGATTTTCTCAAGAGGAGGGCGAGAGGTTGTAGTTGATTGAAGAAGATTGAAGAGGAATCGCTGGGGGAGCTTTTCGGAGAAATTCAAGGGAAGCCTAGCAGGAAGAGAAGGACCAAGCTAAGGGGCTGATTTGACGGGTGTGTAGGTTGTGTGATTGCTAGAGAGGTTTTGAGCAGGGAGAGAGGGTCGAGAGCACTCTGAGGAGGCTGAGTTTGTCTTGGGGTTGATTCTAGTTCAACATTTGAGTTTACGGGCAGCCATAATTTCGAAGGGCCAAGTTACAGGTTCCCCTTTAGCGGTTATTTCTCTGAGTGATTTTTTTTAGGTATGTTCTATGCTTAGAGCAATTTATTTCAATTTTCACAATTAACTCAATATCTTTTCCAGATTAGTAATCACATCAGCATTAAAGTAAACTGCAGATAGAACATAAACATAAATCACAGAAGACAAGCCAAGACAAGAGGACACAAGATGTGGCACTAGCCAGGGACAAACCCCAATGTGGGGAAACCCTTGATCAATTATTCTTATATGTTCTTCAATAGTTCAACAGGGAGCGAAAGATAGAGATAGTACATTTACAGCAGAAGTCAACACTTTGACTTATCTAGACAAGAGCATAGATCATCTCTAAGAAGATGATACATGAGATCAGTTGAAGACATGCTGCTTCATCTGAGTCTTCAAGGTGACTCCTTCACCTATCATTGTGCTACATCTCATCATCATGTTGCACCTCACCGTGCTGCACCATGCTGCACCCATCATCACAATGCTGGACCTTATGTTGCACTGTTGTCTCATGTGCCATTGTTGCACCATGCTGCCACGGCTGTCCCGTGTGCCATTGCTGTACTATGCTGGCCATTGCTGTCCTATGTGGCATACTGTTGTCCCATTGTTAGTGACATGGCCATTCCATGTTTGCTTGTTGTCACATTGTTTTGCTACTGTCCCATCACAAGTTGCTATACCTTGATGCTGTCGCAATAGGCTTGCCATACCTTGCTGCTGTCTCATGTGTCTTAGCAGCACCATGTAGCCCAACTGTCCCATTTATTAGCACTGCTGTTCAATGTCATTGCTGTCCCATCATTATGCTGTCCCAACATGTTGCTGTCCCAAAATGCTTCTATCCCATCGAACATTGTTGTACCATGTCCTAGGACCCTCATCCATTAGCATCCTCATCGCCAAAATACCATCTGTTGCATGCTACAACTCTCTGTTCAAGGTCCACTCCTATGTTGCCACGTAGGCCTGGTTAGGGCATCATTACAGTTCCATATCCAACCTTCAATTCTGCCCAGATCTGCGGTTAAGGAGTGCGGTTGCCCTTTGTTAAGACACTGACCCTTCTTGTTGTGGTTCTGGGCAATCTAGCCCTCGTTAACAACCTCGGCCTGCCTGTAATTACAGCGGCACCCTACAACAAGACTGTGTAGGGTTGTGGCTGCCCTTCCATGGATTTGCATTCCTCCAAAGTGCCCTCAAATAAGTGTTATGACTGCGACTCTTCTAGCAAGGGAACTTGGCCCTCCTTCACCCTGAAACATGCCTTAAACTTACCTCAGAGATACGATGTCCATACAACCCTTCCACGCTGTCTAGGGCAACCTCCTAATGTTGCGGCTAGGGCATGCTATTATCCTCCTTCACTGCGTAGAGACAAGCGTATAGGTTAGGGCTCCTTCTTGATAACATTAGAGCTTCTCTTCATCATTGCGTCCTCTAGATTCGGGCAGCGTATTTCTTTTTCTTGACTGCGGCTAGGTTATGCGTAGAAGCTAGGGCTAGGATTGCGACTAGGGCTATTGTTAAGCCTCCTTTCCTCCTACGTTTTAGGGCTACTTCCTCCTAGATTTCTCTCACACTAAAACTCAAGACAAGTGGAGAGAAATCAAGATAGAAGTGTGTGTGAAATGACTCTCAAGTCATCTCCTTTTATACTAAAACATTGAGCACATGTGTGGGTTATTTGATTGCTGGCTGACCTTGACGAATTGTCTTATAACACAAATAAATTCCTAACTCTATGAATACTTAGTAGAATCGGATGATCTTTAGATCAATCCTACACCTCTCGATGAGGGACCCAAGAAAAATATCAGCTGCCATAAATAAGATGACCCACCTGGAGTTTGGCCCTAGTTTCCAATTTTAACACTCCCTCTTAACTAGTGAGAACTCCATCCGCTGATCCATCTATCCAAATATACTATCTCTGCCATCAGTGCCCTACTCTGCTCTGCTCTGCTCTACTCTGCTATGCTTTTCTCTGCTGAACTATGAAGAAGAAGAATTGATCGAGAATGTCTCATACCATTCTCTACTGATCCGAAGTCAGTTCCATATGAAGAGAGTGTGTCATACCACTCTTACTGATCCCAGATCAGTTCCAAGAGAGTGAGTCATATCACTCTTACTGACCCGAAGTTAGTTTTATTAATCCCAGATCAATATCACAAGAGAGTGTCTCAAACCACTCATACTGATCCTAGATCAATGGAGGCCATCCTAGCATAGGGAGTATGGTAGAACAACAATGTGTCCATCATTAGTACTACTATGGTCCCTAACCCCATTTCCCTGCTCATTGGCCAAATGGGAGGTACTTCCCATGAGTCCCAGACTGCATGGGTAGGATGCCTCGAGAGGAGAACCACTCATCCTGTCCCTAAGTTGCCATGGGGTATCACAGGGGAACGCTGAGCCATTCACCCTCTACACGACGCACCATTAGGGGAGGGTAAGTCGCCTTATGGTTGCTTGTTGCTCCAGTAAGTACCCCAAGCCCCCCGGAGCTCCCAGAGTTAAATGCATGCAGCATGCAAGACCCTCATAAGAGGGTCTCTCAACGACTCCAAGTCGTTCGGGAAAATCACAAATTTGACCTTCCCCAGGGCTTGGACAAAATGTCTACGACCTGTACATCAGTCTCAATGTGATGGAGCCTCCTCACTCATCGACGTACCATATCCCAGATAAGGTAGTATCTGATGTCTATATGTTGGAGCAATCATAGAATACATGATTCCTCAACAATCAAATCCCCCCCTGGTTGACACAGAGGATTACAGTGGTATCCATCTTGTGTACAAACAGCTCGCTAAAGAGCTTCCACAACCAGGCAGCTTCACACGGGATCATACTCATAGCTATGTATTCGGTCTCAGCGGTGCTCAAAGCAACCGTCTTCTGCTTCCTGCTCATCCAGGATATCGAAGCAAAACCCAAAGAGAGCCAGCACCCAAAAGTGCTCTTGTGATCCTCCACATTGCTTGCCCAGTCAGCATTCAAATAGTCATGCAGCTTCACAATTCTAGCAGTGTATCTCAATCCATGAGAGATTGTGCCCTGAAGATATCTCAGAAGATTCTTGGCACCAATCTAGTGAGGCTCAACCATATATGAGCTCATCATGCTATCTGCAAAACATATATCCGGACGAAAGTTCACCAAGAACATCAATGCGAATGAGTTTATGGAACTCAGAGGCATTTCCCAAATCTAGTCCGGCATCACTACCACATAACTTCTGAAAGTTAAGCTCCATCGAGGTAGGCACGGGCTTGCAGTTCATCATTCTAAATCCGGAATCCAACTCTCTGCAAATGAGCGGGTCTGTACCTGTCAAAAAGAGGTCGTCCTCACAAGGTGTCGATATGAGAGATCTATCATCCACAACCTTTAAGCAAAGGTGTGGATCAACTTCACTCCTAGTGAATCTTAGCTTTATCAGATAGCTGCCAATCCTCTCATATTAAGCCTGGGGTGTTTGCTTCAAGCCATAGAAGGCTTTCTTCCAACTGCATACATGAGATTCCCGATCATGAATCTCAAATCCCTCGGGTTGTTCCAAACCCGTGGGCTTGCTACATGAGGGGAATGGTCCCCTTGTAAGATTTTCCTTCGATACATCTCAGACATGTGCCTTCATGCTCTTTTTCGAATTCAGGCAGCCTTGTCACCATCCGACTCACATCGGGTAGGGCCCCATAATAAGCAGACCTCCGGTGCTATAGATGAGATGTGTCGACTGACATGGTCCCCAATGGACCATCCTGCAACTTGATACAAATTTCCAACCTTGAACTCAAAATCATCTTTGAAAATTCCATTTCCAAACACGTACCTTTGCATCGATGAATGCCACCCTGTAACCTTTGACTTCTATTGCCGAAATGGACACTTGGTTCTTCTTGCGATCAAGTACATGAAAGAGATCTTGTAAATGAATCGAGTTACCCTCATTCACTTGAGGGGTAACATTCCCTACACCCTTTCCGGGATTGGTGGCATTGACTCCAAGTATAATTCCACGTTGTTTCCATCTCTACCAATTTAGAGAGAACACCCTTCCATCCGATGAAGTGCCTTGAAGCACTACAATCAATAAGCTAGATTCCCAAAGAGTCTGAGGGAGAGGGCCACTATAAGATAACGCTTCTTTATCTTATTAGAAACAACATTTGATTCTTCATACTTGGGGTTCCTTGCTTTCTCTGAAGAGTCAGCCGTTTCCTTGATGACCTGCATTACCTGGGGTTCCTTGCTTTCTCTGAAGAGTCAGCCGTTTCCTTGATGACCTGCATTACCTGTCATTCCTTTGATCATTGAAGATGTCCTTGGAATGATCATCAAGTGATGTGTGCCTACCATTTGGACACTCCTTTGCATAATGGCCGAACTTATTACAAACAAGGCATCTGCCTTTCCTTCCACCCTTAGATTCGGACTTCCCATTGAAGTGATCTTTAGGCCATCAGAAAATTCCGCTGTGCCATTTTGATAATATTCTCTGCTTCGATTTCACCCTCGATGAATTTGAAGAGGGATGAGGAATCCATTGATCTTTTTGTCCTTTCCCAACTGACTTTGGTGATTGCTCTTTCACTCTTGCTTGGGCTTCTTCTTCACCTCAGCGCTGATACCATGTTAATTTTAGGTATGTTCTATGCTTAGAGCAATTTATTTCAATTTTCACAATTAGCTCAATATCTTTTCCAGATTAGCAATCACATCAGCATTAAAGTAAACTGCAGATAGAACATAAACATAAATTGTAGAAGACAAGCCAAGACAAGACGACACACGATGTGGTGCTAGCCAGGGACAAACCCCAATGTGGGGAAACCCTTGATCAATTCTTCTTATATGTTCTTCAATAGTTCAGCAGAGAGAGGGAGAGAGAGAGAGAGTACATTTACAACAGAATTCGACACTTTGACTAATCTAGATAAGAGCATAGATCATCTCTAAGAAGATGATACATGAGATCAGTTGAAGACATGTTGCTTCAACTGATTCTCCAAGGTGACTCCACCTATCATTGTGCTGCATCTCGTCATCATGTTGCACCTCACCGTGCTGCACCATGCTGCACCCATCATCACAATGTTGGACCTTACGCTGCACTATTGTCCCATATGCCATTGTTGCACCAAGCTGCCATGACTGTCCCATGTGCCATTGCTGTACCATGCTAGCCACTGCTGTCCTATGTGGCATACTGCTGTCCCACTGTTAGTGACATGGCCATTCCATGTTTGCTTGTTGTCCCATTGTTTTGTTGCTGTCCCATCACAACTTGCTATACCTTGTTGTTGTCCCAATAGCCTTGCCATACCTTTCTGCTGTCCCATGTGTCTTAGCAACACCATGTAGGCCAGCTGCCCCATTTACTAGCACTGCTGTACATTGTCATTGCTGTCCCATCTTTGTGTTGTCCCAACATGCTTCTGTCCCATTGAACATTGTTGTACCGTTTCCTAGGACCCTCATCCATTAGCATCCTCATCGCCAAAATACCATCTGCTACATGCTACAACTCATTGTTCAAGGTCCACTCCTATGCTGCTACGTAGGCCTGGTTAGGGCATCATTACAGTCCCATATCCAACCTTCAATTCTGCCCAGATCTGTTGTTAAGGAGTGCGGTTGCCGTTTGTTAGGAGGTTGACCCTTCTTGTTGTGGTTCTGGGCAGTCTAGCCCTCTTTAACAACCTCGGCCTGCCTGTAATTACAGCGGCACCCTACAACAAGACTGTGTAAAGTTGCGGTTGCCCTTCCATGGATCTGCACTGCTCCAAAGTGCCCTCAAATCAGTCTTATGACTGCGGCTCTTCCAGCAAGGGAACTCGACCCTCCTTCACCCTCCTAATGTTGCGGCTAGGGTATGCTGTTATCCTCCTTGACTTTGTCTTTGTAGGGACCAACATATAGGGCTATAGGCCTCCTTCTTGACTGTGTAGAGACCAATGTATAGGTTAGGGCTCCTTCTTGATAACTCTAGGGCTTCTCTTCATGACTGCGTCCTCTAGATTGGGGTAGTGTATTTCTTCTTCTTGACTGTAGCTAGGTTATGCATAGATGCTAGGGCTAGGACTGCAGCTAGGGCTATTGTTAAGCCTACTTTCCTCCTACATCTTAGGGCTACTTCCTCCTAGATTTCTCTCACACTAAAACCCAAGACAAGTGGAGAGAAATCAAGAGAGAAGTGTGTGTGAAATGACTTTCAAGTCATCTCCTTTTATACTAAAACGTTGAGTACATGTGTGGGTTACTTGGTTGCTGTTCGACCTTGACGAATTGTCTTATAACACAAATAAATTCATAACTCCATGAATACTTATCGGAATCGGATGATGTTTAGATCAATCCTACACCTCTCGATGAGAGGGATCCAAGAGAAACATCAGCTACCATAAATAAGATGACCCACATGGAGTTTGGCCCTAGTTGCCAATTTTAACAAAATTTGGTACTGTAGAAGTGGTGGAAGAGATTGCAGGTTAGCATATGAAATCTGTTTAGAATCTCCACTGTGTACTTTAATTATCCAAGGAAGACTTCACCTATACCTTGCCAAAGCCCATCCCTTAATTTGTTGGTCAATTGCTCTTTGCACCTATTGATGTTTTATAACTATGAAAGGTCTTCTACGCTGGCTTGGTGTCTTAGCATGTAGAAGAAGTTTGATTGCGTCTTTAGATGCTTGCTTGGTGGAGTAAGTGACTTTATTATTTCTAACCTTAGGAAAAGTAAAATAATTAAAATAATTAATTATTGTGGACTATTAAAGAAAAGTTCTAAGGATAAATAATAAAATGATTTAAGTGACTTAGTTTTAATCTCAACCATTGATCTCAAGAGAGGCTTAGGATCTAATCTTAGTTATTGAGATTAGGGTTAGGGATTATTTGCTTAATGAAATGATAAAGTGAATCTAATGGAGAGGTGAAGACACCATTATGCACATTTGAGAGAGTGATTTTCTCAAGAGGAGAGCAAGAAGAGAAGGACCAAGCTAAGGGGCTGATTTGACAGGTGTGCAGGCTGTGTTATTGCTAGAGAGGTTTTCAGTAGGGAGAGAGGGCCGAGAGCACTCCGAGGAGGTTGAGTTTGTCTTGGGGTTGATTCTAGTTCAACATTTTAGTTTATGGGCAACCATAATTTCTAAGGGCCGAGTTACAGGTTCCCCTTCAGTGGTTATTTCTCTGAGTGATTTTTTTGGGTCAAAGCCCAATATTTTCTGAGTCTAATATGAGTGAAGGGAAAGCGAGGGTGAAAATTTTGTTGTTCTTGTGTTTTTTCCACCGTGTTTTATTTGTGAAGTTAAGAAATACCAGAGCATTTATTTTTAGTATGGAATTTTATTTGTGTAATAGAATAATTTTCTGGGTGTAAATAATTATTGGGTAAAATAAATCAGACGTTGTATTTAAATTTTAACAACACCATTCAATGAGCTTCTCAAAACTTGTAAAGATTAGGCCATCTACATATAGCAATGTTACTAGACTTGGAATTGGCAATAAATCGGTGAGGCAAAAGAGCGAAGAGTTTTAATTGGCTCGGGAAAAAAATCAGGAAAAAATCGGTGAATTCAATAAATAAAAATATACACATATATTGAATTAAAAAAGCATTTTTCATCGATATTCAGTAAAGCCATGTTCAAACAATGCATAATATCAATAGATGTCCACATATCATGAATGAATAAGTATCTCATATATGTTATGAGTCCAAACATGATCCAAAGTACTGAGTCCCGACTACTAACCAGTGACTACATAGAACCATAATCATTTGCTTCTAAAAGTTTACAAAAAACTGCACACTAATAAAAAAAAAATCAGTAACTAAGAGTCCAAGACTCTTAAGAGTGAGAACTAGAAGCGATTCCTCCCACTTCTTCGCTTGCTTGACTCTCAAAGTTTCCCAAGTCATGTAGGCTAAAAAGAGGGGCCTCCTCTAATTGGACCCAATATGCTGCATTTGTAGTTTGCAGATCTATCTTCTCAAGGTCGACTGGTGAATGATCCAAACTTGTCATTATCATGAGACATTGAAATGTGAATTAAAGTTTGGCTTTGAACTTTAAAGTTTAAACTTATAACTTTAAAGTTCAAATCAGATTATGAAACCCTCAAATTCAATCTCTCACCTAGTATTTGCTTGTTGTGAAGTCGTAGATTGTAATGGACAAATACAAGGTCATTTAATTGCTTTTGTGTCAATCAGTTGTGCTTCTTAAAATGTATTTTTCAAACATGCTCCGGTTGCGCTCACAACTTGAAGCACTGCATGCTTGGTTTAAGATTCAAATGGCAAATCTCTTCAAATCTGGCGTATCACTACCAAAGTTTTGCCACCAAAGGCCTAGCAAGTGGCAAGGGCTTGTGAGTAGAAGTACTAAATAGTAAAAACTTAAAAAGACAACAAAATTTAATAAAACATTTAACATACAAAATAAAGTTTAAACTAATTTAATGAATTGATGAAGCCTTCAAACCTCAAAGGGTACCTGACAACTGTTAAACACACATGGATAGTAAAGACAGATATGAAAGATAAATCATGTGATGCATTTTTTATTAACAATAGATATACATTTATAGTACAAATATGTGACTCTTGGGTTTCAGATCCCAAAGTCTCTTGGACTGCTTAGTCTTTTCGGCTTCCACACTAATCCTTTAGGATTAGGTGTCCAACATTCCCCCCCTTAATCCGAAGGGTTATGTATGAGTCCAAGAAGAGAGCTGTAATACAAAATGTGCAAAAATGCATGGCAGCACTAGGCTAAATGTGCTCTATGAAATGTTGGTAAAAAAGGGCAGTGGTTTAAGGATGACCACCAACACTGGAACGCTTAGTGCAGTTCCCGGAACTCTTCCAAAACTGGCAAGAAGCTCAGTCTTCTGCTAGAGGAAGTGTTCTCAATCTGTGATGGTTTAAGGATGACCAACAACTCTGGAATGCTTAATGCAATTCCTGGAACTCTTCCAAAACTGGCAAGAAGCTGGAGTCTTCTGCTAGAGGAAGTGTTCTTAATCTGTGATCGGGCATCTTTGTCTCTGGCTACAACTCTGAAACTGGTATGGCAGGTTGTGGCTCAGGCTCGCTTGATGTGGCTTTGAAGCTTGTAGATGACCATCATTTTCCCCCCTGTCAGGTACAAGGTGAGAAGATGGAGAAAACTCAACTGCAAGACTGTTCAATACTCTGGAACAAGTTCTGACATGTGTTTGGAATATCTTCTTGGCTGTTGATGCCCATTGCCAAGAAGCGATCCATCCAAGATGAATCTTTGTTCTTGCAGGACGTTTGTTTTTGAAGCATCTGTTTGAAGAATGACTGGTTTTATGACAGTGCTCACATGGATGAAGATCAAAACAGCGATCTTTCAGATGGCCAACTCGGTCACAGTGTTGGCATTTCACGATCTGTTGTTTTTGTTGTTGTTGTTGCTATGGAAGAGGGGCAGAATCTGGAACAGCTGAAGCTGAATTGTCATGAGGAGCAGGTGAACTGTCATAAATGAATCCAGCACTCTGAAACTGAATGGGCTTGGCATAGTCTGGAATATGAAAGGACAAGTCCTTGTCATATCCAAGACCAGTTCTGTGCTTGTTGTGGACAAGCTGTTCCCAAGGTCTGATGATGGGCTTGGGAAGTGCAGACTGAGTTTCTGCATCTGCATGTACAACTGCTGCTTTATTTGAATGAACAGTAACATTACTGACTTGCTGTTGATGGGTTGCAGTCTCAATGTTCTGAACAGAAACAGGTTCAGAATGATGACTCCACTGCTGTAATTCTTCCTGCTGCAGTTGTGATTCAAGCTGCAAAAACTCTATCTTTTCTTGTGCATTTTTTAAACAGATTTGAATGTTTGCGACAATGGCTTTATCAATCATAATTGTATTGTCCATGGTAGAATGTATTAGAGTATTCAGTAATTCTAATACAACACCCATTCTATCCATTTTGACTGCAAAAAATTGATTGGTGTACCACTTTGTCTTCAAAAAAAAATCTTCAAGTATGTAGCTTTTCAATATACTTCCATATACCATACAATTTCATACCATATGACATATTTTTTTCATGAACATATTGTGCGCAAAATTATACAGAAAAAAACATCTTAGCCAACAGACTGTAATGAAGAAGTAGTTGGGAAGCAGAGAACTTGGTTACACGATGAGATGGATACAACATATCTCTTCAGAAATCCAAATAAGTATATGACAACCCAACCATTAGCAGAGGTCTATGCAGCTAGACTTGAATTTCAAACCCCTTCAAATAGTGTACAGGAATGGAATTGGCAGCCAAATGCTTCAAGAAAGATGGTCTACTAATAATTATCACCAAAAAGTACTTTCTGTCACTAACCCTTCACAGTACGCATGCAACAATATATGGGCAGACCCTTTTACAATACTGCTGGATATTCCAATGATTTAACTCCATTGTTCTCTGCTCATCACTCCAATACATGGATAGTTATTAACATTGCACAACTGGTAAACTTCAATTCAGGAACAGGGATCCGCTTCAACTCGTTTAAAGGCAACGCAGCATGCATAATGCTGAACTTGTGTTCGCCATCAAATACCAGGGCTGATGCTCAACTTATTACAATTTAAGTTTAGTACATACAGTGAACATATTACGAGCAATATTGGTGTATAAATGCTGCTGTTCTCAAAAAGATTGCTGAGCTGACGTGCCTTGCTGGAGAAAGAACCAATTGCTCCAAGAAAATCAATATGATCGACACACTAAACCAATCAAAAGCTTGGCACAACCTTGTCACTTTTTATTCTTTCCAAATTATCTTTAAAACCTGCAAAAGTCACATGCATTGCAAGCGCTTTCCTCTGGCCCTGGCCTCGGAGACAAATATAATTTTCCAAACATGTACAAACCTCTAAACTAAATATCTGCGATGGATGGGATTCCAAATCCAAATAAATAGCAGAACTCGGATAACATTCATAATAGCGGAGCCATGGAATTCGATAGAAAAAACACATAGCTTAAAAATGTACAAACACGAAATGGAATGGGCATTGAAGCTGTAGGTGGATGAGAAATGAGAATTACTCCAGCTCTGTGAAAGCCAGCTTTGGGGCCGCCTTTTAATACAAGATCGAATCAGTGGGATAAATTTCCTGCACAATTCAATCAAGCCAACGATGTCGCCAATGCTGTCGTGAACAGTAAAGGAACGCCTTGCGTAACATCCTTCAATATGCAACTTCGATTACATATCTTTATTCCAAAAATCAACTAACTTCTGCAACGATGACTTGTTTTAATTTCAACGTTCAACACACTTAGCTCCAACATACAAAGAATTAATGCCAAACGAACACATATAAACCTTGAATTTTGACACCACACAAGGTATCGCACATTATAATTGATGTAGTAAACAGCCAAGGCACATTTAAACTCCGATCAATGGTCATTAAAGCAGAGGAACGAGGTCTTCAAAGCAGATAATTAACGATTGCAAGAACTCGGCTTCGAACGAATGTATGAGCAACGTCCAACGATCAAATCTCAAATTCATCTCTTTGAAATAGGAATCTGGACTGAGCCCTCACACCGCACTCCACGACATGTTTGAAGTCAAGACAATTATGAGAAAGACTGCAGCTCAAAATAATAAATTCAATACCTCCTCGCTGTCTCTGATCCAAAATAGCGCCCTCCCTAAAAGAGCTTTCACATCAAATGCTCGACGCAGTTCATGGCCTTCAGGGTCTTGCTTCTGCGTTTGTCTGAGGGACAGTGGCTTAGAAACCGCCCGGCGCCCAGTGCTTTCGTGGCAGGCTTTATTATTGCAGGTCCGTTATTACAGACGTGAGCATATTTCTTGGATAAAGCTCGGATTGGATCAGTGATAAACCGGTGAAAAATTATTCTTCCTTTTTTTTATCAGTGATAGCTACAGTGGCTCAGATTTCAATCCTTCAAGCTCGGAAAGGAGCAGACTTCTGGACAGTAAGAACAGTCTCCTTTGCAGGCTCGGATTTGGGACAGAGAACGGTGTTTACTAAACCTCAGACCTGTGAGGATTGGCATAATGAACTTCAGAGCCATAAACAAGGTAGCGCAAGGGCCATCAAACTTTTCCCGGCGTGCGTTGCAGAAAAGCCGACGCTTGAACGAATGATTCTGGTATGCCCTAAAAAAAAACGCTTCTATGCATTCAATGGCAGGTATTCCTTGCTGGCGGTATGTCAGGTATTCCTGCGCGGAGAGGGGCAGCGATACATTCAAAGATTCATGCTCAGAGGGACAGTATCAGGAGTAGCGTTACCAGCAAAAACGTACACAGCGACAGAGATGTCAGTGTCAGGCCCAGAGCAGCGCAGGACAGAGCAGCGATATTCAATTACTAGCATATCCCAGGCAGAGGCAGAGCAACGCAGGACAGAGACGTTATATATGGCAGAGGCAGCATATCAGGAGCGCTGGAAAAGAATATGGCAGAGGGCCAGGACTGACATGCACATAACAGGCCACAGAAAAACAAGTGGCTCCGATACCATGTTAAACACACATGGATAGTAAAGACAGATATGAAAGATAAATCATGTGATGCATTTTTTATTAGCAATAGATATACATTTATAGTACAAATATGTGACTCTTGGGTTTCAGATCCCAAAGTCTCTTGGACTGCTTAGTCTTTTCGGCTTCCACACTAACCCTTTAGGATTAGGTGTCCAACAACAACATCTTAGACCTTTCTTGTATAGCACTGGTATAGGCAAATAATTTAGCTGGCGCCCTATAATATTGTAGTTGGAAAAAGACATGAATTTGAAAATTTGGATTAGGGAAGCACCTTTCCATGCATGTCACAAGTCCTCTACCAACCTCCCCATACTCGTTAAATTTGCTTTTATCAAAAAATTTTTTTTGGGGGGGGGGGGGGGATGCAATTGCCTATCCCAACGTGCATCAATAATGTCCCAAAGAGGCATATACTTTGCCTCCTCATCCTCATATATTATTTTGATGGCCTCCTTTGCGAGATCCATCGCCTCATAAATGTAACCCATAGCGGGTTTGTCACTATCAACCATATTGAAAGTTCAAGCTTTCAAATTTAAAGAAATATGAAACATTGCAAATAAAAAGAAGCTTGAAATGAAATTTTAAAAATGAAAAAGTTAAAAGACTTGAAGTGCCTGAGAACTATAACAATGGACTCCGTCACAACAATAATCTCTTCGGCATCTTTCCAGAAACCGTCATTAAATACAAGTGCAATAATTTCAATGCCTTCAATGGCCTTGGAATGTTTAGATGTCATCCACTCAGGTCCCAAGAACATCCTCTTCAGGTTTATCTTTTGCTCAACCACAAATTGCAAAGGTACAAAATTTGTTGCAAATCTAGTCACGTCGAACAATTTACTTACCTTCAGTGTATTTTCTCATGGTGTTTAGGACAATAGTGTGGTTGTATAGGTATTTGGTTATGGATTTTGCCTTCTCCACAACCTCATGTATCCATTGAAGCTTACCAATGTCCTCAAGCATTAAATCTATGCAATGGGCAGCACAAGAGGTCCAAAAAATAGTGGGGTGCCTAACCTCACAAAGTCTACCAACAACCATATAATTAGTTGCATTGTCGGTGACAATTTGTACAACATGTTCTTCTCCCACTTCTTGAACGACTTCCTCCATCATTTCACAATAAGTTGGACTATCTTAACCTTGTATGAGGCATCCACTAATTTGAGAAACATTGTTCTTATTGGACAAGACACAAGGAAATTTATTAAAGTTCTATTCCCTTGATTTGTCCATCCATTACTCATGATGGTGCATATTGTTTCTGCCCATGATGAACGGAACTCAGATAGCACAAGCATCACATCTTCAACACTCTCTAACAACAAATTTGTCCTAAGGCTTTCTGATGAAGGTTCTTTGATCCCTGGACCTGTAACAACAACTGCATCAATCATAGCTTGCCAATAAGGACTTCTGGCACAATGGAAAGGTATGTCAGAATAGTACCAAAAGTTAGCAATGGCCTTCCTTGCTTGACTATGGATATTTTTTTTCCAACCAGTGGCATCTAAGGTAGGTTGGGAACCGGGTTTAGTATTGGGAGAAAAAAAGGTGTTTATGTTTCCACCTCCAGTGTTGAATGTAGGAGGACTCATTTGGCCTTGAGTTGGACTTGGACTTGGAGGAATGGGTGGGAAACTTGGGAACATCATTGAGGATTCAACAGAGGGAAATCACATGGGGGTAGTCGAAGAAAAATCGTCAACTCCAGTATTTCCTATTTCTTTTTTCTGCTTTGCTTTCTTGCCATTATGCTGTCTCAACATGTCAATGGCCAAGGTTGCTTGGTGTTTGACATTTTTTCAACCTTGTTGCAGAGACCTCTATCATGGCCGGGTATTTGTGCTAGGTGGTACTTGAATCTATAAATGCCTCCACTACATTTTGCTTTGCAAAATTTACAAAGGAGCTTGGGGTCTTTGGGAATCTTGTCGCCCAAGCAAAGTCCTTCCCCCTCGGCATTGCTATTGTTTTGGACTTGTGTTTAAATTGTGGCTTCTGTTAAGATTTGGAGTTGCACTTTTGTTTAATTTGTCTCCTGTAAAAGACAATAAAAAATAAAGAATTGCCTGTATTTTCAAGAAATTCAATAAATTCTTGTCAGAGAGCTACAACTTTATTATTTTGTGTTCTGTTATATGGTAAACTGTAAAATACAAATTTGTTAGAGCAGTAAACTTTAAAATACAAATTTGTTAGACAACATCTTGAATTAAGTTTAAAGTTTAAATTTTAAAAACAATATTTGAGAGTTGAATTAACTAGTTCGGGTTTACGAGCATACAAAAGTTTAAAACTAAAGGTGACATCGACCTTGAAGCTTGAACAACGATACAAAATTGTGATAAACTATGCAGTGTGACTATGAACAACAGTTGGAGTGGTCTTGGTGAACAATGACTGGAGTCTTCCTCGTTCCTGGAGTCGTCTTGATAGACAACAACAACCACTGAGATATCGGGTCGACTGTGTGACAGGGCACTGTGTGACAGCTGTTGTTTTTCAGGCTTCAACGGACTGCGTTTAAATATAGCGACATAATCTGCTGCCTAAGCATGTTTTCCACTCGTGCACGCATTGCTATAGTCTGCTTGGGCACGTATGGGAATTTCTGAGCAGTTTTCTCTGCCTTCCCATGCACATGTGAGTTCTTACAAGCTCGTACAACCTCTATGTCATGCATGTGTGGTCTATACTGCCCTTTTCTTGTTGTTGCATACATGCCCAAGTTGATTTCTGCCCCCATGCCTGTTGAATGGCTTCCTGGGATCGATCTACAACTCACAGGTATGCCTTCTTTGCTGCAAAATCGCCCTTTGAATATTTCTTTGTTGCAACATCACCCTCTGAATAGTTTTCTCCCTATGGTTGTTGTATAGTGTAAAACAAATCGACCGATGTCAGTTACGTTTCAGGCTTTAATGGGCTGCGGACTGTGACAACGTTTCAAGTTTGAAGAAGATCCAAGAAGACATCAGTGAGCTATGCAAACGCATAGATAACATCGAAAAGTCAGTTAGTAAGCAGGACCAAATGGCCGACGAGATTTCCTTCATAAAAAGCATGTTGAACTGACACCCCGAAGAGGTCGATCCACCTTCAGCTACACAAAGCCCTAAGACCCCAGAAGGGGAGACTTCCCTAGGGTAGGGCTTCATGAGACATGAGAAGCAACAAATACCCCAAATCCACTTTGAAGGGAGCCAATATTATACGCATTCTCTCGGAAAGAACCATCTTAAAATAAAAAATGAATTATCGAAGTATGATGGAAAAAACTTTAAGGGCGCCGTAGTATGGGTAAATAAGATGGATGCAATTTTTTTAGCAAACCCTTCGCTCGGTGAACAGGAAAAAGTCGTCACTGCATCTACTTAGAAGCAAAAGCATACGATTGGTTTTTGTGGTGGTCATCTAAATGCACAGGTTGCTCATTCAATTGGCAAAACCTTAAAAGCGCCTTATTAAAAAGGTTTCATGACGAAGAGGAGGATGATGTCTATGAGAGATTTGTTCACCTGAAGCAAAAAGGATCAGTGAGTGAATACACTCACGAGTGGGAAGTATTAGTAGTAAGGCAGGGAGGGTTTTAAGATGAGGAGCTGCTAAAAATGTATCATGTGGCTTTAAAGATTATATCCGCGAGGAATTAAAATTGCATAAACCTAAAACTATTGAGGAGACCAGACATGCAGCCATAATTATTGAGCGAAAATATAAACTGCACAAAACACCATATGTTACTAACGACAAGACGAATAACCAATTCAAAGGAAAGGCGAGTAAAACCGTGTCAGAGAATACTAGTAAGTATGTTCCACCACCCTTACGAAGTGAAGCAAAACAACAAATTAATGTCGAAAGAAAAAAGATGGCAAATGCTGGAAGTGCGGAGACAAGTATCATCCAGGACACAAATGCGCAACACAAAAATTGTACAATTGTGAAGCTAAGCAAGAAGAGGAATCCTTAGAAGATAGCTCTGACGAAGAGGAAAATGAAGAAAATGAAAACCCTAGTCCAAAATCAGAAGATGAGATGCCACGAATTTCCATAGCAGCCATCACAGGGATAGCTCAACCACAAACACTGAAGCTTAAAGGTTACATCAAGAAGCAAAGCGTTATTGTGATGGTGGACTCAGGAAGTACGCACAACTTTGTAGATGTCAATGTTGCAAAAAGATTGAACATCTTTGCTTACCCAGTAGCGGACTTAAAAGTTATGGTAGCAGATGGAAAACAAATAGATGGAGTTGGCAAGTGCCATAAAGTTAAGTTGCAATTAAGCGACTATGCAATAGAGTCCAGTTTTTATACGGTTCCCTTAGGAGGAGTAGATGTTGTTTTAGGTGTACAATGGTTAAGAACACTAGGCAGTTATTCAACAAATCATATAAAACAATTCATTAAATTCAAATGGGATGGATGGAAATATTAGTTGTTTGGTTTACAGGCACCACCAACACAAGTCATCTTTGCTCAACAAATGAAGAAGCTTATTCGCAAGGGGGCACCAGCATTTGTTGTGCAATGTCAGTACTTGGAATTATTATCAACAGAAGGGACTCATCAAACACCAGAGATTTCATCCTTGATCCAGAGATATGAGAAGGTTTTCCAAGATCTACCAATGAAGTTACCCCCAGAAAGGAAAATAGAACACATTATCGAAGTCAAAACTGATTCAACTCCAGTTAATGTCAAGCCATACTGTTATCCCCATCACCACAAGACAGAAATAGAGCGCTTAATTCAAGACCTGCTGAAGCATGGAATCATTACAAAGAGTAGAAGTCCATACGTTGCACTTGTAGTATTGGTCAGGAAGAAGGACAGATCTTTCCGATTATGTATAGATTACAAAGGCTTAAATAAAATCACTATTAAGCATAAGTTTTCGATTCCGTTCATTGATGAAATGTTAGATGAGTTACACGGTGCAGAATATTTTTCCAAGTTAGATCTAAGATCAGGTTACTACCAAATACGAGTAAGGTTAGAAGACATCGAAAAGACAACATTCAGGACTCATGAAGGGCATTACGAGTTCAAGGTCATGCCATTTGGATTAACAAATGCACCAACCACCTTCCAAGCCACCATGAATGAGCTCTTTCATCCTTACCTTAGGAAGTTCGTATTAGTTTTCTTCGATGATATTTTAGTGTACAATAAGACGTGGAAGGAACATCTCAAACATCTAGAAGAAGTGTTGTTTGTTTTGGAAAAGAACTAGTTTTACGCCAAGCTATCAAAATGTACGTTTGGGCAAAAGGAAGTTGAATACCTAGGTCATATTATATCAAGGGAAGGAGTCCAAGTAGACCCCAACAAAATCAAGGCAATCAAAGAGTGGCCGAAACCCAAGAACATATCTAAGCTAATGGGATTTTTGGGTTTAACAAGGTATTACAGAAGATTTATAAAAAACTATGCACACCTGACAGCACCCCTGACGAATTTGCTAAAGAAAAATGCTTTCAAATGGGATGACCAAACAGACAGGTGTTTTGAGGAATTAAAGGAAGTGATGTCAACGACACCAGTACTAGCAACCCCTGATTTCTCCAAACTGTTCATGGTCGAATGTGATGCTTCTGGGTTTGGAATTGGCGCTGTGCTGATGCAGGACAACCACCCTATAACATTTGAGAGCAGGAAACTTAATAAACGAGAAGGCTTAAAATCAACATACCAAAATGAGATGCTCGCCATCATATATGCTTTTGACAAAATGGCGCCAGTATTTGCTCAGAAGTAAATTCTCAATCCGAACTGATCATAATAGTCTTCAATACTTACTTCAGCAAAAGACATTATTAACATAACAACTAGTGTGGATGGAGAAGTTGTTAGCTTTCGATTTAGAAATATTACACAAAAAGGGAAAGGAGAATGTCGTAGCTGATGCACTCTCACGTAAGGATGATGATCACACTACATGTGCTGCCATGATAGTTGTTCTGGAATGGTTGGACGAAATATGAGCCGAATATGCCAAGGATAAGGATTGTGACTCCATGATCAACAATATCAGTCAATATACCAACTTCGAGTGGAAAGATGACATTTTATGGTACAAGGGGAGAATTTATCTAACACCTGCATCCAAATTTAAAGTAAAAATACTAAAGGAGTCTCACAATTCACTAGCAGCTGGACATGTCGGATTGTACAAAACTTACTACAATGTCCGATAGTCATTCTATTGGAAGGGTATGAGCAAGGAAATTCAGAAATATGTTTCAGAATGTGATATTTGTCAAAGAAACAAGAGCGAAAATGTTCCAACTCCAGGGTTGCTACATCCACTTCACATTCCAAATCAGAAGTGGGAAGAGATTTCGATGGATTTTATTGAAGGACTACCTGCATCTGACGGGAAGGATAAAATATTTGTAGTAGTCGACAGGCTCACTAAATATGCCCACTTTATGGCTATTAAAAATACTGACACAACCAAACAAATCGCTGATGTGTTTTGTAAAAACATTTACAAGCTACACGGGTTCCCTAAGGTCATAGTCAACGATAGAGATGTAAGGTTTAAAGGGAAATTTTGGAAGGATTTCTGCCAACAAGTAGGAATATCACTAAATATGAGTTCAGCTTATCACCCCCAAACTGATGGGCAAACCGAAATTGTTAATAAATGCTTGGAAACATATCTTCGTTGTTTCGTTACAGATAAACAAAACAGGTGGACACAATGGCTACACCTGGCCGAATGGTGGTATAATACTGCATACCATATGTCAGCTAAGATGACACCCTTCCAAGCCCTATATGGTTACGAACCACCCAAGTGGAAGGACTTTGCATCCCTTGACTCTAGGGTACCAGTCGTTAAAGACCACTTAGGAGAAAGTCAAAGGATCATCAACTTACTAAAAGAAAATCTAACCATGGCCCGAAATAGAATGAAGCAACAAGCCGACCAACACCGTTCTGAAAGAGAGTTCGAGGAGGGTGATTGGGTCTTTGTTAGACTCCAACCTTATAAGCAACTATCACTAAAACAACAAGGGAAGAATAAATTGTCTCCTAGGTATTATGGACCATACCAAATAATTAAAAAGATAAGTAGTGTAGCTTATGGGTTAAAGTTACCAGACAATTGCCGAATCCATAATACCTTTCATGTATCAAGTCTCAAAAAAGTATTAGGGCAAAATCAAACAGCACAGACAGAAATACCAGAGACCGATGAAGAAGGAAGAATAATCCTTGAACTTGAGGGTATACTTGCTACCTGAGAGAAAGTTCTATGATCTAAAACAATTAAGGAATACCTCATCAAGTGGAAGAGGTTACCAGACGAAGATTCATCTTGGGAATCAGAACGTTTCATGTGTCAACACCCAGGCCTGCCTATGCTTTGAGGACAAAGCATCTTAAGGGGAAGGCAATGATAGGAAGTAAAAAGTCATAACAAATAAATAAAATATTAAAATATTAAAGTATTAATTAATAAACAAATTAATTATTACAATCAGTTAATTAACAAATAATATTTTAAAATGAAGAGACATCAGTCCCAAGGGACATGTCTCTCTGTTCAGGCGTGGCCAGTCAACTCCTATTTAAGGAGCACCGCCTCAGCCTTGTAAACATCATTCAATTTTATCAAATATATATATATATATATATATATATATATATATATATAAATACTACATTCAGAATTCTATCTGGTGTCTTGTTTACAATTTACAACAATTAAGTCGTTTTATTCCTAACAATAAACTAGCTGTTAAAGAAGCCATTGATATTGATACATATACATTTGAATGAATCATATCAAGAATCTCTCTTGATCTATGCTCACTACTTGGGAAAGTAGTTTTGGCATTCTTGCCAAGTGCACAACCTTTGCTCACCCTTGTCTTCTCAATCTTAAAGTTCAATAATCCCCTGCTCCATGACCTTCAAGAGAGGCACAACTTCATAATGTAGGGGAACAAATTGGTTGTGCCATAACTCAAATATTTTTACACTCATGTGCTAAAGCAACATGTTTCATTGAATTAGCTACCAAACTATACATTTCACCTTCTTCTACACCCCCTTTACCAAATTCAATCATGGTCATGGTTGTGATCTTTGATAATGACTTGTGATTGTCAAACTAAGCCACACACTTAAGATTTACCATGGTTGAAACTTGAAATTGTTGAAAACAGCAGCATCGTAAGTCATTTTCCAATGAGAGGGCCTTAAATGGCCACCCTGAGGTTAGCTAGGGAAGATTTGGAGAATCAATAAATCTTGTGAGTCACTGGAAAAGTCAAGGCGAAGGTAGAAGCCTTGTGAGCTTTGACAAGAGCCAGGATGAAGGCGCTGCTAATGGATGCCTAGTGAGCCATGTGAAAAATCCAAGGCAATTTCTTGTGAGCTCTTTGAGCAACAATCAAGGCTAAGTCTAGCAAGAGTCAGGACGAATGAAGATGTCCTATGAGCTAGTACTTGCATGTGTGATGGACTCCTTGGCTTGTTGTGATGTGACTACCTAGAACCTAGCCCCTCCTAGGCTTACTCCAACAAGTGTCCAAGTTGTAGTACTAAATGATCACATGGAAAAGACAATCTTCTTATTGTTATCTTGAACATAAGTACTTAAATGTAATTGCAGATGAATGGACCATGCTGGTTGAGAGAGTGATAAAATGTCTCAATAAAAGCCTTGAGTCATGTAAAAGTATTTGTCATGTAAACTCCTAGTCCTAGTGACTAGTTGAGATATTATAATGTAATGTTATGATGTAAAGGATAAAAGCCTAAGTTTGCCTAAGTTTATAAAGGCATTGCTATATTAAAGACGTCAATGTAAAATTAGAAGAGAAGGGGGCACAATTGTGTCTAGGGAGAACAACTTAAGTTGATAACCCTTCTTCCATGGAGTCTTCTAGAAGGATCATGAATCTTATCCAATGTCAATTCAAGATTAGATCCGGGCACTCCATTCTAGCCAAGAGAAATGATAAAAGGACCAAGAGAAAGCATTTCAATAAACAAGTTCTTTTTTCTGCAGTTTTTCATCTACTCTCCAAGGCGCACCTATCCCTCTTGAGCGCCCAAGGTTTCAAGTTCTCAGCTGTTAGATTAAGCATTCAAAGTTCAACAATCTTTTTGCCCAGATCTAGTCTATTTTTCTGCAGTGCGCCCAAGTAATCTTCAGATAATCTTCATATAAACTCAGATCTAGTCCGGGTTGCTTCAGATCTGACATCTTTGGCTCAAGGCTAGTTGATTTAAGTCATTTTCACCTACATGCAAGAAGTTTCAAGTCAGTTAAGGCTTCATTTGTCTCCAGTCTTCCTCTCTCCCAGCGAATTGTACCGTAGCACCCTCAAGAAGGGTTTTGTACCTGCAAATTTGTTCAAGAGCAATAAAGTAAGGTGGTCTTTGCTGGGGTTTTCTACCTTATTGGGTTTCCCCAGGGTAAATCTTGTGTATTGATGTGTTTGAGTATTTTAACAATTTATTTCAATTACTTATGCATGTTGATATTCAAATCCAAAGAATTTAAAGTACTCACATTTGTATCCAGCAGTTAGATCTAGCAAATCTAAGTGAACAAGCAGATCTAGCAAATCTGAGTGCAGATCTAAGTGAACAACAATCAGATCTAGCAAATCTGAGTGCAGATCTAAGTGAAGAACAAGCATATCTAACAAATCTGAGCGCAGATCTAAGTGAACAACACACAGATCTAACAAATCTGAGTGTCTAGAAGGCTGGAAATCTCAGTTTTTAGGTGTCCTTGTAAGTTTTTGATAATTTACAATAAGCTGATTTAAAGAACATAATTTCATGTGTACTTGAAAAGTTAGTTTCTGTTGTTTATATTTTCAGCTATATATGTGACTGCTACAAGTTCAGAATTTTAATTCTGTTATTGAAATAATTCATGATCTGGGTTATTTGACAAAGAAGCATAGGACAACAGTCATCTCGAGTTAAGAAAATTTTAGCAGAAATTGAAAGAAGATTCTTAGTCAAACCGTGAACATACAAAACATCATGTTGTTCAAGAATATCTCACGTGGAAAGAGCCCATTTTGGTAATTGGATATGTGGCATTGTTGCTCAACTCAACTTCTATGCTAACCCACTTCTCTTGAAGTCTATATGATTCTTTTTGAACAACATGTGTTTGGAATTTGGATGCTCCATTGTCTAGACACCACATGTCATGCTACAATGGATATTTTGTAAGTGGGATGACATGAAACCATGGTGAAAGCTGTATCAAACTTGGATACAAACTCTTACACTTTGGTAAAAGCTTTTGCAATCCTTGCAAAGGCTTAGTCTTTTAGCCATGTTCTTCTTAGGGCATTGATATTTTTAGTGACCTATATTTTATCGTTTTAAACAATCCTTGTGATTCAAATCTTCTTTCGATGGTTCTAAGAACCTAAAGCTTCCTTATTTTTCTTTTGACCCCCGCCTATGTCCTCCTTTCTTACCTCCTCTTCTCACATTTCTATGGAGAGAAAGGTTGTTGATGATGGTAGCACAAACTGAAATTTCTGCATAAGTTTTGTGTCAAATGTGCATGAAGTCATCCAAAGTCCTTTCTAATTATTAATTCACTTTATTAAAGCAAAATATTCAAGTTTTTTAATTTTAAGTTATGAGTAATCTAATAAAGTATAATTCAATTGCACTAGTGATTTAGATAAATCTCCATCGTTGATTGCTAGCAAGATTGGGATTTAATCTCTACCATCAATCTCAATGAGTGATATAGGGTTGTGGAGACATAGTCATTGTTAATTTTAGGTATGTTCTATGCTAGAGCAATTTAGCAATCACATCAACATTAAAGTAAACTTTAGATAGAACATAAATATAAATTGCAAAAGACAATTGAAGACAAGAGGACACAAGGTGTGGCGCTAGCCAGGGACAAACCCCAATGTGGGGAAACCCTTGATCAATTCTTCTTATATGTTATTCAATAGTTCAACAGAGAGAGAGAGTACGTTAACAACAGAAGTCAACACTTTGACTTATCTAGATAAGAGCATAGATCATCTCTAAGAAGATGATACATGAGATCAATTGAAGACATGCTGCTTCAACTGATTCTCCAAGGTGACTCCTTCACCTGTCGTTGTGCTGCATTTCGTCATCATGCTGCACCTCACTGTGCTGCACCATGCTGCAACCATCATCACTATGCTACATCTCATCACGCTTCATTAATCATGACTGTACCCATCATTGTACTGCATTATGTGCCATTGTTGCACCATGTTGCCATCATGGCCTATGTGTTGGTTGCACCTTGCTTGGTTGTTGTCCCTTGCTGCTAAGTACCATACAACTGTCCCAATGTTAGTTAGTTGTCGCTTGTATGTTGCTCTCCTTTAGAGACAGATGCTTCTGCTGTTTCGGCAGTTCCCGACAGTTCTGGTAGTTCTGGCTGTTTCGGCTTTTCCAGCAGTTCTAGCAGTTTCGGCTTTTCCGGCTTTTTCTGCAATTCTGGCAATTCCAGCGTTTCCGGCTTTTCCTACAGTTCCGACTTTTCTAGCTCCTCCGGCAGTTCCGACTCTTCTAGTAGTTTCGACTATTTCGATAGTTCCAGTAGTTCTGGAAAGGTATGTTAGAATAGTACCAAAAGTTAGCAATGGCCTTTCTTGCTTGACTATGGATATCTTTATCCAACCAGTGGCATCTAAGGTAGGTTGGGAAACGATTTTAGTATTGGGAGAAAAAAAGGTGTTTATGTTTCCACCTGCAGTGTTGAATGTAGGAGGACTCATTTGGCCTTGAGTTGGACTTGGACTTGGAGGAATGGGTGGGAAACTTGTGAACATCATTGAGGATTCAACAAAGGGAAATCACATGGGGGTAGTCGAAGAAAAATCGTCAACTCCAGGAATTTGTGGGAATTGGTATGATCATAAAATCTAACTTGTTAGGGACGAATGATAAAAGCCAAAATCCTGAACCTTTGAAGTTTTGGTAGTGAAGGGTTTGTTGTATTCTCAATGGAAACCTAGCTCATTAGGGTTTGGTGGAATGTGTGAGAAAGACCCTTATACTGTCTTAAAAATGATTTCCTTGGTATGTGTGTGTTTGTCTGATTAAACCCTAGTGTGATCGAAATGATTGAGTGTCTAACTCTTATTTGATATTGTTGAGAAGCTAAGTCACCTGACACGGGGATTCAGGATTCGTAGGATACGGGGATTCGAGAGTCGGATTGAGACACGACCCCCCGTAATAGGACACGTAGGATTCATTATATATATATATATTAAAATTTAGATATTTCTTACACAAATTCTCATTAATGATCCAAATTCATTGATTTCAAACATAGATCATCTAGATGTTAGTTTTACTGTTTACAAAGTAAGTTAGTAACATTATAGCAATTAGCATGCATAGTACATACAAAATTCAAATACATGTCACATAAAATGATAAATCATGATTCATAAATGAAAGACAACTTACAGTTACAAGATAGTAAGATAAAGACACTGACAACTGTAGTTTTCTCATTAAGTCATCAAATCAAAATGTGTTACATAGGTAGTGCAATGGCAATGCCGCAATGGCAAATAGAAATAGAAAATATAAAACAACTACAAGTATACAAGCCTCAAGGCAATAGGTAGCCCATGACTCGTGAGTCAACAATCCTCATAGTCATCATCAGAATCAGCATCAATGTCCTCATCATCATGCTCCAGAGTCCAAATCCTTAGCTCCTTGCCCAAAGCTCAATGTATGCAAAATTGAAAGAGAGAAATGGTAAATGACTGAAAGAACAACGCTTTTTTAAGCCCGCAGGTTACATTTTTTTGGGATTCAAATCCCAAAATCAGGACACGTACGCGTTTTTAAGCCTGCAGGTTACATTTTTTTGGGATTCGAATCCCAAAATCATGACACGTTGTGTCCTAACGGGACACGTACGGGATTCGTACGTGTCCCGTTAGGACACAACGTGTCCCATTATGGGATTCAAATCCCCAACGAATCGTGTCCGATTTGTGGGATTCGGACACGCAGGGGATTTCTAGCGAATCTGGTTTCATAGTTGAGAAGTTGGGTTTGACTAGGACATGATATGAAATGTATTTGCATGAAATAGATATGTCCTTTTGGTTGAAATCCTAGGTTGGTCTAGCTCAAGATGTATTAATATTGTTAAGACATATGATATGTTTATGTATGGTTATGAATTCCTAGATATGTGTTTACCTAGTCATTCGTGGTCATGAGCTTTAGGATTTAATGGAAGTCCTTGTCTGAGATTCCTATGATGATGATATCTGAAAATCTAGGGTGTTATAGCTAAACCCTAGTAAAGTTAAAATTGTCTAGTGTGTATAATATAACAATCTGAAATCTATTATGTGATAGTTGGAAATGAAAATCTAGGGTTTTGTTGTTAAATCCTAGTAGTAACATTGTCTACTGTGAAATGTAACAATCTGAGATCTGTGTGTAATGATTGTTGAGATTGTGAAAATGAAATTCTAAGGTTTTGGAATTAAACCTTAGTCAAAGTAGAAATCTTTGATGAATGTTAACTTGAGATGTGTGAGAGATTTGTTGAAATTTGAATTTTTGGTTGAGATTGATGATTGCTTTAGAAATCTAGGGTTTGCAACTAACCCTAGTAGTAGTTGGTCATGTTATTGACTGTCTGATGGTTGATTGAAAATATAGGGGTTTGGAACTAACCCTAGTGGAAGCTAGTCAAGATAATGACTAAGCTATGATTGACTTTGATTGATCCTTTTGTATGAAATCTAGGATTTGTATGAATCCCTAGTGAGAAGTCTAACATATGTATTTTGAAAGGTTAGATGCTTTGTAGATCTATATTTGTGTAAAGTGTTTCTAGGGTTTGCAAAATGTTAAAGTAACGTATGTCATACCTTTGGAAGAAACATTGAAACCCTAGACGGAATGAAATATTGTTATGACAAGTCCCTAGCAAAGATGTTAACAAGTGTATGTTTCTTGTTCGTAATTAAGGCTAGGTATTTGATAGGTATAGAAATGCTTCCATGATTCTGAAATGGCTAACATCATGCTTCTGAAGAATTGGTTGTACTTTCTATTAAAGTTATGCAGGTACACAATCATCAACTTGGTGAAGATGTTCATTGATGTGATAAGCATGATGGGGATGATGATAACTCTGATGAAATGGTTGGAAGCCACGAAAGATTCTCCGATGTAGAAGAGAAGAAGCTAATCTTCCGAACGAAGCATGAATAGAATAGATATCCCTAATATTAAGAGGGAGTCCGGATAAAAAGGTACTTCCTGGTTGAAAGGGAGTGACAAATATGGTTCTCTGCTTCATGTGTCATGCACTAGACCAGGACTAACAACCGTAAGTCTGTGTGAAGGCCATGAACAAGAAAAGGAAACTGGAGAATATGTTGCCGCATGTGAATTAGCCGGGAAGTAGCTTGGTTAAGGAAGCTACTGTTTGACTTATTTGAAGGACCATTGAACCCTACATTGATACATTGTGATAACACAAGTTGTATTCGTTTTTCTGAGGACCTAGTGTTTCATGGGAAGACAAAGCATATCAACTACAAGTATCACTATAAACGAGAGCTAGTACAAAATGGTGTGGTGTAGCTACCGTATATCTCCACTGATGAGCAAGTAGTTGACATATTGACGAAAGCACTTCCAAACAAGAAGCTTGTATACTTAAGGGACAAGCTTGGTTTGGTGTATTTGTCCTCCCTAATTGAGAGGGAGAGATAGACACAACATTCTTGTCTTCACTTGGGAAGAATGAATGGAGGATTGGGTAACCATCTGACATTTGATACTCTTTGAGAACGTGGTAGGGCATTCAAGATAAGTGTAGTCATGGATTGATATTCTTTGAGGGTTGGCTACCCAAGATAAGAATAGTCCAACAGGACGGCATACTCTGTGAACACTCGGTGGGGTATGTACCTTGGAGAGACAATGATGATGATGTCTATACATCATTGGTGTCGCCAACATTGTGCTCTGATCTTGTGGAGAGATAGAGTTGTTAGTCAAGGCCTTGCTATGTGACAATGCTAGTTATTATGATGCTAGACAGATGGGTTACCAATCCGACTCTTCTTATGAGATCTCTTCAGATTGAGAATAGCCATGTACCTCTTATGAATACCTCCCTAGTTAAGAGGGAGTGTTGAAGAATGTGTAACTAGGTTCGGTCTTCATAATTATGAAATGTACTCTTGTATATATAAAATGAAAAAGAAATTATTATTATTATTATTGAGCTTGGGTTTCTTGCCCAAGGAATTTATTTTATAGGTCAAGCACCCATTGAGTGCTTCTAGGGTTTGTCCTAGGTATAGGAGTCATTGTCATATATGAAAGACCCTATGGGCACATTGTAAATTGTAAAAGAAAATTTATTTTGTCTTGAAAATGTCAAAAATACCTCCAAGATCAAGTCGGCCTAATGAGCTATCAAGTCGGCCTACATGAAGAGCCACATCCACCCTTGAAGGAAGCCTATATATAAGAACTCGTCCTCCATTTGGATCATTCATTCACTCATCTCTCATGTGAAGAAGGAAGCAGCAGAAGGTTGAAAATGGAAATACGAAGAAGAGAAGGACAAGGAAAGTCGAAGTGTTTGGGTCTCTCTACATTCTTCTGGCAACAATTTCTTTTAGGCAACAGAATCTTCTGGGGCAGTGCGAAATCTGGGCAGCAGAATCTTCTGGGGCAATGCGAAATCTAGGTAGCAAAATCTTCTGGGGCAATGCGAAGTCTGAGCAACAGATTCTTTTGGAAGTGCGAAGTTAGGGTTTCTACACTGGGGAAGTCTAAGGTTCGATTTTGGAAGCAAGAAGAGCAAGAAGGCAAGTGAAGGTCTCTTAGGGTTTCCTACTAGCCCTAGGACTCAAAGAAAGGCAAGCGAAGTCAAGGGAAGAGCAGTTAGAGGGAGATCGAAGTCTCCTAGAGAAGAAGCAACAGTTGCTGGGCAACAAAATTTCAGATTTATTGGGAGGTCGAAGATATTGCAGCTGGAGGCCAAGGAAGACTTGATCTTAGAGGGTATTTGTCTGAGTCTAGGTCATGGTATTCGTCAATTGAAAGATCTGAAAGATAAGAAGAGATTTTCGGGGTTTTCCCCTCAAGAGGAGGGGTTTTGGCCCTGGCTTGTAGCCTATATACTGTGTCACTGTTCTTACTGTCTTGGTAGCTGTATGATGTATTGCACATTGGAATAATAAAGATCAAAGATAATAAGTAGAAAGGTAACACAAATAGTTATCAAGTTAAGAGAATTAACATATACATTGCCCTATTGAATTCTCAACACCCCTAGGGGGAAGTAACATTTCCTTGGTCCACCCTTCAATTGATAGGTGTTAGTGTATAATAAGGTCGTAATGGAGGGGAGAAGACATGGTCAAGTGCCATGTTCAAAGGGAGCAGTTGATGGGGGCCTCCACATTCTCAGTGTATAGATATGAGGGGGGAGCATTTGTGGATGCATGAGTTACTGTCTTGGCCTCATTTTTCTACCCCTTGTATTACTGCTCAAGGGTTAGGGCTTGCTCTATATGATTTAGTAGTTTTATCACCCCTTTAAGATGAGTTAGCTTATTGCTCATCAGGGTTGGGACATGCAAGGGTTCCTTTTTGACATAATTCTATATCATGTGCTCAGGAACCAGGTGATGGCCATATGAGGGAGGTAGAGCTCATGCTAGGCTTTTTCCGACATCCTAATCTTTATGTCCCAACCATATTTTGCGTTTTGTTTTTCTTTCCTTCGTTTTATTGTGGCCCTAATATGCTTTTACTTTTTCTTTAGCTGCATCAACCTCCCAAGGCAAAGTTTCTGGGCCTTATTCAAGGTATGTGAACATGTGAGTGCCAAATCCCCAAAAACCAATGACAAGTTGTACCCGGAGATTGGAGGTGAAATATGGGTTTCTTAATGTGGGGTGAAAGGTGTTATGTATGGCATAGGGAAAATGGAACTTGCTATCTCAATCGTGGCTTTCCAAGCCTCTCCTATAACCCATAGGCCCTCAAGGGAGGTCCCATTGGACTAGGGTCAACAATTAAGCCCCTTGGTAAGGGGAGAGAACAAAATTACAGTAAAGGTCTGTCAATCTTCCAGAATCCAGATCACCCTATTATCCATACTAAATGCCCAAAACAAACAAGTATAAGCACTTGATTGCAAAATGATCAAAGTACCTTTTGGACAGCAGCTCACCTTCATCCAAGCATCAATGCCGGATGGTGAGAGGCACATGGCTGATGCAAATGATGGAGGCACATGGCATATCATCTTCTAGTGGTGGCTGGCAGTGGCTGTCTGGCTGTCAAATGTAGGAGAAAAACTTCCTCCTATGGGGTTACCCATTTTGGTGGTTAACACTGTAACAGTGAGCATGGCTCTTCCCTGAATTGCTCTTAGTGTCTTGTATGTGGAAGTTTATTAGTGGTTGGCTTTTGCTGTTTTTCTGGGGTCAAGCTCTATGTAGCTTGCAAGGCTTTTATAGTCTCTGTTGTAGTGCTGGAACTGTGCAAATGCGTTTTTCGGTGCTATTCTATTTTGCTCCCCTTTTTTGCAATATGTTCCCTGCATCTTATTGACCGATAAATTGAAATTTGAAGCATATTTCAAAATGAAAGAGGAAACAAAAAATGAACTACACACATACTCACTTGGTCATAACTATCTTGTAGAATCTGTCAACTGTATATGATAACTGTATGAGTCAAGTAAATTATTAAATTACAATGACAGTGGATACAGAGATGGGACGATTAATTTTATCTGGGCTTTATCGAGTTATAGGATGAAATTTGCAATCAATATTCTCTTGGGAGAGCTATTGAAGAAAAAACAATACTGCACGGCTGCATGTACTCATTCAATGGAGGATGGACAACTAGCAATTCTGAACTAGATTTGTCAAAACACATAGTTCTTGTATCTTAGATACTGTGTTGCTGGGCTAAGACCAGTGTTTTTAAAACCGGAACCGGTGACCGGACCGGTCCACCTAATGAACCGGTTTACCGACCGGAACCGGTCTAACCGGGACTGGTTTGGTCTAAACGAACCGGTTTTAAAAAATACATTAAATAATTAATTTTTAATGAAACAAAACTATTTTTAAGATGTAAAACCATGATTCCAAGCCAATAGAGACAAAATATGCAAAGTTTGCTCATTTATATACCATGCAAAGGTGATTATATCAAAATGGCACCGAGTGCAATACATATCATCGACAAAATAGCAAAATACATGAGAAATGAGGCTCTAAATGGCCTATAAAGTCCAAAAACAATGCTGCAAGCTATGAGGCCATTAGCCTACTACAAGTCTACAGTGTACACATGATCAATCATCAAGTCCATCAGCACTACTAGACACAGGATCATCATCAGGAGCTAGATAGACATCATTTGGTTCAGAGTCTGAGGATGCCTCAGCCTGATCTGCAACCTCAGTATCAATGCCACCAATGACATCAAGGAGAGTACACAAGAATTTGCTCAACAATAAGCTCAGTTATGTATGATGTACATTACTACATCCAACATTTAGCAGGTAAACCTGGAAGGTAGTACAAGACTCCCCAAGTCTAAAGATATGCAGACTAAGTCTGCAGGGGTCTTCAGTTTCCTTTACAATCAATCAATTCACACATTCATTGCTGCTCTATGACTGCTGCCTACTGCTATTCTCACTGCATCTTCCTTTTGCACTTCCTGCTCCCTCTATGCAACTGTTCACTGCTCCCACTGATCCAACTGTCCACTAACACTGCTGTCACTTGCTTACTCGTAATACCAGGTTACTGCCATCAAGAGGATTACTGTGTCATTGCCACTTTCACTGTCCATACTACAGATCTGAAACACTGTAATATCATAGGCAGATAATCCTTCGAATTTGAGAGCAGAAACTAGCATTTCACAATCCAATTTTAACATTTGCTGAGGAACCAAGCTAAGGCCAAGAGGTAAAAACTAACCAGCATAACAGCTGACCAGGTATTCAAAAATGTTAACTATGGTAAAACCTGCTTTGCATGCACCTAGATCCCCAAGCATTTAGCTGTCCAACCATAGCAGCTGTTATCAACAATGCGGAGTATAAATACTCTCAAGTAACAAGAAAAGAATATTGGGAACAATATTTACCTGTGACAATGTGAAAATAATATTTATGCTTGCTGCGAAGACGACATAGTTATCAGAGTAAAACACTACTTAACATATATACTATAGGACAGGTGGCACTGAACTAATTTTATGCATTACATAATTTCAATGGATCGACGGAATTTATCTTGCTTCCCTTGAGCACACCTCATCAATCTCAGCTTCATGAAGAAAGATGGTTTCTACAGTAAGCACAGAATTCACAGAGCTGAGTTCCAATATTCATCCATCTCAACCAGGTGTCAGGTACTGACCCCTACTTTAAGAATGCCACAACACAATCCTCAAAAATGCTGCTTCACAGAACAACTTAACTACTAACAAGAAGATAAACAGAATAAGGAAAAATAGTAAGGCACAAACTAAGATCAATGTTCATTCGCCTAATAAGAAGGGCATCAATACAGCTTTCTTGTGTGGCGGTAAGTAACACCATATAAAGGTAAATAGGCAATATCGAAGTCAAGACATGCAATATATTCACTGCTGCAATTATGTGGTTTGAAGACTAGCACATAGCTAAAAGTATTCCCACCAACTAGCAATGATCCTGTTGGGCACATTTAATAGAAACATGTAATATAAGACAATAATGAATGGAACTTTATTCCAGAATCCAAATTTCATGTGGAACTGAGAGGAATTTGTGTGTAATACAATGACTGTATCTTCAGAACAACCCACCCTACACAACATTATTTCTGGGTGTCCAAACAAAAGCATGCATAAACTAAATCACATAGGTGTATGCATCAAAGTTTTAAAAACCGTTTAGATAAGTCACAGGTCACAAGTTGTGCCTAAAACCGGCCGGTTTAGGACAAAACCGGCCGGTTTTGTCCTAAACCGGCCGGTTTTTACCGGTTAGGTCAAAAAATCGGGCAAGTGATGGGTTAAACCGGGTTTTTAGGCCGGTTCCGACCGGCCAGCTAGCTAACCGGCCGGTTTGACCGGTTACCGGTTTTTCAAAACGGTTTTTAAAACTATGGCTAAGACCTGACTGGTACCTTCCATCTGACTGAGAGGTTTCCCCCTCTAAATATGCAAAATTATTAAATAAAACAAGAAAAAATGGAGAAGAGAAGAATAATAAAAAAGACCTACAAAAGGCCTCTTCCAATGTAAGTTTAAAAGAGATGAATGCCAATATTTATAAATGAGGAGCAGAATTCAGCAGTAAACATGCAGCAAAAAAAATAATCAAACTGGAGACCAAAACATTTAAGTGATAAAGCTTGTATGCTTTCATCCAGCTTAGGAATTCTCCCTTGAAAGTTCCAGCATCATTGTTGAAGTATGGATGGTTGAAGAAGTCATTACTTAACCATTTTATGTGAAGGAGAGGTCATTTTTGAATGACATTGTATTAGATATGTAGCTTTTATCAACTTGTATCATATTGAGTATAATTCATTAGTGTTGTGTATCACCTAGTTCATGCCATGGATAATGCTCGTCTATTAATCTTTCATGGTTCCTACTTCTAACTTTTGCCATATTAGTGCAGCGCACGACCACGTTCCTGTGAAATCTGTGCAACCATTTTAAAAAGGGTCATTAGAAAAACATGTTGTACATGATCTGGTGGTAGTTTATTTATTGTACTCGGACAAGTTCTCTTCCTGCTTGGGTGGGAGATGGCATAAGGTAGGGTGGTGTAGTTGGTAGAAATCTTCAAGGATAATGCATTACATATATGACTAGAAAAGAATGTCTGTTAGTGTTCTTATCTTCCATAAATGAATATTGCCTTTATCAGTGAATATAATCGTTTTATATAATCTGGGAAGCTGTGGATCACAGCCATTTATAATTAGGAAATTAGTTCAGAGGTAAATGTTTGAAAGCAATTTTGGAAAAAAAATTGTGCGAACAGGAAAACATGTTGGAAGAATGGTGTGGTAGTTTTTTCTGACTTTATATGAATTTTCAATTGACAGATGACAGGTTTTTCCCAGGAAAACACTTGTGAGAGAAACATTTTGAAGTCTGGATAGCTTCTTAGGCTGATTAATTAGATACAGTGTTACAATAATATTCTGTTTCAATCTATTTGTAGAGATTGTAATCATCTTCACTTGTTTTGACATGCTATTATCCTTTATCAGTTATTATTTCCAATTTGGGTCAGAACTTGTTTAAGGTTAAGAAAATCTCAAATGTGCTTTGCCAGAATACTAGAATAGCTTTGAGGGTCCTTATGTTTTCTTTTCCATACATGCTGGAGAAACTACAGACAAATCCATGCATATTAGATTCAGTCCAAGATTTACAAGATCCATAGAGCAACATTCTCTGTATATAATCTGAGTGTGTATGTACACCCCTCAAATTTTCCAAATTCATTAATCCCATTGAGAAAGATAACTTACTTTATGCTTATCTAGTGATCTTGGTTGTTGAGACTGCCTTCAAGAATCATTGTATATGTTTTATCTATTTGGGTGAAATGTGTTGTACGTTTTTTAATACCATTTTTTGTATTTGCTAGTACCTGTGAGATTTAATGTTTGGCTTTCTGTTTGAACTTTCAGGCTGTCAAAGACTTAACTAAAGCTCTTGAATTTGACCCGAATTCATCTGACATCCTACATGAAAGGGGTAAATTGCTTCTTCTTTCAAACAATATGCACTCGATTGATAGAAAAACTGCTTTAAAAAAGAATCCAGTTTCCTGGTCAAATGTTGATACGTTTTTAGCTTGTTTGTGCATGGAAGGGCAAAATACATGTGTTTGTTTTTTCCTTTCTTGTTCATCGTGCCTTTCTTTAATATTTGATTTTGGATGCTATTTATGGAGAACTAGATTTTTTGTCTTTTTTCTTTTTTGGAATGGGTAGATGGTTTAAGGATGACGTGGTCTTTCAGATTTACGTATTGATTCCTTAATTATTAATCTTTGACAGTTGGCTCTAGACTTGACTTCCTTTTTCTGTACAACCATACCTAATACAAATGTAGATTGTTTATTCAAAATATTCTTGTCAATATCTGTAATTTTAGTTCACTTAAAACAGCACTGGCAGGCTAAATGTTTATGTATTGAAAGATAATTTCCCTGCTTTTTGCGGTAATATAGAGTGACGCAGTTAACTAATTGGATTTGTATGGCTCAGCTATGGAAATGAGGTTCTTTCCGATCCCCTGGAAAAATAAAGCAGCACTAGCTATGTAACAAATAAAATATATAAATAATATAAATATAATGTAAATGATAATAATCATAATTAATTATTAGTTAAGTAGTAATTAGGTTGAAGAGGCATGTCTAATAAGACATGACTCTTCATGAAGAGACACTTGCTTGGTATATAAGCAAGCCTCTCGTTCTCATTGTAATTCATCATCATTCTTATTTTTATTCACATATTTAATATAATATTTATATCTTTAATGGATAATTTGATATTCCAAGTCTTTTGGAGTAATTAATCTTAAGAAGGAACTTTGTTCGCTTCATGTGGTATCAGAGTCACGTTGGCTGATCACCAGGCCTTTGGCTATCAACCTATCATCAACTTCGTTGCTGTCATAATTGAAGCAAGTTTTACATTTTACATTTTACGTGGAGAACATTAACCGAGGTTTTAGAAACAACCCATGGTAATAGCCCATGGTATTTTATAAGTTAAAGAGAAAACAGGGATACAAAAACTCTTACGTGAAAGGTAAATATTACTTTTTACTTAAAAAGTATTGTGAACATCTTGACCGTGTCATATGAAAAGACGTGACCTTTATATTAAGTGGGGTGACATTAAAAAGTTATCAAGGGAGTAATTAAGTATATAAAAAAGGGACCAATTTATTATTAAAAAAAAAGTGAAACTATTATTATTTTAAGATAATAAAGTTATTTTGAAAAGGGGTCTTAATATAAAGAAATACATACATATATAGAGGGCAACAATATAAAGGAGTATTTTTTTTTAATAAAAGGGTATTCAAGTTTTTAATAATCCACATTAAGGAAGAATATTGGAAATATATATATATATATATAAAGGGTATTCAAGTTTTTAACAATTCACATTAAGGGAGAATATTGGAAATATATATATATATATATATATATATATATGTATATATATAAATGGAGATAAAATAAGTTATTAAAAAAAAATTCCATGCAAAGTTAAAATGATGAAGGAAGAAAGGTTTTCCTATAATGATCTTTCAGTTACAGATCATAGAGTAATTACATTAAAATGAAATATCCAAGGAAGAGAAGTTAATGTTGCCATCAACCCAAACAATGATAAAAATTATATCAACATCAACTTGGCAAATCAACTATTAATTCCAGAGCTAAGCGTTAGTGTAAAGAAAAATATTTTTGACCAAAACAAGTATAAAATTAGTGATCTACAAATGATAATAGGTCATTATGACTACATATCTCAATTTCATGTTGTAAGGACGGATAGAAACACTGACATCATACGCGGTCAACCTTGGTTTAAGGATTTGGGTACATTCATGTTAAACATAAAGAAACAAGTTTTGACGTTTCCTTATAAAGGGAAGATGGTTATGTTTCGAGACATAACAAGTAAATCAAAATCAATAAAATCTTCATTAGAAGACCTTAAGGATATCTTAGATTTGATGTTTCAAGATAACGAAAAAACTATATCAAAGAAGCAAAAAGAGCTTGAAGAAGTCATCTGCAACATAGACAAAGAAATTTTGCGCCTAAGAGATCACCGAGAAAAGCTACTCGAACAAGTCAAGAAAGCTAAAGCATCAAAGAAGGAACTCAAGGAGCACTTATCAGAACAAGAAGAGGAAACTTTGCGTTTAAAGAATCTCAATAAAAATTTATTAGAACAAATTAGAGATCTAAAAGATGAAAATTTTAAAATTCAAAACACTGAAAATAAGGTTGATGAATCAAAAACCAAAGAACTTTTACGTATGAGAAACCATAATCAAAGTCTGCTCAATCAAACTAAGAAACTTAAGGAGGATAAGAAAGCATTAAAAGATAAGTTGGAACAAGTCACTCAAGAAGAAGTATCAAAATCACCAATTACAACAATTTAAGTTGAAAATAAGGGAACGAATACCGATCCAGTGAATATGACAACTGAAGAAGACAAATCAGTTGAAGAAACGACACACTTAGATGTTGCAGTTCAGACAATGGAAATCCCAAGTGAATGTTTCATAACCAATTCAACAACATCTTCACCAAAAGAAAATCTAAAAACTTTATATCAGCATCCGAATCACGAGAGTAGACAAATCAACCAAGCTACGTATCAGTACCATTCAAACCAAAGACAACACATTAATGTTTCAGAGAATAATGACGTAACATCCATCCAGTCTTACACTGACAAGTCGTTACAAAATTCCATTGATCAGAATACTATACATAAAATTAATCTGGGATGGTCTGATCCCTTCTTAGTGCGACAATTCTGTTTGTCACTAAGAAGATCATATCAGCTTGTATCGACAAAGATCACTGTTCCAAGAGAGAGACTTTCAAAGCCGAAAAAGAGATCAAGCCTTTTTTCATCAACAAGCTTTGAGGACAAAGCTCTTTGAGGAAGGAGGCAATGTAACAAATAAAATATATAAATAATATAAATATGATGTAAATGATAATAATCATAATTAATTATTAGTTAAGTAGTAATTAGGTTGAAGAGGCATGTCTAATAAGACATGACTCTTCATGAAGAGACACTTGCTTGATATATAAGCAAGCCTCTTGTTCTCATTGTAATTCATAATCATTCTTATTCTTATTCACATATTTAATATAATATTTATATCCTTAATGGATAATTTGATATTCCAAGTCTTTTGGAGTAATTAATCTTAAGAAGGAACTTTGTTCGCTTCAAGCTACTGGCATTCAAGTCAGGCAAAATTGGTAAGAACATTAAAGAGCAATTGTATACACTCTGATCCATAACCCAATGGGTGAAGTGAAATTTCCTAATGGCACTAATATTGGATTTCTATTTAAAACCAACAGTATGCCTTGGGGTGATTATTCTGGCCTAGATCCGTTATTAAATATTCAATAGAATAAGAGTTAGGAAATCATTCTCTGAACATTCATACGTAGGGCATTAATACTTTTAGCCAAGTAATAGAACACGGCCCATAGGGTTGCTATGTCCATATCTTGCCTGTCAGACACGACATGCTCTGATATTTCTCAGACACATGTTTGGAGTTGCATGAAATGCTCTACATCTGAAAGTCTATGGTAACTCTCATACTTGATTACATGATGCAAAAATCCAAAATTAGCGTTTATAGATGAGGCCGTACATCGAAGGTTCTAAAATCAGCCTTTCTACATGAGGCTACATGTACTAAAACTGAAATAAAACGTGAGCTAAAGACAATTATTGACTACATATCAGTAATCATAATAATCCACATCTTCATCAACAAAAATAGAACGAGATGCTTGTTCAGCAGAAGCGACGACTCTAGTTGTACTTCAGGTGCCACTTGCATCACCACTAATATCAAGAGCAACAATAGAGAACTCTTAGTCTAAACATTCTGCTTTGGCAGTCCAATCTTTATGAGGTCCACTTCTATATTCTTCACCCTTACGAGACACAAGGTATAGGTTGAATGAACATATACAATCTTCTTAGCCTTCTGTGATCCCAACCTATTGCGCTTCACAGAGCATTTAAGTTTTTAAGGAAACTAGCTTAAAGTAAAATAAAATTTACGAAAAATCTTTAAATAAGTGCTATAGGGCCATAGAAGGGATCCACGACCTTCTTGGCTGCTTAAGTGTGGGCCTAAACTGACTACTTAACTCCCTGAAACACTGCGGTTTTCGGATGAAACAACACCGGCTGTACCATATGGTGTTTCATAATAGTGAAATGTTGTACGGTACAGATGGTGGTGTTTCGGGGATGTTTTGGCATTTCTGTACATTTCTGTTACCAGTACACTGTCCAGGGAGGCATTTCGTGCAACATAGGTTCATACATAGGTAAACAATGTATTTAGATAAGTGATAGAACACGGTCCCTAGGGGTGCTGTGACCTTCTCCTGCATGTTGCATGTGACAAGTTAGGACACATGTCAGTCGTGTTTGGCATGTGTCCTGATTGTAGAAAATCCACGAAATTCTGATCTGCTACTACGAACAATCTGAAATATAATTGTTAATTTTAGGTGTGTTCTATGCTTAGAGCAATTTATTTCAATTTTCACAGTTAGCTCAATATCTTTTCCAGATTAGCAATCACATCAACATTAAAGTAAATTGCAGATAGAAAATAAACATAGATCGCATAAGACAAGCCAAGACAAGAGGACACAAGATGTGGCACTAGCCAGGGACAAACCCCAATGTGGGGAAACCCTTGATCAATTCTTCTTATATGTTCTTCAATAGTTCAACAAAGAGAGAGATATAGTACATATACAACAGAAGTCAACACTTTGACTTATCTGAGTATAGATCATCTCTAAGTAGATGATACATGAGGTAGCTGAACTTAGTTGAAGACATGCTGCTTCCACTGATTCTCCCAGGTGACTCCAACACCATGCATTGTGCTGCACCTCGTCATCATGCTCCACCTCACTGTGCTGCACCATGCTGCACCCATCATCACTTTGTTGGACCTCATTACCATAGTGATGCACCTTATGCTGCACCTTCCTATACTGCAACATCTTGCTGCACTCACCAGCGCTGCCTCATACTGTACCTCACTGCTTGCCACCATGTGCTTGCGGTACCTTGCTTACCGTACTGCTGTCGCATCACAGTTCCTGTCCCAATTGTGCCATGCCATAGCTGCTGTCCCAATTGTATTGCTGCTGTCTTATCACAGCTGCTGTCCCAATTGTGCCATGCCGTAGCTGCTATCCCAATTGTATTGCTGCTGTCCCATCATTGTAACATTGTTGTACATTCCTAAACTGCATCACCATGTTGTTTAGATGATTTTCTATTTGCTGCATTGGTGGGCAGCCTTTAGGTGAGGCCATCAACAGTTCTACCTATTGGCATGCTGCTCCAAGTCTGTTTGTTAGAGCACACTGTTGTATCCTCCATGTTATCCCACAGTCAACCCCATAAGGACTGCGTCCAGCTTCATGACCAGCAGTTAGGGTGAGACTAGATACTTATTGACTGCGGCTAGGGATCTTTAGAACAACAACATAGGACCTGTGTTTAGGCCAATGTTTTCAACATTGGCCGGCTTGGAACCGACTCGGCCGAGTTGGTCTGAGCCAGACCCCAAATTTTTGACTCGGCCTAGGAAACGGTTCAGCCGACTGGGTTAATACCGAGCTGGCTGAGGTTGTCTAACACCCTCGGCCGAGTCCACATTAACTCGGTCGAGTTGGAATAGCGGCCTGTTAACCACGATAAACAACGATTTTTTTTAAATTGTTCTTTTGGGGGACTCTGAGCCAGATTGTATTTTGTCTATTTTGTCTTTGGGGTCCATTCCCCTCTCCTAAACCCTATTTAACCCATCCAACCCCTCTCATTTCCTCACAACCATCTCATGCATTTGAGTGAGAATTTCACTGAGAGTTTATGAGGAGTTGTTGAGTTTTTTTTGGAGCAGCAGTGAGGAGTCTTGGGCAAGCATTGTAGCTGGAGTGAGGAGCTTCTTGGGCAGCCATTTGGAGCAACATTTGCCATTGAGGAGTTGGTTTCTTGGAGCAACCTCGAGGAGGCAGTTTGTGCCTGGAGGTATTTTTTTTCACTTGTAAAAATTTGTTTTTGCTTATTAAATTTTATGTGCAAATCTAGAAATTGAAAAGAGGTTTTTTTGTGAAAGAAATGAACATTGAATCAATGCTTTTTTTGTTTGTTTTCATTTTCAGATTTTTTTCTTTCATTTCCAAGTCAAAAAATGGCACCTAGAGTGAAAGACGCTGCTTGGGCATATGTTGAAATGGTTGATAGTCAAATGCAGTGCAAATTATACCATAGGAAAATTAAGGAAGGTTCTGGGGGCATTAATAGGTTGAAACAACACTTGGCGGGGATTAGAGGCCAAATTACTCCGTGTACCTCACCAAAAATTGGGGAGATTAGGAAGGATTTGTTAGCCAACTTTGAGAAGTTTAAAGAAGATAAGACTAGGCAAAAGGAGTTAGAGGTTGAAATTGGGAGGAAGAGGAATATACAAAAAATGCTAGCTACCAACCCCCATTTTGATTTTGAGGGTTCTTCCTCTATCCCTTGTACTGATGCATCCAACCCTTTTTGATATGTTCCTCCCTCTTTTGAGCGTATTCAAGAAAAGGGAAAGGCTAAAATGAAAAAGGGTGTTATGAATATCAAAAGTTATTTCGCTCCCTCCTCTCCATCAGATGCACATGGTCCTCAAGCTAGTAGAAGTCATATAGAACCCACTTTAGATGACCATTAGAAGAAAGAATTGAGGGAGACTGCTTGTGATTTACATAGCTAGATGGTGGTATGATGCTGATTTCCCCTTCAATGCTTCCTATTCATCATGTTTGATGCCATACATGCTGTTGGAAAAGGCTTCAAAGGCCCTACTATGCATGAGCTAAGGGGGTATCGTTTGCAGAAAGAAATTTCCTCCATTAATGAGTATTTGAAAGATTTCAAGGACTCATGGGCAAGAATAGGATGTACCATCATGTCAGATGGATGGACTGATCAAAGAAACCGTACCATCATAAACTTTCTTATCTTCTACCCATAGGGAACCATGTTTCTAAAATCAGTTGATGCATCTGATAAGGTAAAAGATGGACAATTGTTGTTTTAGCTATTGGATGAGGCTATTGAAGAGCTGGGGGTGGCTAATGTTGTTCAAGTTATCATGGATAATGCCTCGAACTATGTTTTCGCTGGTAAACTGTTAGAGGAAAAACAATGAACCATCTCTTGGACCCCATGTGCTGCACATTGCATAGACCTCATGCTTGAGGATATTGACAAATTAGATTGGGTCAAAAACACTGTAGATCATGCCAAAAGCATAACAAAATTTATCTACAATCATTCATGGATTTTGAGCCTGGTGAGGAAACACACAGGGGGCAGGAATATTATTAGGCCTGCCATTGCTAGATTTGCTACTCATTTTTTGACATTGCAATCTATGCTTTCACAGCATAGAAACTTGCAAAAGATATTTTCCAGTGAAGAATGGAATCAAAGCCAGTGGTCTTACAAACTGGAAGGCAATGAATTGAAAAAGAAAGTTAATGAAGAAATATTTTGGAGAAAGGCAGCAAAGATTATGAAGCTTGTTGAGCCATTAGTTAAGGTGTTGCGGTTGGTGGATGGGGAAAGATTGGCTATGAGCTTCATTTATAAGGCTATGGATCAAACAAAGGAGCAAATAAAGAGGGCATACAAGGATAAAGTGGCTAAGTATGGGCCCATTTGGGCAATCATTGATGAAAGATGGAACAATCAACTCCATCGCCCTATACATGCAGTTGGGGTATTTTTTGAACCTACGGTATCATTATAAAGCTAAGGCGACAGGAGCTTTGAGGGGGGAGGTTAGAGATGGATTGATTGATTGCATTGATCGCATGATCCCATTGGAGTGTGATCAGCTGGAGATACACCGACAGGTCACAACCTTCAGCACTGCCACAGGTAATTTTGGGAAGAACCTAACAAAGATTGCAAGGGAAGCAAATGAGCCAGGTAAACAAAAATTTCAATTTTCAAATTCTTAATACTTATTTTGTTAAATCGTTTATAATTTGAAAGTTGGATATAATTTGTAATTTTGTTGAGCTAACTCATTACACTCCTATGTTTTTCGCAGCACAATGGTGTGAGGCTTTTGGTAGCCATTGTCCTGATTTGCAGAAGTTTGCAATTCGTATTTTGAGTCAAACTTGCAGTGCTACTGGGTGTGAGCGCAATTGGTTTGCCTTTGAGAGGATTCACACAAAGAAGAGAAACCTTTTGGATAAAAAAAGGTTAAATGATCTAGTATATGTCCAATACAACCTCCGGCTCAGGCGCAACCAATTGCTAAACAAAAGACCTAATTCAGATCCCATTGTGTTGGAAGACATTGATCCAACATTAGATTGGGTAGTGGAGAGTCATCCAGTAGAGTTTGGTTTTGATGAGCATATGGATTATGAATTACAGACGATAGCATCACTCGAACATAATGTTCAGTTGAATGTAGATCCTGATCCACTTGTACCAGCCTTAGCCTCAGAGCCAGCAAGTCCTCCAGTTGCAGGCGCTTCCTCAGCTCAGTGACGACAAAAGCGCATATCTCGTCTATCTCAGCTTGCAGCTGCTGCACAACCTACTAGTGCTACCACTTCTACAGTTGCAGTTGGAGATGATGATGAGGAGGAGCCATGGGGCCCCTTGTCTGACTCTAATCCAGAGATTGATCCACATGATCTCAACTCCTCTAGCAATAGCTAGTATTATTGGTCACAGTTTACTTTTGTTGTAGAGGCCATTTCTAGCCTCCTTGGTTATGTGTTTTTGTTTTGATCTCTATATCATGATCATGTATGTATTGGACAATGCACTGGGTGCCATTTTGATATAATGGATATATTCGAGCCTACTTTGATCATATGTTGTCTTCTATCTATATTCTAATGCTGTGTGTTTGGAAACAGGAATGAAAATCTTTAATATTATGTTTTTTTATAAAATAAATAAATATTTAATGTATTTTTTACAACGACCAAGTCATTGAAATTGAGCCGACCGAGTCGAAGTCGGAGTCAGAGTCGACCCTCGGCCAAGTCAGAGTTTTAAAACATTGAGAGATAGTACATATACAACAGAAGTCAACACTTTTACTTATCTAAGTAAGAGCATAGATCATCTCTAAGTAGATGTTACATGAGGTAGCTGAACTTAGTTGAAGACATGCTGCTTCAATTGATTCTTGCAGGTGACTCTGTCACCATGCACAAGACACCTCTACGTAGCCCTAAAACAGTTTGCCCTACCTCGGCCTCCCTTACAACAATTCGGCCCTCCAAAAGACCCATGATTGCTGCGGCTAAGACCTTTTGTTTGACTGCGGTTAGGGCATCCTATAGACAGCTTAGGATCACCCTTGGGACAGTGTATAAATCTCTTCCCTGACTGCGGTTTGATTTCATTAGGGCAACTTATAGGTGTCTGCAATTAGGGCTCTTTCTTTCACTGCGTCTAGGGTTAGATCTCCCCTCTAGGACTGCGGCTAGGGCTTGTTAAGGCCTCCTCCATAGCTGCGTTAAACTTCTTCCATGACAAAGGTAAGGGCTCCTTTAGGTCATCGCTTCCATAGCTTCGCTGGCCTGTCTTCTTTGCTGCGGCTAGGGCAACCTCCTTTCCTCCAATGTCTAGGGCTTCCTCTCCTAGATTCCTCTCCTAGATTTCTGTTCCACTAAAAATCCAAAGCGAGTGGAGAGAAATCAAGAGAGAAGTGTGTGTGAAAAGACTCTCAAGTCATCTCCTTTTATACTAAAACGTTGAGCACATGTGGGTGATATTTAGTTGCTGACCAACCTTGACGAATTGTCTTATAACAGAAATAAATTCATAACTCCATGAATACTTATTTGAATCAGATGATCGTTAGATCAATCCTACACCTCTCAATGCGAGGGATCCAAGAAAAATATCAGCTGTCATATATAAGATAAACCACATGGAGTTTGGCTCTAGTTGCCAATTTTAACAATAATTTCTTTTCATTTAAGCACATAATTTCTCTACCAAACCTTGCAGCAGAATAGGAATAGAAGTAAACAATCACAATAAGACACTATTTTTTTTAGGGAACCCCACCGGGAAGAGCCTCTGCTTGATTGAAAATTTTAATGAAGAAATTAGAGCAATATATCTTATACAAATACAACTTGTTTTAATTTGAAATCAATATGATTTATTTGCTAGTACAAAGCTTGAACCTATCTGCAAGATCCCTGTTTTGCTTGCCTCCTTCAATACTTGCACAAGCTCCTCTTCTGCATTCTTTCTCTCACAAGCTCCACACTTAAACCTGTGCAACGTTCTCACAAACCCATGAGCTCTATTATCTTGTCTCACCAACTCGTGCTCACAAGACAATGATGAAATGGTGCCTTCGTTCCTCCTTATAAACACTCTGATTAGGCTATTACTGGCAAGTTCTATTTGAATAAAATCGAACTTTTGATTGACTAGTTAACAAAAGCTCAATGGTTGTGTTAAATTGTCCTTCCTATAATTTAGGAGCTTGACTCAATCAACTCATTCTTTACCCAAAATAACTCGCACTAGAAGACAATAAACTCGACCTTCTGCTAATTAGCTCTAGTCAACTTCTTCTTGCACTCCTAACTTTTAGGAATTTGCCCTGAATTTTAGGAACTCATACTACATTTTAGGGATTAGCTTCTAACTGATAGGAACTTGTGCATGCTCAAGGAGAAACTCGTTGTGGTTCCTTTGATTAAGACACAAATCAAGGAACCCTTTCTCGCTAACATTTTCAACACTGAAACAGGACGTACCCTAAACATCTATGAAAATAAGACACATACCAAGCACGTGTTGGACATGTGCCCTAGAGGTGTCCCACATGTGTTGTGTAAAAATGAGACATGTGGGTCTCTAGAAAGCGATTTGTCACTTCTATTTTGTCATTTTCATTTGCAGGAAGGAGCTCTGAGGTCTATTGCTGTTCAGTTGAAGGGTAAATTTGATATTTTAAGGGCTTCCAAGTGCTTTCTAAATAGATATGCATACCAAATTTCTTCCTTTTTCCAATAGTAGTGTTTTTTTAAGTGCATTCCACAGAATTCTTGGCTCAATCTGTAAGGGCAACTGGTAAGGGTCAATGGTAAGGTAGGAATGCAACTGTTGGTGTTGCCGGCCCCCCTCCCCCTTAAAAGTTCATCTCTCTTCTAGTGTTCCATCTGTTGCAAGTGCAGCTTCCAATGCTGAAAAATCCTTTGGTGTAGCAAGATAATATGATCAATAAAGGAAATATCTACTGTGGAAGTATGTAACAAGACAGTGGGGGCCCAGGACCAAGTTAGGTGTGGGAGGAATGCTCTTTGGACATGTAATCTTTGCAACGTCTAGTATAAGAGCACCTACTATCGAGTAAAGGGCCATCTGTTGGCCCTTGAATGTGCACTTAGAGCATATAAAGCAGTGAGTGCATCCAAAAGGAAAGAAATTGAAAACGAGGACAATATTGTCTTGGAGAAGGTGGCAACAACAAGTAGTAAAAACAAAAATACAGATCCTCTTCCATTCTTGAGGAAGTCATCTAGCGGATCTGGGAGTGGGACTACAATTTATCTAGCAAGAAATAGGTCAACTCCAAGTGGTGGTTCAGTAAACAAGATATTTCAACAAGAGAGGTAAGAAGAGGTTGACCTTAGTACTTACTATTGGGGTTTTTTTCCCTATAACTTAATTGCATTTAATGTTGCAAACTCTTTGTTTATTGAGATGTGTTGAGCTTTAGTTGAATGAAGTCCCGCTAGGTATGTGCCTCCTAGTGTAGATAAGGTTAGAATCACATTGTTGGTTAACGCAAAGAAGTAGGTGGATAAAATCCTAGAGCCTATAAAATCATTATGGCCCTCATTTAGTGTTAGTATTGTTTTTGGTGGTTGGGCGATTATAGCATGCCATCCGCTCATCAATTTCATGGTCTCTTCCCTCAATGGACTGGTCTTCTTGAAAGCGGTAGGTGTTCTTGGAAAATACAAGGATGCATGATATATGGGTGAGTTGTTCATTAAAGTTTTATAAAATGTAGGTGTTGATTCTTTTGTGCAAATTATTATGGATAACACACTTTGCAAGGTTTTTGGCATAATTGTGGAGGCTAAATTTAACGAACAAAGTTCGTATACGCCGCAGAGTAATCTTCAAAACACATGGAAGACGTAAACATTCATAGTAGGACAAGTAATTGTATATTAAATATTGTATAAGAATTGATATGAGTTGATTATAATGAGGGTGAGGGCCTGCTTATATACCTTAGGCATGTACCTTCACCAACGATTATGTACTTTATGGACACACCTTCAGTATTACAAAGCATCAATGCAAAATAATGGAGAACTTTTGCGTCTAAAAGACCATAGTCAAAAACTATTGGCAAAGGTGAAAACAACCAAAGATGCAAAGAAAAAAGTAAAAGAAAACACCTACAGACATCGTTCTTGCAAGTCATTACCATCCACACGACCATCCTCACTGTTATTTGCACTGTTCCATTGCAGCCCAAGGTGGCCAATTCTTTGAAACGCGAAAATTCAACGACCAACGAAATTGCAGACACTGCCATTTAATAGTTCAGATTGCCATAGCTCTGCAATCAATTTCGCTTGCCGAACTATCTACGCCATACCACTGCTCGGAAGGTTACCATATTTTGGCTATATTCCTACCACCACAATCATCTAACAACGCATCTCATACTTGAAGTCGATTCATTCGATAATTGAAACTGCTTATAGTTCGTACTCTAATTAATCTTGATTGTGAATAAACATAAGGTCACATCTCAATTTGATTGCCATCACGTCTTTTAAATTTTGAGAGAAGTATTATATTTTAAAAAGATATTAAAGGTCTGGTCTCTTCGATTTAGAGCATTATAACTCTCAAAGGAAAAAGGTATATTAAAAAGTATACTTCAAAGAAAAGAAAAAAAAGGGGGTGAAAAGTTATAAAAGGGATACTTTTTAAAAGTTCCCTAAGTTCCAAAGTACAAAGTTACAAAAGAAAGGTATTATTACTTTTATAATAAAAAAAAGAAAAAAAAAAGAAAGATATTATTATATCACCAGAAGGAAAAAGTATTTAAAAAAAGAGAGAAAAAGAAATTAAAATTTTTGAAGGTTTATAAAAAAATAATAATATTTTATTATAGAGGTTGGGAAATGGTTACCTTCAAAACCATAATATTATCTCGAAAAAGGCAATATGGAGTCAAATTATTGAAGAAAAAGGAATGGACTTTAATCCAGAAAAAAGGAAGGAAAATTTTCCTATAAAGGTTTTCGATCCCAGATTACAATTTAATTGCATTAAAAGGGAACATCCAAGGGAAAAAAGTTAATATTGTTATCAATACAAACGCCGACGAAAATTACATAAATATTAATCTGGCGAATCAACTACTAATTTCAGATGCCAATGTAGGTGAAACAATAGATATTTTTGGAAAAAAATATGAAATGAATGATTTAGAAATGACAGTAGATCATTATGAGTATATATCTCAATTTTGTGTTGTAACTTGTAACTGTATATGACAGAGAGGTTGACATAGTTCTTGGTCGACCTTGGTTTAAAGAATTGGGTACGTTCATGTTAAACATAGAGGAATTTGTTTTGGTGTTTTGTCATAAGGGAAATACGATCACATTCCGAGACATGACAATGAAGTCAGAATCAATAATGCCCATATGAGAAGACTTTAAAGATGTTATGAAATTGATGCCCCAAATGAATCAAAACACAATATTAGAAAAACAAAAATATTTGAGGAGGTCATATCCAATAAAAATAAAGAAAATTCTCGTTTAAAAGATCATATTCATAAACTACTTACACAAGTCAAAAAGTGTAAAACTAAGAAGCACAAGTTAGAACAAGAAAATGAAAGCTCTAACAAGAAGCTCAACGAAAGTCTATCAGAGAAAGAAGCAGAAAATTTATGCTTAAAGGACCTTAATGAAGAATTATTAAACAAATCAAGTGTTTAAGAGATGAGAAGCTTGAGTGCCAAAACAAGGTTGAATCGGAAGATGAGGAAGTCATACATCTCAAAAATAATAATCAGAGTCTACTCACTCAAATTAAGAAACTTAAAAATGATAAGAAATCATTGTACACCAAAATAGAATAATTTATCACGAAAGAAGTGTTGAAGTCTTCAGTCCAAGTTGAAGAGAAAGGAATAAATGCTGATCTAGTGAATATTACAACTCAAGAAGTAGACAAGCTAGTTGAAGAAAAGACACTCAGATGTTGCAGTTCAAACTTCAGATGGTGAACATTACAAGTGAAGGTTTTGTAATCAACTCAATAACATCGTCACCTGAAGTAAATCATAATATTGCCATACACATGGTAAAGGAAAGACAAACCAAAATAACTCCTTATCTACATCCGAATCACAAGAATAGACATCTTAATCAATCTACGAATCTGTATCACTTAGAACATAAACAACGAACTTATGTACCAAAGAATGCTGAAGTTTGCACAATTCAGTCCGATGATTACAGTTCGTTACAAATTTCAAGTGATCAAAAGATTCCATAGAAGATTGTTTTAGGATGGTCAAATCCCTCTCAGTTCGACAATTTTGTTTATCACTTAGAGGATCATATCGTTTTGTATCAACAAAGATGACAGTTTCGAGACGAGAAGACATTCGAAACAGAAAAAGAGATCAAGCCTTCTCATCAATAAGCTTTGATGACAACACTTTTTGAAGAGGAAGACAATGTTATGCATAATATATATATATATATATAAATAAATATAAGAATAATAATAAAATAATGTAAATAATGATTAATGATTAATTAACAAGTAGTTAATAATGAAGAGGCATGTCTCTAAGGACATGACCATACGTGAAAATTTACCTGCCTAGGGTATATAAGCATCCCCTCAACCTCATTTGTAATCATCTCACTTGTATTCAAATGTGTTTATATAATATTATTGTCATATCATGGATATTTATATATTTCAGATCTTTTGAAGTAGTTCGATGCGTATATGAACTTTGTTCGTTACATTGGTATCAGAGCGTATGCGAACTTTGTTTGTTATAGAGAGAAAAGGGGCAGGATGCCCGGCTGGACTTCTGATCTTCAAAAATTGCAAGTGTCGTGTCCATTGGGCAATGGGGTCTTTGTTTGCTGCCATGTGCATATGAGTAGGTGACGGGGTGGGGAAGGTGACACATAAAGATGTTGAAGTGGTGGGCATGGGTGACAAAGTGATGGAAAGTAAATTGTTGCTTTTGATGGTTATAGAAGGTGTAAGTGAGTCGCTTAGAAATAGGATGCATGAGGAGGATTGGCAATTCAAAATTAGAGGATTGTCTAAGAGCGAGGGTGAGAGTAAGTAGAAGAGTAAAATATGACAAATAGGAGGAAGATGAAGTGGGAAGGCTGACGTGAAGTAGAAGGTGGAAAGGGGGTAATGGAGATCATGAGTTGTCTTGAGTTGGGTCAGGAAATGTGCTAGAGGCACATTTTTTACTGAAAATATTGTTGAATATGAAGATGAGTAGATAAATGCCTTTTTTCATGTCTATGTATTTCTAGATTATTTCCTAGAAATAATAGGAGGTACCCTTGGTATATTCCCCTACACCAAAATTGTGATGTTTTGATATTGTTTTCAAGTTCTCAGGCAGTAGCTTTTCCTTCTTTATCACCATTGAACTCCTCCGAAATTTTTGAAGGAAGGAGGTTGTTTAGGCTATTGAGTTGTTCCACCATTGATGCTTCTTGTGTGTGTTACCAGTTGGCCTCGTGATTAAGTTCTAATTCTATGGAGAATATTGACGCAACATGGAATTTATTAGTGGAGGACTTTCAATATATAATGGGTCCTTGGCATGTGGTGTTTGCTTCCTCCTAAAGTAACTGTAAGGGCTCATATTCTCTGATTGGTCTAGTGGTCTACAACGGTTGTTTATGCCAACAATTGGACTCGTAACTCCCTTTTCGTCAAATGCAAAGATATTTTGATTTGAGAACATGGTTCTATGTGATGTTAATAGATGTCTAGAGTGTAGTGGGGTGAAGTGGTTCCATTAACATTTTTGTACACACAAACATGTATATTTTTATTTATTTATATATTTTAGTGCATACATGTTTAAAAATGGAGGTTCCAATGAAACTAAGCTTTCATAGTAGGTGTGAAACCTTATGAATTGTTCTTTGGTAAAACTAGTCCTATCGATCCAATTCATGCCTCTTTCCATACCTTTCTGGAAGTCAGAGGAGGTAAACCACAAGTGTGAATTCATTCTTTGTATACATGTTTGGGTGATACAATCCTAGACTGGATTAGACTATGTCAAGCTTCTTTCTTTCTATAACACTGTTGAAATTTCAAAAACTGTGCAATCAGTGCAAGTCTGAAATTTCACATCATTAACTTGAGGTTTCCTGCATCTAATCCCTATTAATTTTTAGTGTTAAGACTGATATGAAATATTTAATTTACAGCAGCAAAATGGTCAATATTTCATTTTACTTCAAGAGAAGAGATACCAAACAAATGCCAACAAGATTCATCCCTTAGCACACACTTTTCCAAGCATCTACCAGATTTGAAAATCATTTTGTTACTAAGATTTTACAGCAGAAAATCTTCTCTGTTATCTCCAAGTTCAAATTATATGTTAAATCACTAACAATTTCAGCACTATGCTATGTCAAATCAGCATGAACAAGTGCTGGAATTACCCAACCAAGAAGACAATGCCAGTTGAAAATAAAATCTGCAATTGCACAATTTTTGATAGCTGAAAATTTCATATATATGTAAAGGAATTGAAGTACATGCACTCACCACACTTTTATCAAAAAACTAGTACAATCTCCAGCTTGCCAAACCCTATCATGGGAAAACCATGAAAACCCTAGTAGTCACCAAAGATCTGTAGGAATCAACATCGACAAGTCCTCTTTAGTTCGAGAAGCTTTTATCACATAAGCTCTCCATGGTGCCATTGTTGTCTTCCTTGGGGTTTGAAAACCTTATCATGTTGCATCACACAAGTACATGGTAAGACAACTCTAGCAGCAGCCTCTAAATCTACATGTCCATCCTAGGGTTTGAGTCCTCAAGATCTAGGATTCGAGTTCTCAAAACCTAGGTCTTCCTCTCTTGTATCAACACAAGCACCATGACCTCCATGGAACATCAAGGATACCATGAGTGATTCTTCCTCCAAGCAAGGCATCACTATGCTTGAGAGTCATCAAGATTATCTCTTCATGATTTTGTCCTTGTCTTAGATGCCACAAGAATAAGACTCAAAAATCTTGGAAGGCATTAGTTATATGCTCCATGTCTTCTGATAGGCTAGAAACCCTAGTGCTACAACAAGAGCCATAATAACCACCATCGTCTTAAATGCTGTGCTATTTTTTAGGGCTTACATGAATAGCACAAGCTCTAGCATCACACAAGTAATATATCCATGAACACTTTCTTTCCATGTCTTTTCCTATTGTTTCCTCATAAACCATAGCGTCTTTATCCTTACAACTTACAAGGCTACTCTCTCCTAGGGTTTCCTCGTGAACCCTAAGTACAATGATGATAATGGATGCAAGGGTTTTCTTCTCCCTTTATATATAGAGTAGGTGACAAAGGTTAACATAATGGGACATGAGTCCATACAAGTAACCAAGAAGGATACCCTAGTTGGTATGCTCTATTATACAATGATGTACATGTGTCAAACTATAGGTTTATCCATTCCCCAAAGTGAAATTCCATCCAAGCATGATCCTCCATGGACTCAATGCCTCTCCTCCAAGATATTGTGCTCTCCAACAAGCTGGTCGTCCATTTCTTCCTCCACAGTGGTTTACTATCCAAGCGTCCTCATACAATGTGTGCCTCCTCTAACTGTATGCCACTCTCATGTGCCCAATACCACTCATGTGTGTGAATGTGGTCACAAAGCTCCCATTCATCTCCTGAAAATATGTCTGTTCGGGTCCATCTCCAACCTCCATGAAGTATGCTTTCCAGCCCAAAAGTCAAGTGTCCAGCTTCCAAGGTATATATCACATGGTCCTAGACTCCTGGGGCTAATTGCCCTCCTACAAATGCCCAATACTGCTCCTCCTAGGTAGGTACCTCCCTTAATCAAGAAATTGACTCCCCATTGTGTGCACCCAATGGGTTATACCTGACTAATTGATCTTTTGGAGAATGTTTTTGTATTTCCTTCCATCAAGTCCCCTTTGTTCCTTATTTTGCTCGTTTTCAGTTCTTGACCATTCAATACATTCAATTTTTTTATTTCTGAATGATTTTATGCAACTTGAACTTTGCTGTAATATTATGAGTTTGTCTGTTTGAAAATTAATGGTTTTTTGAACAGGTTCTATTTGCAATAGTGGCGACAATCTTTGCGATTTTTGAAAACATTAAAAGAATAATTCGTTTAAATAATTTTTTATGTACGTTGAAGGATGATCTGAGTCAGGGTGCTTCAATTGTTCCTATATATTGATCAGGACACATGCTATATACCATGTTTGTGATTCAAAGTTTTAGTAACCAAATTTTTCTTTTCATCACAGTGATGCCAATCTAAAAGTGTGCAGAAATGCTACTGTTATTTCCTTACCATATGGGGCAGGAATGGTCTTCCAAAGTAGGGTAGTATATGGATATAGAGTTGAATATTCTTGTCTCCTAAAATGTGGGATTGTAAGAAGTTTCCTTTCAGTACTCTTTTGTAGACTACTGATCAAGCTTTCCTGGAGAAGCTCATTAACTGCCACAGGCTTGCCTCCAGGCTCAGAATAGTTCAGAATATTTGATTTAAGAAAATCTTAACAGAAACGCACTGTGGCGGGTATGATATTTATTGTATATGTTAATGCAGGTATGGTATTTTTCAAATCCAAGGATTATATAGATGCTGTGGCAGACCTGGATACATGTGTACGGTTGGATAAGGATAATAAGTCTGCGTACAGTTACATGGTAGACTTCAATACTTGTTGATCTAGTAAATCCTGTTTAAAATTTCCATTTAGCAGATGACTCATCTATATTCTTTGAATTCATATGCACACTGAAAGGGATTAGCACTAGTATCTGTTGGGGAATACAAGAGAGCTTTTGAGGCACATGAAAAAGCATTGCAGCTTGATCCAAATTTCAAAGAGGGATGGTGTCATATGGCCCAGGTAACATCCTGATTGTTTTGTCACATTGTTTATTTGATGTCAAGTTCTATCTCAGACGGGCTTGCTACTTTCAGATTTAAATTAGCATGTGTGCGAACTCTGGTGGTGATTGAAGAACCTGAAAAATAGGTCCAAATAAAAAAAAATCTATACATCGATGGGATGGTATGGTTATGGAGAGGAAAACCTTGAAATTTCAAGTGATTTTGATTTGTGCAAAATTAGAATTACTGCTAGTGCTGAAAATAGAGGTACTTGGGGATTGCTTTTCTAGCAGCAGATATGGCTTTCAGGTTTCAAATGATTATGAGCACTTTAATATTTTGTGGTTGTAATGTTCCTAGGGGATTTTTGCCTTTAGGGTTCTATTTGTCTATGGTTTCAAGTTTCAACACCATCTGAAGGGATTTGTAAATCATGACAGAAGTACACATTTATTTACCAATATAACAGTAGGTATCCTTAATGATATAAAACATGTTGAACAGTCATAAGTTCTTCCGTAGACTACTATAGATTAGGGCTAACTATCCAATGAACACCAATCCCAAACAACCAGAACAATTCCCAACTATAATAGTGATATTCAGTAGTACTGGAACCAAATCAAGAGTGCTGGTCCAGAAATAACTTCAATTAACTTACAAAATAATTGTTCTATGTAACCAATGGATTTCAGTCTACAAAAATCTCCACTATGCTAATGATGCCCTGACTGGCTGGGTGTCTGCTGAACTCACGCCCACAGGGATCCAAGCCTCTTGCTACCATCAACAGTCCGCAATATGCCTCTATACAAAATTCGCTGCCACACAAGTCTAGGAGTAGCGCTGACGATAGTCAGCCTGGGCCCTAATCTAAGTTTGACAAAACGGGGAAACAGGTACAAGTTTCCGAAACGGGCACGGGTATGAAATGTGACAATATATATATATATATATAAGGACATTTAAGAAATATGTGCAGTCATAAAGCATATATGATACATTCTAATTTATTACATTATGATTAAATTGTCAATTGTCAATGCATAAACTATAGGTCTCTAAATTTACATCACATTTACTCATGAATGATCACATAATGAAAATAGCAATATCCAAAATTAGTCACGAGAAATTTCTAATTTCTTGTTTCGTGCTTGATTGGGAGTCTCCTCCTACATAGTCGAATGACATTAGTGCTCTTGATTAAATACAAGTTCCATACCCTAGTATTCTACGTGCTCTTGATTATTGGGAGTCTCCCCTGCATAGAGGGCTTGGTTCTCTTGATTAAATACAAGTTCCATACCCTAGTACATGACAAAATTCAATGGAAACATTGCAATCCCCCCAATCCTGAAATCCTGAAAAATAGATAAGTCTGTTGGATTTTGAGTGAGATCTAAAATTCGACTTTCTCCATATGAAATCCAATGAAGGTGAAACCACTCTCAAACATCCTGAGTCATTTCATGGTAATGTTAAAAGAGAATGTCACTTTTACTTTAAGAATTTAACATTACCATGAACTGCATATCAACACTAGGGCCATAGGCTTGAACATTAGGCTGTCCCACTCAAAAAAATCCTCTTTTTTTATAACTTGAGAGGCATCTAGAAGCATCCAGAAGATATTTTGATTGCCCAATAAAAATTAGAAGCGAAAAAAAAATACAAGAAAAAGTCAAGTTAGAAGAGGAAACTCCGTCGTACGGCCTGGAAACTCTATTCCGCCCATATTGGCCACGTTTTCTCATCGAGAAACGGGCCAGTACAGCCGGAAACGCGTTTTGCAGGCCGTACGGTATGAGTTTCCTCGTTTTCGACCGAAAACAAACCCTTCTCCAATGTTTCCTGCAACTTAGGCCCTAATTCTTTTTTTGTTGCAGAAAGATCTAAATTATCTTCTTGAGGAGGGCTGCAGCCCTACAAGGGCCTATCACTAAGTCTCTGTCCTCAAAATGAGCCTCAGACTGGTTTGGTTACTTTGCTGCTCCTTGTTGTGCCTTTAGCTGTCATCAAAATGAGCCTCAGACTTCACTCTTCATTACTGTGCCTTAGCTGTCCTCAAATTGAGCCTAAGACTGGTTTGGTTACTGAGCCTCAGACTGGTCTGGTGACTTTGTTTCTCTTTGCTGTGCCTTTAGATGGGAACGAACTTTGGTTGTATCCTTTGTTAGCATAAACTGTACCCTCACTGCCAATGTTACCAGACTCGGAATCGGCAATAAATCGGCGAGGCAAAAGAGCGAAGAGTTTTAATCAGATCGGGAAAAAATCGGGAAAAAATCGGCAAATTCATTAAATAAAAATATACACATATATTGAATTAAAAAAACCATTTTTCATTAATATTGGGTAAAGGTATGTCCAAACAATGCATAATATCAATAGATGTCCAAAATATCATGAATAAATAAGTATCTCATATATGTTATGAGTCCACACATGATCCAAAGCACCGAGTCTTGAGTCCTTAGAAGCATATGCTTCTAAAAGTTTACAAAAAAGTAAAAAACTGCATACTAATCAGAAAAAAATCAGCAACTAAGAGTCTAAGACTCTCAAGAGTGAGAACTAGAAGCAATTCCTCCCGCTCCTTCGCTTGCTTGACTCTCAAAGTTCTCCAAGTCATGAAGGCTGAAAAGAGGAGGCTCATCTAATTGAACCCATTCTGCCGCATTTGTAGCTTGCAAATCTAACTCTTCAAGGTCAATTGGTGAATGATCAATACCTGTCATTATCATGAGACATTGAAATGTGAATTAAAATTTCACTTTGAAGTTTGAACTTTAAACTTTTAAAGTACGAACTAGATTATGAAACCTTCAAATTCAAGCTCTCGAATCTCACCTTGTATTTGTTTGTTGCGAAGTCGTAGATTGTAATGGACAAATACAAGGTCATTCAAGCGTTTTTGTGTCAATCGGTTGCGCTTCTTAGAATGTATTTTCTCAAACATGCTCCAGTTGCGTTCACAACCTGAAGCACTGCATGCTTGGTTTAAGATTCGAATGGCAAATCTCTTCAAATCTGGCGTATCACTACCAAAGTTTTGCCACCAAAGACCTAGCAAGTGGTAAGGGTTTGTGAGTAGAAGACTAGAAGTACCAAATTAGTAAATAGTAAAAACTTAAAAAGAAAATAAAATTTAATAAAACATTTAACATACAAAATAAAGTTTAAACAAATTTAATGAATTGATGAAGCCTTCAAGCTGGGTACCTGGCAACATCTTTGACCTTTGTCTTATAGCACTGGTATAGGCAAACAATTTAGATGGTGTCCTATAATCTTGTAGTTGGGAAAAGACACGACTTTGTTGTTCTGGATCAGGGAAGCACCTTTCCAAGCATGTCATAAGTCCTCTGCCAACCTCCCCATCCTCATTAAATTTGCTCTTATCATAAAAATATTGTGGGTTTAAGAAGTACCCAGCAGCATGTAAGGGGGAATGCAATTGCCTATCCCAACGTGCATCTATAATGTCCCAAAGAGGCATATACTTTGTCTCATCATCCCCATATCTTCTTTTGATGGCCTCCTTTGCGAGATCCATCGCCTCATAAATGTAACCCATAGCGGGTTTGTCACCGTCAACCATCCTGAAAGTTCAAGCATTCAAATTTAAAGAAATATGAAACATTGTAAATAAAAAGAAGCTTGAAATGAAATTTAAAAAATGAAAAAGTTAAAAGACTAAAAGTACCTGAGAACTCTAACAAGGGACTCCGTCACAGCAATAATCTCTTCAGCATCTTTCCAGAAGCCATCATTAAACACAAGTGCAGCAATTTCGATGCCTTCAGGGGTCTTGGAATGTTTAGATCCCATCCACTCAGGTCCCAAGAACATCCTCTTCAGATTTATCTTTTGCTCAACCACAGATTGCAAAGATATGAAATTTGTTGCAAATCTAGTCACTGCAGGTCGAACAATTTCTTTACCTTCAGTGTATATTCTCATAGTGTTTAGGACAATAGTGTGGTTGTATAGGTATTTGGTTATGGATTTTGCCTTCTCCACAACCTCATCTATCCAATGAAGCTTACCAATGTCCTCAAGCATTAAATCTATGGAATGGGCAGCACAAGAGGTCCAAAAAATAGTGGGGTGCCTCATCTCAAAAAGTCTACCAGCAGCCATATAATTCGCTGCATTATCGGTGACAATTTGTACAACATTTTCTTCTCCCACTTCTTGAACAACTTCCTCCATCATTTCACAGATAAGTTGGGCACTCTTAACCTTATCTGAAGCATCCACTGACTTGAGAAACATTGTGCCTGCGGGACAAGATACAAGGAAATTTATTAAAGTTCTATTCCTCTGATCTGTCCATCCATCACTCATGATGGTGCACCCTGTTTCTACCCATGATGAACGAAACTCAGCTAGCAGAAGCATGACATCTTCAACACTCTCTAACAACATATCTGTCCTAAGGCTCTCTGATGTAGGGGCTTTGAACCCTGGACCTGCATTAGCAATTGCATCAATCATAGCTTGCCAATAAGGACTTCTGGCACAGTGGAAAGGTATGTCAGAATAGAACCAAAAGTTAGCAATGGCCTTCCTTGCCTGAATATGGATATTTTTTTTCCAACCAGTGCCATCCAAGGTAGGTTGGGAACCGGGTTTTGTGCGGGGAGCAAAAAAGGCGTTTATGTTTCCACCTCCAGTGTTCAAGGAAGGAGTTGAAGCACTGGCATGGCTTTGAGGCATGTGTGGAAAACTTGGGAACGGCATTGAGGATTCAACAGATTGAGGTGACATGGGGCTAGTGACAGAAAAAGTATCAACTCCAACATTTCCTATTTCAGCAGTTTGCTTTGCTTTCTTGGCATTATGCTGCTCTAACATTTCAAGGGCCAAGGCTGCTTGGTGTTGGACATTCTCGTCAACCTTGGTGCAAATACCTATATCATGGCCAGGTATTTTTGCAAGGTGGAACTTGAATCTATAAATGCCTCCACTGCATTTTGTTTTGCAAAATTTACAAAGGAGCCTGGGGTCTCCGGGAATCCTGTCACAATAAGCCCAAGCAAAGTCCTTCTCTCTCGGCATTGTTGTTGCTTTGAACTTGTGTTTAATTTGTGGCTTCTGTTAAGAACTTAAGATGAGTCCTCTCGGCATTGTTGTTGCTTTGAACTTGTGTTTAATTTGTGGCTTCTGTTAAGAACTTAAGATGAGTCCTGTGAAAGACAAGAAAAAATCAAATTTAAAAATCATCCAAAAATTTAAAATAGCCTAGCCAGTCTGTAAAGTTGGAATATCTCTTTCAACAAATCATAACACAAGATGACAGGGCTAGTACTGTACTCCAATCTGTAGGAAATTGGAATATCTCCTTCAGGCTTCCACTGTATATGTGTGTTCCATGAAAGTTTGGCCTCAGCTAGACCTGTATGGCAGCTCTGCAGTAAGAAATCTGAAATACAGCAGGAACTATGTCTCAGCCTTTATTAAAAGTAAATAGTACCCACATAACAGACTCCAGACTCTTGACTGTGTTATGGTTAGAATGGTCAATGCTGAAAAAGAAATGGCAATCCAGCATGAGATGGCTTGCAGTATTCAACTTCCGGTTCCTTTGTGTACACTGTAAACCAAAACTAGAATGCATTCATGCAATGATTGAACAGAAGAATCATGCAAAGCTACTGTATTGGGTTAGTGTTTTATTCTACACAGGAGCAGAGGAGACGTCGAGTTATACATCTGTATAAGAACAAGCTAATTTTCCGAGTGCTTTTTTTATTGTCAAATATTTTTTTTATATGGCTGATAGCTTTAGTTTTCCGGGAGGAAAGATGCATACAAAACTACCACTTTTAGGTGTGCTTTATTCCTGTATGAGATCAAGTACGTGTAGAATTAGATGGCTATAACGCTACAGATTTGAACGCATGGTGTTTGATATTGTATTCTTTTTATTTCAGATATCTTCATCGGGCAGGAACTTGTTCAAGCACTGTCTACCCAAATTCTTGTTTCCTGAACTCATTTTTAAGTTTGAACCAGTTGCATGCAATCTAAAGTGGGTCCCCAAAAAGTCTCGGGGGGCATCTGTTACAGGGGTCAACAGCTCCTATTCTATCCAGAATCCACGGATATAGAGGGGAATATCATGCGCAATAATTCACGGGTGTTTCCTCCAACACCTTGGTGAGGGTGTGCAAAAGATGAACTCAGGTCCACACCCATTGTAGATGCGTGCACCCAAGTGCTACTGCACAGTCACAAATGGTTACTGTTTCTGGTGAATTTAACCATAATAATAAAATTAACGATGAATACAGTACTTTCCTCCTCGACTAAAGAATATCAATCACGAAATATATATCCTGTGTAACTTATCACATACATGCGATGTAAAAAGCAGGTCCTCTATAGATTGAAATCACTCACAGGTTCACGTAGGTTCACCGTTCATCAACCACGCAGGTTCGGGCTCACGCAGGTTCACCGTTCAGCGATCGGTCGAATCTCTGCGTCGATACTCGATAGTGAACTGTGTAATCTCCGGCGGCGTCGAAGACTGAATCTCAGTCGATAGCAAACCTGAAATACAAGGCGTCGATAGCGAACTGTGAAGCCCGAAATACCTCGGCCCGATAGCGAACTGTGAAACCCGAAATCCGATTTACCCGCCATTCCGAAACCCGAGAAAAAATAAAACTGGCGGGACTCGCCAAAAAAACGCAGAACCGGCGATTTTTTTCAGAATCGCGAGTCAAACTCGCGTTGACCACGATTCAAAATCGGTCAACGCGAGTTGACTCGGAACGTTTTGAATCGGATCGTTTAGCCGCCGCGTCGATTAAAACTCGCGATTTTGCCGATTTTTTACCGATTCCTGTTTCACTGCTCACTGCCTCTAGAGCATCCTCAGATTTCAGATGAGAAGGTATGATCCTTAATAAGAGAAATGAAATGGCTTTTAATGACGTCCACGAGACTTTGCGGTCTAAGGGACCACACACTATTGCTTTATCCATATTCAGATTTTTTTTCTAGGCTGATTCTACTGTTATGGATCTTGAGTAAGAAATTCGCTGTTTTGTGAAGCCTGGTCTCCTCAAAAAGCTCATGGAGACTGTTCACCTTTAGGCTGCTATCAAACTGACGACAGATCACCTTTAGGCTGCATATACTTTGATAAAATGCCATTCTGTTTCTACCAGCCCTCTGTTGCAAAATATGCAAGTTCGTTCTTCCCAATCTTCTTTAGGGACCACCCATCTACTAGTTTCACATCTTTAGATGATGGGAGCTAGTCCTCAGCTGAGCAATTAAAATTTTAGCTGCCTCCTTGATTGAGGAACTCAAATAATCTTTTACATAATGTTTCCACGTTGGGTTAAATTCTTTGATATAATATGCTTTCTTTTTTCCTACCTGCTTTGTCCACATGGCAATCCTAAATTTTTCCAACACCCACCTTTTTATCTCCTCCTTAGCGCAAGGGAAATCATGCAGATTTATGCCCCATTTGCCTAACCACTTTCTGTTTTGTTTCATCCATGCCTTTTTCCGGCGATTTAGCTCTACTTCAACAACCAATTTGGGACACCGATGCCTAACCATATTTTCAATCTTCTTCAGGGAACTTAGCAAATGAATGATTGTTGACGTCTCAATTGGAAACATACTAGCCTCAGCTAAAAGGATATCATATGGGACCGTTGATTTGATTTTGAGGTTACTTGTGATTAGGTGCTTTTGAATTCTTTCTATTTGTCGCCAGTTGTGGCTTGACATGTTGCTCCCCCATATTTCGCAACCGTAGATGATAACTGGCACCACTAATATACCAAAGAGGGTTTTCTTAGTCTTCCTATCCAATAGTTCTGCCTGTCTACACCTGTTTTGAAGAAGGTAAGAAACTTTCCACCCTCCTTGGATTCTCTTTGATCTACAAGTCTCCCAGCGAAGCCTATCGTGAAAATCAATTCCTAAATACTTGTACTCATCTACAACTTGTCAAATTCCACTTTGGACAGCGTGTTTGATGGATATAATGATTGCACTAAATTCCTCTTTTCGAGAGGACCAAAATCGACCTAAAGATCATCAAATTTGGATAAGGGAAAGTGTACTTATGAAGAAAAGCCCACATATGCACATTTGGATAGGTCGGCCCTCAAGCAAATTGGCACCATGGAAGCCTATAAATACAAGTGACCTCAAGCTCATTTCGACATCTCCAAGCATATTCTTCTTCTCTTCTTCATTGATTGGTTTGACAGGTTTGAGGTTGGGACGACAAAAGAGGTTTGCAAAGGTCTGAAATTACAGGTTCCGAGGCTGGCATCTATTTTAGGGTTTTTGGGTTATAGTCGTTGGCTTGTCATAGGAGAAATTAGACCACAGTCGCTGGCTTGCAGGCTTAAGGGAGCAACTGGAAGCCTTTAGTCGCACGCATAGCTCCTCCTCCATGCAACCGGGAAGTTTGACTGAAATTGACTATTGACCGAAGTTGACCGTGTTGCACAGTTTTTGTCAAAGTTCCAACGAAGCGAAAGTACTAATTTTTCCAACAGGATTGGATCATCTATCAGCAGTTTACGTGTCATTGTAAACCCATTCTGCAAATTATGTAATGCAAGTGATGCTAGTAAGACAGTGAATGTATGTAACAACCTAGGTAAGCCTATTATTTTGGCGAAAGTTTCATCCTAGGAGGTTTTTCGTCGCACTGATTCATTTGTGTTTCTAAACACGGATGGTCGACAAAGTTTTTTACTCCAACCTCACCCCAAAGCTAGTATGGAATTCTTAATCAAAGTCTTAGGTGAATCTTAGCGTTCTAATCGAGTTTTATGTAAAAGTGATTTGAGAATAATTTAAGCTAGTTGTCTAAGTTATTTTCTTACAAATCACTTAGTTTACTAGATTACATTGTGTCGCAGATTGTTGGAATTTCTAAGTCTGACACGTTAGAAACCCTTCATGCACTTTACTGATTTATTCCTACCTACTTGTTCTGTTAATTAACAAGTTATTTACCATGTAAATATTGGAAATAAATACAAGTACATGCTCAACACATTACAGAGCATCAACTGAAGGAAATAGAAACAAGCACACAAGTGACACCGTTGTTTTTGGACTAATGTCCTTGGAAAAACCCAATGTGGGAAAATCGATGCAATTATTTGAGGGTTTAATTTATTAAGTAGTTTCAGAATACAATTTAGGTGCCAAATCTAGCTCACGCAATAGAGAAAAATCTCGGCAGTAGTACCTCTCTACTCGGAAGCAGATATTCTAGCTAAAACCCCAAATAAACACTCCGACAGCTTCATAGCTCCAATGTGCCCTATAAAACCCCAGCGTCAACCTCTCTCTGGCCCAGCGTTAACCTAGTGTCACTCTGGCTTGGCCTGTGTCAGCCTCTGGAGGCACTGCATCAGCCCTCTGGTCCTTTGCGTCACCCATGCTAGCCCTTTGAGATGCTACGCAACTCCTGGCTGGCTCTGCGTGAGCCCTGGCTGGCTCTACGTGAACCCTTGGCTGCTTCTCCGTCCCTCTCTCTGTCTACTGCGCTGATCCTCCCGGTGCTATATCTGCCTCTCTGCTTCTATATTCATTGCCCCTCAGCTGCAACTCTGATCACTCTCTCAACTTTCTTAGCAAACCCAACGCCAGAAAGTCGAAATCTTGATCTCTTGGTGTGTTCTCCAAGTGACCCTCAAGCCTCTTATACTTTTCTCGTTGACGAATCAACGACCGAGATTAAGTCCCTAATGAACGGCTAAGATTAGATCTGGCTGGATCCAAGACTTTTGGACCATTTTAACACAATTTTATATTAATTCACACTAATATTCTAATTTCCCTAAGTTTGAACTTAGGGACTATATTAAAAATATTAATTATTTTAATATCTCCCAAACTGCTTAGAATCTGCCCAAACTCGTTCTAGGTATTGGAGATCTCATGTGCCTTAGCCTCTCCACCAATTTTCATGGCTAGAGCACATCCGATGCTACCTCAAATCAACACTCCCTCTTAGTGAGGACTGTGCTCTAGTAATAGTCCTCACTGAGCATCACTCTGATCATCTGGCATCGGTCCCTGTGCTGATGCTAGGCCTGCTGTCCATCATCTGCACTGCTGCATCCTGTAATGCTACCCATGGCCCTGCTACTACCGCTATTGCATCCCTACTGTAACTCCCTCTACATCCATGTTGCTGCCCATGGCCCTGCCACTGCCATCGTTGCATTTGCATTGCAACCCCTCTCATCTTGCTACATCGTGCTGCCCATAGCACTAGCACTGCTAACTGCTGCACGACAACCCAGTTACTGAGAAGTAAGTAACTGATCTCCCAACCGTGACATCTCTGTCAAGATAGAAACACTCCTGATGCTGAAGCTCCCTCTGTCACTTACAAGTGCTCCCTCTTTGACCTCTATGCTACTGCAACAACTCCATGCATCTCGCACCGTTGCACACCACTCTGTGCCATCCTGCACTAGTGCAACACTCTCGTGCCTCTCGCACTGTTGTAGCCTGCTAGCCTCGCGCGTCCTGGGAATCCTGCACTGTAGCTCCCTCTTTCGCTCCATCCGCATCCGTCTCTACTGACATCGCCAATATTGCTACTCCTCTTTGGGGCTCCCGTAGCAAGGTTTAATCCAAGAGGCTGGGTACCTCAAGGATCTTGCCCCTCATTGCCTGTAGTCCTCCTAACTACAACTCGATGTCTCCCCACTTCTTCTGAAGTGGCACATGAGCACTCATGGCACAATCATCGTCTGTCTCCACTTGCTTCTCTGCCCTTGCTGGCGTTGCCTTGGTCTCGGAGGTCTCTCCCTTACTCTTCTTCCTTGGACACTGGGTTGCATAATGACCCAGCTCCCCATAGTGGAAGCATTTGACCTTGGGGAGGTCCTTCTTCTTCTGTTTCTCTTGCTTTCCCTCGGATGCTAGGGCAACATCCTCCTCCTCCTCCTTGATTCTAATCCCCTTGCCGCTGCTTCTTGCCTTGGTCAGCCTTCTAATCTCTTCTTGGCGAAGAGAAGCCCACATTTCCTCCCAAACTGGAAGGGTTGCCCTACCTAGTATGCTCTGACAAACACCTCCTAGTCTTCTGAGACCGCGTTCAGGGCTGTTCTCACCATTAATTCTTGATTTGACGTTGCCCCTATGGAAGTCAGCTGATCCCAGATCTCCTTCAATCTACTGAGGAATGGGTTGATCTGTTCTCCCTCCTGCATCTGGTATGATCGCCGCTGATTTTCTAGTAGCATCTTTCTCTGCACGGAAGTATGCTGATACAACTTGGTCAGGGCCTCCCACATCTCTTGTGCCGTGTTCTTTTCAGCGATATGTGGTACTATATGATCCTTGACCCCATCAAGGATGATACTCTTAGCCCTCGCCATTGCATCTTTGTACCTTTAGTTATCAGCCGGGTCAACTGGGATAACTATCGTCCTCAAGGCGAAGTGCTTGATACGATTCCTGTCTAGTACGGATAAGACTCTGGCCCAGTGTTGCACGAAGCGCCCCCCCCCGGTTCCAAGCCCCGAAGCGCGTCCCGTACGGAAGCGCCTAGGAAGCTTCGTAGGAAGCGGCGCTTCCGAATTTGGAAGCACCGCTTCCATGCCTCCGAAGCGCGCTTCGTATGGTGCTTCGGGCCTCAGAAGCGCGGTGCTTTGGAGGAGGAAGCGCATGCTTCACGCACGCTTCTGTACGCTTCGGGCAAGCAGGCTGCACGCAAGGGAAAAAGACACTTTTTAAATTTTTTTTTTTTAAGTTATGTTAACTTAGCATTAAGGGGTGGGTTAGGGTGAGGTTAGAGTGAGGTTAAGGTGAGGAATGAAAAGAATAAAGCCCCCATTCATTCCTCATTTTCTCACTTTGAGTTTATGAGAGTTGGAGAAGAGAAGAGAGGAGAGGAGAAGAGAAGAGAGGAAAGGAGAGGAGAAGAGAGGAGAGCTTGGAGGACTGAAGAAGGAGGAGCTAGGAGGAGGAGGAGCTTGGAGCAAGAGCTTGGAGGACTTCATCTACAAGAGCTAAAGAGGTAAGTTCAAACCCCAAACTCCCTTATTTTTTTGACAATTTTTTTGTATTTTTCTCCTCCCTCTCTTACTCTTTCCCATTGTTTCTACTTGCTCCTTTATTTACAGGTTGTCCACCACCTATATCCATATTCCAAAATGGTGTTCTTTTGGCTTCTATGTATCATTCCACTCTTGGTTTTAATGATGGCAAAGATGAATAGGAATAGAAGGGAAGAAACAGAAGAGGACAGTGGTGATGGTCCCAATATGAGTGACCCAATGTATGATGAGGAGGAAGGGTTTGAAGAGGAAGGGGATGAACCTGAAGGGGACACTGAAACACAAGATGGGAAAGCTACATCAACACCCTTGTGGAACTATGTGACCAAACTTGATGGGGGAAAGGGTGGTGGATCTTACAAATTTGTGTGCCCTCATGGTTGTCATGGAGGAAAACCATATTGTGGTTCATATACCCGTCTGAGGAGGCATCTTTGTGGGGTGTTGGACAATGATGAAAAAAAGGGTCCTGTGGGGGTACAAATTTGCCCAAACATTTCAATTGAAGAAAGAAGAAAATACTCCAAATAGAGATGGCTGCACAACAAAAAAACAAGAAACAAAAAACTCATTCTGAATCAAGTGCAACCTCTAAATTTGGTAGTTGCTCATCTCCTCATGGTACTTCTGCAAGCTCTGGAGGTAGAAGAACAATAGGGGATTTCCTTAATGTTGCTGGGAGGGATGATGTGGATGGAAAGATAGTTTGTTTTCTTTGTGCTTGCGGTGTACCATTCAATGTGCTTCGCTCTCCCTATTGGCATGAAATGGTAAAGGCCATCAATGAAGCCCCAGAAGGATACAAGGCCCCCAACTATGAGAAAGCTAGAACAGTGTTATTAGAAAGAGAAAAAGCTAAGGTTCAAAGAGCTTTGACACGTTTTACAAATATTAGAAACCAACATTTGATAAATGTTCTCGGTGTTTCTTCTAGTGGTGCAGTATTTATTACATGTCATGACTCCTCCTTCATCACTGCATCGGCGCAAAACATTGCAGATCTCCTATTGAAATCAATTAAAGATGTTGGTCCGAATAATGTGGTTCAAGTGATCACAGATAATGCAGCGAATTGTAAGGCAGCAGGAAAAATTATTGAGCGTACTCACCCACACATCTTTTGGTCTGGGTGCTTGGTTCACACATTGAACCTTTTGATGCATGATATTGTGAAACACAAAGAATGTGGGTGGATTGCTGAGGTTTACAGGAAAGGGAAGCAACTCATTAAATTCATCACAGGGCATACAGGGGTAAACTACTTCTATGGCACTTACTCCAAGCTGCAGTTGCTTAAAATTGCAAAGACAAGATTTGCTAGTTATTACCTCACCTTTAGGCGGCTAGTGAAGGTGAGACAAGCTTTAACTAATCTGGTGTGTGCTGATTCATGGGATGAAATTAACACTGACATAGATGGTGCTAATGCAGTCAAGGACACTGTTCTTGACAGTTACTTTTGGGGACAGGTTAAATATGTTTTGCAATTCACCAAACCAATTTATTATATGATCAAGTTTGCAGATTTAGATCGACCAGTAATTGGGGAGGCGTATGAGCAAATGGATAGCATGTTGGGGCAGATTAAAGACATTGTTGAGCCTAGAGATACCACCTTGTACAATTATATTCGTGTAGAGGTGGAAAACCGATGGGAAATGCTAAATGTTCCATTGCATGCATTAGCATATGTTTTGACACCTAAATAATATCATCCATCATGGCTTTCAACACCAGCACCTGGGGGGGAAGCATGAGAAAACCACACCAAGACCATGAGGTTCACAAAAAATATATGGCTGCATTGAGTAAATTAATCCCTGATGAGGAGGAGGCTGCATTGATACGGAGACAGGTGAGCAACTATACGCTCAACACTGGTCCATTTGGGGGCATGCATGCAATTAAAGATCGAGAGACTTTTTCTGCTCTTGAGTGGTGGAACATGCATGGAGGGGGTACTCCACTTCTACGGAGTTTGGCATTGCGGGTGCTATCACAGGTGGTAAGCACTTCTTCTGCAGAGAGGTGTTGGAGCTCTTATTCTTTCATGCACAGTGTTAAAAGGAACAGGTTGAGTTTAGACCGGGTAGAGAGCTTGGTTTATGTTCATTACAACTTGCGATTGTTGTCCCATTACTGTGAAGATGCAAAGTCTAATAAAGACTTGTTGATTTGGGACAAGAATCCAGAGGAGCCCAATTTAGAGGATGGAGTGTTGCGATTAGAGCAATTAGAGGATGCTCTTATCCAGGTCTGTCCATTGTGGTATGAATTTTCCAATTTTCCCTTATAAAGCATTTCTCTAATTCATGTTTTTAATTTTTTTGTTAACTAGTGTTTTTTTTTGCATGAATTTTTTGAGCGATTCCAGGATGATGATGATCGTGTTGATATGCCACCCCCACCCCCATTTGGTCCCTTGGTTCCTACTCCTAGGTTCCATGGTTCAACACCAACAGCAGGGGGTTCTTCTTCATCAATTTTAGTGTCACGACTTCCACAGGCACCATCTTCTTCATTGCCACCACGTGGAGGCCCGCCGCCACGTTCCATTCGTGGTGGAAGGAGGAGAGATTAGTAGATATATTCACAATCTACTACTTTTTGTCATAGATTACTCATTAGACTTGTAGACTTGTGAATTTGAATTTTGAACCTTTTTGGCTTGGCATTGACCAAGTGACATATTTTGAAAACATTATTATTTGAATTTTGGAAATGACAAATGTTGACAGTTGCTCACTTGCTAGATAAATCATAATATGCTCTATGTTTTATGTTTTATAATATGCTTAAATGTTTTATGTTTTATAATATGCTTAAAAATTTGATGTATATTCGTAATAGCTAGAATATAGATGATTGTTGTACATACTAGTAACTACAATGGAATCATGGATGCCATATCTATCTTTCTACAATTAATTTGGTATTTGGGATGTTTGTTTTGAGTATAAATGCAAAAAAATAAAATATATATATATATATATATAGCAGACGCTTCCGCGGACGCTTCGCTTCCTAGATTTTTGGAAAATGATGCTTCGGCGTCTCCGCTTCCAAAAAATGCTTCCGCTTTGCTCCCGCTTCGTGCAACATTGCTCTGGCCTTCCAAACTAAGAAGTTTGAGGCTTCGTCCAGCCTGTCCTAGTCTCTTACTCCGTGTAGTGCCATTTCGCTGCTCTACTTCCTTCTTGGAAGTTCTTGGTATGACTCCTCTGAGCTTCGATTTCCCTCGTGGAAACCCTTCTGCCAATGTTGAGATGCCCTTCTCCAATCGTCTGTGCAACTGCAACACTGATCTAGATTCCTTGGCTAGAAATCCACCTCGACAATAACTCCCTCTACCTTGGACTTGCCCTGTTAGGTACTGTTCTGACTACAGTACCCCACCAGCTCCACTCTGCAACTTACCACAGCCTCCTAAACCCCAACAAACTGAAGGTTAGAGCTCCTAGGCTCTGCGCAATCCCGGCACCAACAAATCAGCGTCATCAGCCAACTACGTTAGCCCTCTTGGCCTCTGCGTGGCTGTACATGAGCCTGTCTTTGCCTCCCTTGGCCTCTGCGTAGCCTTTTCTTGGCTCAATCTTGATGATGCAAGCACTCTGTCACCCCGTCCTTGTTCCTACTCTGCTAGGAACAACTTTTGTAACTCGGGACAACTATTTTCTGCTGTTGCTACTTTGCTCGGATGATGTCCTTAGTTCTCCTGTGATCTGCAATCACGCTCTAATACCATGTTGGAATTTCTAAGTCTGACACGTTAGAAACCCTTCATGCACTTTACTGATTTATTCCTAACTACTTGTTCTATTAATTAACAAGTTGTTTACCATGTAAATACTGGAAATAAATACAAGTATATGCTCAACACATTACAAATCATCAACTGAAGGAAATAAAAACAAGCACACAAGTGACACTGTTGTTTTTGGACTAATGTCCCTAGAAAAATCCAATGCGGGAAAACCAATGCAACTATTTGAGGGTTTAATTTATTAAGCAGTTTCAGAATACAATCTGGGTGCCAAATTTGGCTCACCCAACAAAGAAAAATCTCGGCAGTAGTACCTCTCTACTTGGAAGCAGATATTTCGGCTGAAACGCCGGATAAACACTCCGACAGCTTCACAGCTCCAATCTGCCCCATGAAACCCCAACGTTAGCCTCTAGGGACTGCGTCAGCCTCTCTCTGAACTAGCGTTAGCCCAACATCACTTTGGCTTGGCATGCGCCAGCCTCTAGAGGCACTGCGTCAATCCTTTGGCCCTCTGCGTCACCCACGCTGGCCCTCTAAGGCACTGCACAACTCCTAGCTGCTTATGCGTGAGCCATGGTTGGCTCTGCATGAACCCTTGGCTGCTTTTGTGTCCCTCTCTCCGGCTATTGTGTTGATCCTCTTGGTGCTATCTCTGCCTCTCTGCTTCTGTATTCACTGCGCCTCAGCTGCAACTCTGATTACTCTCTCAACTTTCTCAACAAACCCAGCCTCAAAAAGTTGAAATCTTGATCTCTTGGTGTGTTCTCCAAGTGACCCTCAAGCCTCTTCTTATACTTTTTTTGTTGACAGATCAACTGAGATTAAGTCCCTAATCAATGGGTGAGATTAGATCTGGCTTGATCCATGACTTTGGACCGTTCTAACTCAGTTTTATATTACTTCACATTAATATTTTAATTTCCCTAAGTTTAGATTTTTAGGGACTACATTAAAAATATTAATTATTTTAATATCTCCCAAACTGTTTAGAATCTACTCAAACCCTTTCTGGGTATTGGAGATCTCATGTGCCTTAGTCTCTCCATGAATTTTTGTGGCTAGAGCACATTCGATGCTACCCCAAATCAACACAGATTGGGTATGTCATTTGAGGGTCTAAGCCGAATGGGTATCCCACTTTTAGGGATGAAAAGTAAAAAATATTACATAAAACATATTTGAATGCATGGTCCCTCATACCCAGACACCATGGTCAAAATATTAGAGGGTGGAAAAACATTAAATCCCCTCGTGTCAATTAATTAATTTTTTTGGCAAAAATAATTACAATTCTAAGCCAGAAATATAAGTATTAGAGTCAATTAAATTCTCCAAGTGGAAAAATTCGTGGGTCTTAAAAGAATTAATTTTTGGAGGTCCTCCACAAAGAGAATATTGGATATTTCAAGAAAAATTAGACCCTTGGACCTTGGTGGTTAAGTCAAAGTCAAATTTTTGAGGAAATTAGCTCAAGATAATTAATTTTGAGCTAATAAAAATAGAATTAAATGAGACATTTGAAAATTCCTCAAAAAATAAAAATTCAACGGTTAAAATTAAAAAATGATCAAGTATTTTTTGACGACTGAGATTATCTTGACAAGGATCAAACAAACTAGCCGTTATTTTTCCACTGGGAGGACTTATCTATAAATTAGAGAATCATTTGAGTCTCTGGCCATTTGATTTTTGGCTAAGAAATTGTTGCTGAAGCATTGATGTAATACTGTTGTCTCACTAGGGATTTTTATTTCTATCATAATAAAGACTTTGGGGTGCAGTTCAAGGTGTTCAATGTTCGTTGATTTGTGGTATGCACTGGCTACGGACTTTCCTATGTTGTGTTGGTAAATGATAAAAATCGTTTTTCATTAGATGTGGATAAATTCACGATATTGATAGTTTTGGACTAATTTTAGATGATTTGGTTTGCCATATGATTAACATATTTTCTTAAGATGTATACATAGTGTTTGTAGGTACCTTAGTCCTTGGTCTCCAATATCACAAAATATAGGCATTAACCAACTTTGTTTGGATCCCAAATATTTATGTGATTGATTTAATCTTTGCTAAGGCTATAGTGTGCATTGGGTTTCTGAAGTATTTTTCAATGTCGCGAACATCGTGATAGGGATTAAATAGGCGAGGGGAAAAAATTGGAAAATTGGGAAAAAACCGGTAAAAATCGGGAAAAAATCAGCAAATACAAAAATATTCATTTTTTTCAAATATTTTAATATCTAAAGCATCTACAATATAAAATAAATGCATTGACACATAAATATGATAAAAGAACTAATATATAAGATGTGTAATATCATTTCTAGTGCTACATCACAAATAACAACGAATCATGTCCTAAATAGTAAGTCGTGACTCCTGGGTCTCAACTTAGCCTCAAAATATCAACAAAAAATATAATGTTGTGTCTCATATCATGAGTCATAATGTCATATATAATGAAATGAACCAAATAATTGATACTACTGATTTCCTCTTCCCCTCTTGTGGGAAAATGCAATAGCTTTCTCTTTAGATGTAGATGCCAGTGGAGTTGTCAGTGGACTCTGCTGTGCTCTAGAAACTGAAGAACTAGGAGCTACTGGAGGTAGACCACGTCCTCTATTGGTGACAGGGGTAGCCTGGGTAGGTGGTGTCACCTCCTCCTGTTGCTTGTTGTTGTCTTCCTGCTCCCCTCTACCCCCTCCACCCTCCACTCTTGCTCTAACCAATCATCGACAGACTCCATGAGAGGCCTCTTGGCCTCAACCCTCCATGCAACAGTGGTGTCAATCCCATCTAATGAGATGGCCTCCATATTAGGTGTCCTCTCAAGTTGCCTCACCCACAATCGAAGATTGTAGTAGATGTAGACCATGTCATTAAGCCACTAGGAAATACTAATTATAAAAAAATATTATTTAATGAATTCAAAAAATTATTTGGAAATTTGGAATATTTTAAATTTTAAGTTAAACTTGTTGCGCTTCTTGGTGTGTATTTTTTCAAGTACACTCTAGTTGCGCTCGCATCCTGAAGAGCTACAATTTTGGTTGAGGATTCGAATGGAAAGCTTTCGCAGATGGGATACTTTGGCACCATAGCTTCTCCACCATGCTTCTACAACAAAATTACAGATAAGATAAACATAAGAAAAAAATGAAATTTGAAAGTTGAAGCAAAGTATGAAGTTATGAATTTGAAGAGACAATGGAATTTGAAACAAACTAAAAAATACCTGGCATTTTAGTCTTCCTATCAACCGCAACCATTTCAATGCTAAATGTGTATTAATTTTATGTATGTTCTATGCTTAGAGCAATTTATTTCAATTTTCATAATTAGCTCAATATCTTTTCCAGATTAGCAATCACATTAGCATAATAATAAATTGCAGATAGAATATAAACACAAATAGCAGAAGACAAGCCAATACAAGAGGACACAAGATGTGGCGCTAGCCAGGGACAAACCCCAATGTGGGGAAACCCTTGATCAATTCTTTTTATATGTTCTCAATAGTTCAACAGAGAGAGAGAGATAGTACATTTACAATAGAAGTCAACACTTTGACTTACCTAAATAAGAGCATAGAACATCTCTAAGAAGATGATGCATGAGGTAGCTGAACTCAGTTGAAGACATGCTACTTCAACTGATTTTCCAAGGTGACTCCATCGCCTTGCTGCACCTATCATTGTGCTGCTCGTCATCCTGCACCTCATTGTGATGCACCATGCTGCACCCATCATCACTATGTTGCATCTCATCATGCTTCACTAGTCATGAATGTACCCATTGCTGTGCTTAATGTATACTGCAAAGTATCATTACGCTGCACCACTGTCATCAAGCTGCTCTTCGTCACATGCTCCCATCACTGTGTTGCACGCGATCATTATGCAACACTATACTGTTGTCTCTAACACCATGCTGCATCCGATAGCTGCATCTAGATATGTAGCTGCATCCATAATTGCTTGTTGTCCCGTGTACTCTGCTCCAACAAGCACTGTCCTTGTTGTCCCATTTACCATGCTCCACCAAGCATCATAGCCTAGTTGTCCCAATGTGTTTGCAGCACCATGCTTGCCACCATGTGCTTGCTGTTGCTGCTGTCCCATTGTGTTATCGTTGCACAATGTCATTGCTGTCCTATTTACCATGATGTTGTCCCTTGCAACACCATGCTGTTGTCCCTTGTAGCTCCATACTTGCCAATGCTGTCCTAATTGTATTGCTGCTGTTCCAGTTGTATCGCTGTCGCTGCTGTACCTAAAGTGCATGCTTCAGCTCATTGTTCTACTATCCTTTAACTGTTGCAATCTTGGACTGGTTAGGGTACTTAAACATAGTCCCTGACAACCCTTCAATCTGCCCAGAAGTGTCCTCCTTTACTGTGGCTGCCCTTTTAAGAGGGGAGGAGACCCTACGCTACAATTTCTGGGCAGTCTAGCCCTCATCAACAACTTCGGCCTACCTCCTTTTGCTGCGGCTTGCTACATCAAGCCTCTTCTTAACTGCGACAACCCTTCCAAGAGTCTGCACTCCTCCAAACGACCCTAAAACAATCCTTATGGTTGCGGCATGACAACAAGGGAACTCGGCCCCTTCTCCAGCACTTTGGACCCTTGAAAAACCCTTCAAACAGTCCTTGAATTCTTCGTTGGTCTTGCCTCCTTTGCTGCAGCCCAAAACAAACTTCTTCTCCTTTCCAACGAGCTGCTCTCCAAGGTATGCGTTGCACTTGATTGGATTGCGTCTAGGGAATCCTTAGGACTGTGGCTAAGGCTTCCTTAGAACTTTGTTTAGGGCTTCTTAGAACTGCATTAGGGCAGCATAGAGGTTCCTTCCATGGCTGAGATCTGATTTCCATTAGGGCTTCCTCTCCTAGATTTCTTTTCCACTAAAACCCAAAGCGAGTGGAGAGAAATCAAAAGAGAAGTGTGTGTGAAATGAATCTCAAGGCATCTCCTTTTATACTAAAACATTGAGCACATGTGGGGTTTATTTGGTTGTTGGCCGACCTTGATGAATTGTCTTATAACACAAATAAATTCATAACTCCATGAATACTTATCGGAATCTGATGATATTTAAATCAATCCTACACCTCTCGATGAGAGGGATCCAAGAAAAATATCAGCTGCCATAAATAAGATGACCCACATGGAGTTTGGCCCTAGTTGCCAATTTTAACAATGTGCCACCTGCCATCTTGTATATCTCCATTTCTTTGGAGATTTTTGCACTTTCTGCTGGAGATGGCACCATCCTTTGAACACAGGTGAATAATCCGTCTATGACCTTAGCATGAAATAAGAACCCACAAGGGTAAGAAAATGCGGGGTTCAGGTAGATCCCTGCAGCATGAATGAGACGATGGAGTGTGTTGTTTCATCGTTCATCAATTACTGCCCATAGGAGGAGTTGTTTCTGAAACCCCTCATCTCCCTTATCATCATAGTAGGTTTGAATGGATTCTTTGGTCCTGTCCATGGCCTCATACAAGTAGTCCATTGCGGGCTTGTCACCATCAACTAATAGAAGAACCTTTACCAAAGGTTCAGTGATGCTGCACACTTCCTGCACTCTCGCCTAGAAGTTTTCAAGGTATGAAACTAATCTGCATATGGCCTCTCCCTCTGGTTAGTGGCTAAATGCCAAAGCACACCACTTATTTGAAAGAATCATTCTCTTCATATCACACATAGAATTCAAGAGAGATTGAAGAGATATGAAATTGGTGGAAAACCGTGCAATGTCGGACACACCAACTCCTTGTTGTTGGTGAATGTTCTCATCAAATGAAGCACAGATGCATGATTATATATAAGTTTTCTAATGCTTTTTGATAAGTCAACAATATCTTTGACAATAAGAATTTTTCCTATGTCCTCCAACATCAAATCAATGTAATGTGTAGCACAAGGTGTTCAAAATAAAGTAGGATGCCTGTGCATAAGCATCTTGCCAGCAACAACATAATTTGCAGCATTGTCCGTTGTGAGTTGGACAACATGTTCTGGACCCACCTCCAAAATAAACACATCCAACAAATCACATAATAATTGTGCATTTTTGATATGTGCAGATGCATCAACATATTTCATAAACATTTTCCCCTTGACAATTAACCAAGAAGTTTATAAGGCTTCTACCCTTTTGATCCATCCAACCATGTGACATTATAGTGCATCCTGTGTGTGCCCATGATACCCTAGACTCCTCCAATCTCTTGGTGTAGTTAGCCTTTTCATTTTGAAGAATGTAGTCTCTAAAGTCATCATAATTAGGGAATTTGTACTCTGGGTCAATAGTTGCAATAGTATCAACAGTAGGCTGGAAAAATGGATTATTCCTCCTTTTGCTAAGGTAAATCATAGACTATTGAATCATTATAATAATAAATCGTTTTTGAAATTAAGTTTGCCCTAATCCGAAATGAAATCAGAAGAACTAGGGCAACGTTAGACAAACTCAATCGCTTGGCCCTTTCCACTCATCTAAAACTAACTAAACTTATTTATGTATTAAGTATATCAACTAAATAAATAATTAATAAAGTTTTTATAAAACTATTATAGAAATAAAAAATAAAAAATAAAAATAAAATAAAAATAAATAAAAATAAATTAGAAATCATATATATAAATTAGGGATCTAGGTTTATTTATACCTAGGTCGACAGACTCTTCTCTGAATAAGCTTTCAATCATATTCTATCTAATTTAGTCCTGATGATGGACCCCCTTTGGGGTTCGAAATGTCGACAAAATGAACACGAAACTGTGGATAATCCGGATCATGCCACTGCAAAAAACTACCACAGAAGCTTAAAATCTAACATGGATTATTCTTTGCAACGCTGAAAGGAATATCACTCTAAAGAAGAAACTTTCCCAACAACTTGTTAGATTCTTCTTTCTCATTTTTTTAAATAATTGAAGAGATAGATGGCTGTGAACTAGGCATGGTTCTAGGAACAAAATATGATGAGGTAGCTACAAGGTTGGTTGTAGATACTGATGCTAAAGTAAAACCAATGCCACTCTCATATTCACCTTCTAACACTCTATTCCTTTCTAGTTGACTCTTCAGAGTTGACTTTGACAGTTTGGTTCGCCCTATTTCTTCCAATGATCTGAGGGCTCTTCGGATGATTTTCGGATTTGTATTGTTGCAAGGCCCTACCTCATGTCCAGGGATTTGTGCAAGGTGATACTTCAATCTGTATATCCCCCTGTCATATGATGCCCACACAGCTTGCAGGTCAAGTTTGATCTGTGAAACCCTCCATCAGGTTCATCAAATTCCCACAGAGGGTCCAATTTCCATGGCATATTTGTAACTTGGTTGAACTCTTGAGTTTTAATGTAAGATGAAGTTTGAAGTTGAACGTAGGCCACAAGAAGAATTGCAATTTAAAAAAATAAAAATAAAATTTACATGCACCACTGAATTTTTGACAAAAACAAAAAACCTCAACTCAATGCAACAATAATAAAAAAAATGCACATTCAAACCTAAACAAAAATGATGCAAAAAAATAGAGCACAAGAAGAGAAATGAAACTAATAAATCTAATAATTAAGTTTTTGCATTTTTGACCAAAATGAACCTTCTCCAGAGTCCACTCTATGCAACAAAAATGAAAACAAACACAATCAAATCCACTAAAAAATTATTGATAATCAATGGGTTATAGAAACCCAAGCAAAAACAAGAAAAATCCCCAAAAAATGGCCAAATTTGGTGCCCATACCTGGAAACCATGCTTTCCTGAAGAAATTTGGTGCAATCTCGAATTTGTCTTGCTTGGGATGCTAAATCTTTCGTTTTTCTCCTCCTCTATCTTCGTAGTCAGCTTCCTCTCCTCCTCAGCTCTGAAACAAGCCCGCTGTTTGCAAAAAATGACAAACAAAAACCCAAAATCGCTTTAAAATCCCGCTGTTAGGAGCACCCACGATTTTTTCATGATTTTTTGAAAATAAAAAAATCGCCAAAAACATCGGCGATTAAATCATTCGGATGAAAAAACACGATTTAATCGCGATGTTCGCAATACTAGTATTTTTTATCCATTCATCAAATAAAAACTTCCATAAAAACTATTTTCTCAAAATTTATTTTAAAACCCTTGTATATTTGTAAAATAATTTGAAATTATTTTTTGGTCATTGGGGTTTTGGGGTTTTGAGATTTTGTATATATTTGGGGTTTTGGGTGTTTGTGAATCTATTTGTGCAAGTGAGATCTATTGGAGAAAGTTGGAATAGATCTAGATCTAGGCCCTTGAGGGTAAGATCTAGTCTCCATAAAATTTTGTAGGGCCAACCATTGGAAAATTTACAACAAATTGAAGATCTTAAGGGATTTTTTTATTTTTATTTCTCTTTCGAAGTTGAGGTTTTGAGTTTCATCCGTCCTGGGCCTAGATCTGGCCTCTCCAAGGCCAACATCCTTCTCTATCCCCTTGCATTAGCCCTAGGACCCAATGCATCATCTTGGTGCGGCTCCTTGAGGCTTGCATTAGCCTCTAAGGGCCTTTGTCAGCCTCTAAGGGCCAATGTTTGCCCTTTTCAGCCTTTTGGAGGTTGGCTATGGCCCTTTTGGGCCTCGACCTCTTTTCCTAGGTCGTGGGCCTTGTGGAGCCGACGACAATGTTTTCAGGCCCCTAACCTAGCCGTCCAACTATTTAAGGCTTTCTCCCTCCAGCGTTGGCATTTCTCCACTTCCTCTTCCTTCCTTTGCCCTTCCTTTAGCCTCCTAGCCTTTTTTTCCCTCAACGCTATAGCCCTACTGGGCCTAGCGTTGGCCCTCTTTGGCCCTAGTTTGCCCTAAAGCCATATTTGAATTTTTTGGACTGAATACTTGGTGCTTTTGCAGGTTTTTGGCCTGGAACGATGCCTCCGAGGTTGATGCAACTAAAAAGAAATTTAAAAGCATAATTTGGGCACTTACAACAAGAAATGTACCATAAAATGCAAAAGATGGCCGCGACATAAACATTTAGCATGTGGGCAAAAGCCAAAAATGAGCTCTACCCGTATAATTCAATGTTTTAAAACTCCAACTTCGACTCTGACTCAGTCGAGGGTCGACCCTGACTCCGACTCTGACTCGGTATCGACTCGGCCGACTCGATTTCAATGACTCGGTCGTTGTAAAAAATACCTTAAATATATATTTTTTTATTTATAAAAAAACATAATTTTAAAGATTTTCATTCATGTTTCCAAACACACAACATTAAAATATAGATAGAAGACAACATATGATCAAAGTAGGCTCATGAATATATCCATTATATCAAAATGGCACCCAGTGCACTGTCCAATACATACATGATGATGATATAGAGATCAAAACAAAAACACATAACCAAGGAGGTTAGAAATGGCCTCTACAACGAAAGTAAATTGTGACCAATACTACTGGCTACTATTAGAAGAGCCAAGATCATCTGGCTCAACCTCTGGATCAAAGTCTAACAGGCCAGGCCATGGCTCCTCCTCCTCATCATCTCCACCTGCAACTGTAGAAGTGGTAGCACTAGTAGGCTGTGCAACAGCTGCAAGCTGAGATAGAAGAGATATGCGCTTCTGTCGTGGCTGAGTAAAGGAAGCACCTGCAACTGAAGGACTTGGGGCTGGCCCTGACGATGGTACAAGTGGATCAGGATCTGCATTCAATTGAACATCCTATTCTAGTGATGCAATCGTCTGTAAATCATAATCAAGATCCTCATCACAATCAAACTCTATTGGATTACACTCCACTACCCAATCTGATGTTGGGCCAATGTATTCCAACATAATGGGATTTGAATCATGTCTTTTTTTAGCAATTGGTTGCATCTGAGCCGAAGGTTGTATTGGACATAGACTAGATCATTTAACTGTTTTTGATCCAAACGGTTTCTCTTCTTCGTGTGAATCTTCTCAAAGACAGACCAATTGCGCTCACACCCAGTAGCACTGCAAGTTTGACTCAAAATATGAATTGCAAACTTCTGCAATTCAGGACAACGACTACCAAAAGCCTCCCACCATTGTGCTGCAAAAAACATAGGAGTGCAATGAGTTAGCTCAACAAAATTACAAATTATATCCAACTTTCAAATTATAAACGATTTAACAAAATAATTATTAAGAATTTGAAAATTAAAATTTTTGTTTACTTGGCTCATTTGCTTCCCTTGCAATTTTTGCTAGGTTCTTCCCAAAGGTACCTGAGGCATTGCTGAAGGTTGTGACGTGTTGGTGTATCTCCAACTGATCACACTCCAATGGGATCATGCGATCAATGCAGTCAATCAATCCATCTCTAACCTCCCCCTTCAAAGCTCTTGTCGTCTTAGCTTTATGATGATATCGTGGGTTAAAAATAATACCCAGCTGCATGTATTGGGCGATGGAGTTGATTGATCCATATTTTATCAATGATTGCCCAAATTGGCCCATACTTAGCCACTTTATCCTTGTATGCCCTCTTTATTTGCTCCTTTGCTTGATCCATAGCCTCATAAATGAAGCCCATAGCCAATCTTTCCCCATCCACCAACCACAACAACTTAACTAGTGGCTCAGCAAGCTTCACAATCTCTGTTTCCTTTCTCCAAAATATTTCTTCATTAACTTTCTTTTTCATTTCTTTGCCTTCCTGTTTGTGAGACCACTGGCTTTGATTCCATTCTTCATTGGAAAATATCTATTGCAAGTTTCAATGTTGTGAAAGCATAGATTGCAATGTCAAAAAATGAGTAGCAAATCTAGTGATGGCATGCCTAATAATATCCCTGCCCTCTATGTGTCTCCTCGTAAGGCTCAAAATCCATGAATGATTGTAGATAAATTTTGTTATGCTTTTGGCATGATCTATAGTGATTTTGAGCCAATCTAATTTACCAATATCCTCACGCATGAGGTCTATGCAATGTGCAACACATGGGGTTCAAAAGATGGTTTTGTGTTTTTCCTCTAACAGTTTACCAGCAAGAACATAGTTAGAGGCATTATTTGTGATGACTTGAACAACATTAGCCACCACCACCTCCTCAACAACCTCATCCAGTAGTTGAAACAACAATTGTCCATCTTTTACCTTATTAGATGCATCAACTGATTTTAGAAACATGGTTCCCTATGGGCAAAAGATAAGAAAGTTTATGATGGTACGATTCCTTTGATCTGTCCATCCATCTGACATGATGATACATCCTGTTCTTGCCCATGAGTCCTTGAAATTTCAAATACTCATTAATCGAGAGGCAAAGTTCTTTTGCAAACGATACCCCCTTATCTCATGCATAGTAGGGCCTTTGAAGTCTTTTCTAACAACATGTATGGCATCAAACTCATAATATGGTGAACGGAAGCATTGAAGGGGATATCAACATCATATCACCATCTACATATGTAATCACAAGCAGTCTCCTTCAATTCTTTCTTTCAATGGTCATCTAAAGTGGGCTACAAAGTTCTACTAGCTTGAGGACCATGTGCATCTGATGGAGAGGAGGGTGTGACAGTGAAATAACTTTTGATATTCATATCACCCTTTTTTTTCATTTTACCCTTACCCTTTTTTTGAATAGAATCCAAAGAGGGAGGAACATATCGGAAGGGGTTGGATGCATCAGTACCCCTCAAAATCAAAATGGGGATTGGTAGCCAACATTTTTTGTATACTCCTCTTCCTCCCAATTTCATCCTCCAACTCTTTTTGCCTAGCCTTTTCTTCTTTAAACTTCTCAAAGTTGGCTAACAATTCCTTCCTAATCTCCCCAATTTCATCTGATTCACATGGAGTAATTTGGCCTCTAATCCCTACCAAGTGTTGTTTCAGCCTATTAATGCTCCCAGGACCTTCCTTATTTTCTCTATGGCAAAATTTGCAATGCATTTCACTATCAACCATTTCAACATATGCCCAAGCAACATCTTTCACTCTAGGTGTCATTTTTTGACTTGGAAATGAAAGGAAAAAAAATCTGAAAATGAAAACAAAAAAAATAGCATTGCTTCAATGTTCATTTCTTTCACAAAAAACACTCTTTTCAATTTCGAGATTTGCACATAAAAATTAATCAGCAAAAATAGATTTTTACAAGTGAAAAAAAATACCTCTAGGCACAAACTGCCTCTTCAAGGTTGCTCCTACAAACCAACTCCTCAATGTTGCTCCAAATAACTGCCCAAGAAGCTCCTCACTCTTGCTACAATGCTTTTTCAAGACTCCTTACTGCTGCTCCAAAAAGAAACTCCACAACTCCTCACAAACTCTCACTCAAATTCTCACTCAAATGCAATGAGATGGCTGCGAGGAAATAAGAGGGGTTGGGTTGGTTTTATAGGGTTTAGGAGAGGGGAATGGACCCCAAAGAACCTAAAGGCAAACTAGAGATGGGTTTGGGGTCCCCAAAAAGCCATTGTCAAAAAAAAATCATTGTTATGGCTTTTTCGAGCCACTATCACCGAGCCAACCATTCCGGTTCGAAGGCCGAGTCGACCCGGTGGGGGCATGACTTAGAGCAACTCGGTCGAGTTGGTTTCGAGCCGATCATTTTTTAAAACATTGCCATAATTATGGCTATCACCCTAGTTCCTAGGGACTCTTATGTGAGCCTCCTAGATCAATAAGGAACCAATGATTGTCCCAACCCTTGTAGGGCGATGAACTGCCCTACCCAAAGGGGGTATCCACTGAGATATCGTTCACATCGTGCTCTCATTCCCTGGAGCCCTAAGAAGTTTAAGGAAAAAAATATTTGTAAAAGGAAAAAGGCATATGAAGAAGGGTGGAAAAGCAAAGGCTGGGGTAAATCATGTGCCGCGATTGCTCCCTCCCACATCTATATGCCCAAGTGTGGGCCTTCCTCGTTATAACTACCTTTGTACCATGGCGTTTGGCTTTGAGCCTTCCCTGTTGCCCCACTCCATTCGATCATTATTTCATATGACGCCTACCATCTGATGGATGTACCATGGACCTGCCACTCCCTTAGAGGTTGAAATCACTTAATAGGGTCCTTAATTAGCGTCCTTCTTGAGCTTGGAGACACCTGTACATTCTAAAGCCCATAATGGAAGGGCATGCCACTATGAAGTGCCTACTTGTTTCCATGATTTGTAAGCTCATTTGCTCAATTGCATTGATGAATTGTTGAACTAGAGGGTGAGGAGAGACTTTGGATGTTATATAGGATTGCAGGTAGGTCTTCATATTGGGGTTTGGTCTCCCTATACGGTATCCAAGCCCTCCAAAGGTCTTAATGGCACTATGTAGGGTGAGCGTTGAGGGCCATGGGCATCCACCATAACAGAGAGCAGATAGCCACACCGTGGGATCCTTTAGCACCACCTATTGCTTGCTTGTGTCTTAGTTATTTGATGATGATGATGCGCTTGGACCACATTGCCCAACCGACTACACACTTGTACCATACAATTGGCAATAGATCTAGGTCACAGGTGGGGTTTTGTCTCACCTTAGGAGACAAGGGAAGGCTTGCATCATTATTACAACTCTTATAGATGGAGCACAAGCTTGCTTGATTCAGTTGGAGACCCATGAGGCCATTATTTGTGCCCCCACAACTACTTGTGAGCACCTCAAGTTATTTGCTTGGAGATTGTTGATTTGGGGTAGCATCGGATGTGCTCTAGCCACAAAAATTGGTGGAGAGGCTAAAGCACATGAGATCTCCAATGCCCAGATATGGTTTGGGCAAAATCTAACCAGTTTGGGAGATATTAAAATAATTAATATTTTTAATGGAGTCCCTAAGTCTAAACTTAGGGAAAATAAAATATTAATGTGAATTGATATAAAACTGAGTTAGAATGGTCCAAAAGTCATGGATCAAGTCAGATCTAATCTGAGCCGTTGATTAGGGACTTAATATCAGCCATTGAATTGTCAACGAGAAAAGTATAAGAGGAGGCTTGAGGGTCACTTGGAGAACACACTGAGTTGATCAAGAATTCGATTTTCTGGGGCAAGGCTTGCTGAGGAAATCGAAGGAGTGATCAGAGTTGCCGTTGAGGGGCAGTGAATACAAAAGCAGAGAGGTAGAGAGGGTACCAGGAGCATCATCGCAGAAGCCAGAGAGAGAGGGACGCAAAGCCAGCTAGAGGCAGCTAGGAGCTACGCAGTGCCTAAGGAGAGCTAGCTTGGGTGACATAGAGGCTCCATAGGTTGACGCAGGGCTAGTTGGGCTGACGCTGGGCCAGAGAGGCTGACGCAGTCCCTAGAGGCAGATGCTGGGCCAGAGAGGCAGATGTTGGGCCAGAGAGGCTGACGCAGTCCCTAGTGGCAGACGCTGGGAGATTTCGTGGGGCAGATTGGAGTTGAGAGCTGTGGGATTGTTCATCCGCGGTTTTTAGTCGGAATATTTGTCTCCGACTGAGTGGTACTACTGCCAAGAGCATTCTCTGTTGGGTGAGCCATTTCTGGCACCCATATTATATTTTGAAACTGGAAACCCTCAGATAGTTGCACCGATTTTCCTGCATTGGGTTTTTCCAGGGACATTAGCCCAAAAATAATGGTGTCACTTGTGTGCTTGTTTTTCCTTCAGTTGATGATTTGTATGTGTTGAGCATGTACTTGTATTTATTTTCAGTGTTTACATGGTAAATAACTTGTTAATTAACATAACAAGTAGGAAGAAATAAATCAGAAAGTACATGAAGGATTTCTAACAGATAGAATTAGAAATTCCAAAATGGTATCAGAGCGTGGTTGCAAATCACAGGAGAACTGAGGGCATCAACCAAGCAGAGTAGCAACAACAAAAACAGCTGTTCTGAGTGATAGAAGCTGTTCCTAGTGGAAAAGCAACAAGAAAGGGGTGACGCAGTGCCTGCGTCATCAAGTTTGAGCTGGGAGAAGGATCAACACAGTAGCAGAAAGGAGCAGACCTGACCTATGCAGTGCCCAGTCATCAGCACAGAAATTGTATCAGCATACATCCGTGCAGAGGAAGATGCTACTAGAAAATCAGCTGCAGTCATATCAGATGCAGAAAGGAGAACAAATCGACATCTTCCTCGGTCGATTGAAGGAGATCCGGGATCAACTGACTTCCATAGGGGCCATGTCGGATTAGTAATTAATGGTGAGGACAACATTAAACGTAGTCTCAGAGCACTGGGAGGTATTTGTCTAGAGCATGCTGGGTAGATCAACCCTTCCAGATTGGGAGGAATTGTGGGCAGCTATTTGTTAGGAAGAGATCAGAAGGCTAACCAAGGCAGGAAGTAGCGACAAGGGGGTCAGAATCAAGGAGGAAGAGGAGGATGCTACCCTAGCATCTGAGGGAAAGCAGGATAAGTGAAAGAAGAAGGACCTCTCCAAGGTCAAATGCTTCCACTATGGGGAACTGGGTCATTATGCGAGCCAGTGTCCGAGGAAGAAGAGCAAGGGAGAGGCTTCTGAGACCAAGGCTGTGCCAGCAAGGGCGGAGAAAGAAGTGGAGACAGATGATGACTATGCCATGAGTGCTCATGCACCTCGTGAGAGGAAGTGGGGAGACATCGAGCTGTAGCCAGACGGACTACAGGCGATGAGGGGAAGGATCCTCGAGGTACCCAACCTCTTGGATACGAAATTGTATGAGCATACTTCCGTGCAGAGGAAGATGTTACTAGAAAATTAGATGTAGTCATGTCAGATGCAGAAAGGAGAACAGATCGACATCTTCCTCGGTCGATTGAAGGAGATCTGGGATCAACTGACTTCCATAGGGGCCACACCAGATCAGGAATTAATGGTGAGGACAACATTAAACGCAGTCTCAGAGCACTGGGAGGTATTTGTCCAGAGCATACTGGGTAGATCGACCCTTTCAGATTGGGAGGAACTGTGGGTGGCTCTTTGTCAGGAAGAGATCAGAAGGCTAACCAAGGCAGGAAGTAGCGGCAAGGGGGTCAGAATCAAGGAGGAAGAGGAGGATGCTGCCCTAGCATCTGAGGGAAAGCAGGAGAAACGAAAGAAGAAGGACTTCTCCAAGGTCAAATGCTTCCACTTTAGGGAACTGGGTCATTATGCGAGCTAGTGTTTGAGGAAGAGGAGCAAGGGAGAGGCTTCTAAGACCAAGGCTGTGCCAGCAAGGGCGGAGAAAGAAGTGGAGATAGATGATGATTGTGCCATGACTGCTCATGCACCTCATGAAAGGAAGTGGGGAGACATCGAGTTGTAGTCAGACAGACTACAGGTGATGAGGGGAAGGATCCTCGAGGTACCCAACCTTTTGGATTATACCTTGCTACAAGAGCCCCTAAGAGGAGTAGCAGAACTGACAAAGATGTCAGAGTTGGGAGATCAGTTACTTATTTCTTAGTAACTGAGTTGCAGTGAAGTAGTTAGCAGTGGCAGTGCTATGGGCAACACGATGCAACACGGATACAGAGGGAGATGCTGTACAAATGCAGCAGTGGCAGGGCCATGGGTAGCAATACATGATGCAACAATACAGAGGATGTTGGGTAGCAGGCCTAACATCAACACAAGGACCGATGCCAGATGATCAGGGTGATGCTCAGTGAGGAGTATTATTAGAGCATAGTCCTCGCTAAGAGGGATTGTTGATTTGGGTAGCACTGGATGTGCTCTAGCCATGAAAATTGGTGGAGAGGCTAAAGCACATGATATCTCCAATACCCAGAAATAGTTTGGGCAGAATCTAAACAGTTTGGGAGATATTAAAATAATTAATATTTTTAATGGAGTTCTTAAGTCTAAACTTATGGAAAATAAAATATTAATGTGAATTAATATAAAACTGGGTTAGAATGGTCCAAAAGTCATGGATCAAGCCATATCTAATCTTAGCCGTTGATTAGGGACTTAAGCTCGGCCGTTGAATTGTCAACGAGAAAAGTATAATAGGAGGCTTGAGGGTCACTTGGAGGACACACCGAGTTGATCAAGAATTCGATTTTCTGGGGCAGGGCTTGCTGAGGAAATTGAAGGAGTGATCAGAGTTGCAGTTGAGGGGCAGTGAATACAGAAGCAGAGAGGGTACTGGGAGCATCAGCGCAGAAGCCAGAGAGAGGGATGCAGAGCCAGCTAAAGGCCACGCAGAGGCAGCCAAAAGCCATGCAGAGGTAGCTAGGAGCTGCACAGTGCCTGAGGAGAGCCAGCGTTGGTGACGCATAGCTAGTTGGGCTGATGCTGGGCCAGAGAGGCTGACGTAGTCCTTAGAGGCAGATGCTGGGAGATTTCTTGGGGCAGATTGGCGCTGAGAGCTGTGGGATTGTTCATCCGGGGTTTTTAGTTGGAATATCTGTCTTCGACTGAGAGGTACTACTGCCGAGAGCATTCTCTGTTGGGTGAGCCATTTCTGGCACTCAGATTGTATTCTTAAACTACTTAATAATAAGACCCTCAGATAGTTGCACCGGTTTTCCCACATTGGGTTTTTCCGGGGACATTAGTCCAAAAATAACGGTGTCACTTGTGTACTTGTTTTTCCTTTAGTTGATGATCTGTATGTGTTGAGCATGTACTTGAATCTATTTTCAATATTTACATGGTAAATAACTTGTTAATTAACAGATAAAGTAGGAAGAATTAAATCAGAAAGTACATGAAGGATTTCTCACGGATAGACTTAGAAATTCCAACAGAGATTAGGTGGTCCCTCTGCTTTATCATTGTTATTGGAGCCCTCCTATTCATTATGGCACATGAGGGACTTGATTTGGCCTTCCAACGACCCTACTAGCTATTGTTTTGTCAGTTCGGCCCTCTTGAGAGGCTAATTATTCATATTTTGGAGCTATTTGGTGGGCTTATCACCAAAGTGATGTTATTTTGCACATTATTTTATTATAGGGGCATCACTAGGCTAATTTAGGCCATTCAAATGCCTCCAAGGTTCATATAAATACATGAGAGCCTCATTGTATCAATCATCATCACTTGGATTGGATTTCTCTTGTGAAAAAGAACTTGGACCTGCAGTTTGGATGAAATTTTGGATGTTGGGATGCACTTTGATGTTTGGAAAGTTTTGCTATCTCATTTTGGAGCTTCTATTTGATGTTTTGATGGATGGATATATTTGCTTTTTCTTGTAAGTGCCATTTTCATGCTATTTTCTCTATTATGTCACATGATTAATGTATGGAATGTTTTGTCAAGTTTTATTGTGCCCTGATTGGAATGCGAATTCTTGGAGACATTAAGATTTGAAGTATTGCATGCATTACATGTCTAAGATAAAGTGAATGAATGTTCCTAGAGGTCTATTTGCCATTGCATTACCTTGAAACTCCATCAACCATCTTCAAAGAAGTATAAATACCTATAGTAAATGTGGCTAACCCTATAATGTTAGCGAAGTTGCTTGGTTCTCCTTGATAGAGTGAAATTTTAAAATGAAAGTAATCCTTGAATCCATATTTCCCAATAGACGGACACTGAGTTTCGAATCCTTGATGATTAACCTTAAAACTATCTTTTATCCTTTCTTTGCATTTCTTCCCTAATCCTAGACGACCTAGCTAGGGTATCAAGCGAGTTCCTTTAGAGCCATCCTCTCGAAGATCGAGTTGGTGAGTAACCGCACTGGGGTGTCCTCCACTAACCCTCCAGATTTGAGGCCTATCCCACGGTTGGTTTATGGGAAACATCAATCCCTAGCTCCAACTTCATTTTGGTTTAGGCCATCTTTGTTTAGTGGCATGTTGAAGGTCTATCTATTCAAAAACTCAAAGGAAGTTAATCTTTCTTGTGACCTTCCTTTATCCTTACTTGACCTAGACACTCTCTTAAGGATAATTCAAACCCTATTTCAAGTTTGGACCTTCCCGAGACTCCCTTTTGTGGTCGCACAACATAATTTGTCCTTTGTCTTTCAAAGGCACTTGAGGAACCTTATTTTCTTGAAGAGTCTTAGGTCTAGGATACCATCACAAGAGAATGTCCCTATTCCCTAGGCTTAAACCTCACTTTTAGCCTTTCTTATAGAGCCCTTATCCTTCTCTTGAAGCAACCAAGCCTATTATCTATGTCTCTCCTTTGAATGTGCTTTGGAAATTACACTGTACATTGTTATTAATCCCTATCTTTCTAGTGATTTCCTTAATACTGGGACTCCTCCCATCGGTGAAAGTATGTATAGAGCAGAGGATATCGACTGAGGTGACAGTGCGTCCTTGTCCCGTCATTGTCATGTGGTCTAGTAGTAGTTCCTTTGGAACCCCTCCTAGGGTCCCGGCTAAATCGTGTGGTGACAGACACAATTTGAGACTAGAACACGTGTCCGAGCTACACAGACTAACAGAATCATGGTTTGAAATCTGATTTTTTTTCATTAAAAATGAATTATTTTATGTATTTTTTCAAATTGGTTCATTGAATGTTATTTGATCTATTTACGTTTAAAACCTGGCTATAAAAGAACTTAGTTCATATGTGAGAGTGACACTTTCAATAGAAAAGCAATGTTAATGTAATATCTGGCAGTGTTCTTTTCCACCAACTTATGAAGGTATGATGTGTACAGATTTTAGAATGTGTTGTCTGAAGAAATGAGATTGAGTTCGGGGTAAATTGGCTTTTGGTTTCCACTGTAACTTGTAAGACAGCAAATCCTGTCACCTGGCAGTTTACTGTCATACCCAGTTGTAACTTTGTTATATCCATCTTTCTGTCAGTACAATCTGAAAATGGCAGACAAAGCTTGTGAGATTAAAATAAATGTGAACCTCTTCAAGACAGAAAACTCATTCTTCTTTATAGGGATGACTATTGATTTTTCCTGCAAAAATGGTAAAGGAATAATGTATAGTCTACTGTCATGTTACTTCTTTACTTATTTAGAATGGCTGCAGTTGCTACATTATGCAAAATGGCTTTGTTTGCCACACTTGTATTAATGTGGGGTGAATTAAAATTATTTGTGGCATAAATTAATGTATACTTCTAAGTTGATTGTTTTAAATTTTAATTATAATGTCCAGTAGAGCTGACTTATGATGATTAGTGGCTATCAGCAGCTAGAAGTCTTCCCTTTCTGTTACACGTATCTTGTGATCAGAAACAATGTGTGATTCAACTGTAATGCATGGTGTTGTGTCTTAAATTTGTGTTGGTTTTGTGATTATAATTTGCAATATGGATTTTTGTTGCTCCCTTTACAAGAATATGAAGATATAAATATGAATAGGTTCATTTGGCTATGGTGGTTAACTGATTTTTAAATTTTCATTTATTGACATTTTACTGGATGACAGTCATACCAAGAGCTAGCAAAATCTGAGAAGGCTGTTGAATGCTTACAAAGAGCTTTGTCCATTGATAGGAGGTGATAGTCCAATTTTTTTATCTATTGCTGGTTCTGATTTTGCAGTAGTTTGAAGTCGATATTATGTCTACTGTTGTTTTCTTAGTTTAAAAATACGATTTTATTACCCTGTTCTAACAAAGTTTAAGTAGTTCTAACAAAGTATAAGTTAGTTCTGCAGTGATATTTTCTGATTGTTGTGGTGCAGGTTTGTAAATGCATATCGTTTGCTTGGTTTGCTTAAACATGGATTGGGAGACCATAAGTAAGTATACTTTCTAGTATATACTAGTTTATGTTGTCATGGAGTATGACAGGTTCCAGTAATGCTTGGGATTGATGAACCCAATACACACCAAAAGTCAGTTTAGTTTATAAACCAGAAGATGTAAACGTTCAAAATCCCTACACTATATGTAATCCCAGCACTTTTGTTTATCTTCTTTAGTAAAGGTTTTACTGGTTGTCCTGCGGGTTTTGTCTGGACTATTATTCTGCTAAACCTATTACTTAACATAAGCAAGAAAATGCAGAAGAAACACTCTACAGCAGAACCAAAGCATGCTTACATTGATCCATAGTGCTTCCTCTACAGGAAACTAGTGCCACTATATTTGACTGTTAACAAATCTAAGACTCCCTGGATGGATCCTTCCAAAATCAACCGGAAGGCAGTTTTCTTGGTTTACTGAATCTTTCTGGGAAGATCGAAACCAGTTGTAATAAAAGTTACTGTGTTATTTAACATTACAGATGTGAAATCATAGAAAGCTGAAGTAATGATAAAGAAACATTTACACTGCATTATTCTTTCCATTGATGAGTGGGCCTAATGGTTAAGAACAGGCGCTTCCTCTTAAATGGGCCACAGGCTCAGATCCAGAGGGGAGTGGAATATGTACACCTCCATAGACTTTGGACATCAATAAAATTATCTTGTCTTATTGATCAAGAATGCAATCAACAGGAAATAATGGTTCAACAGAAAATGAAATCTAATGCTATGAACACAAGAGGCATCCAGTTGTACACTGCAAGAGTGGGCCCTTACTCTGCATGTCACTGGATCTCTAATAATTCAACTGAAGATGGTAAGTACGACCAGTTACTGGAACTAGAAGGATCAAGATTATTCTATTAGCTGCCAAACCAAAAATGGTTACAAAGTCAGTCTTATTCAACTTGTTCTGTTAGATAATTGGGTAGTGACGCAAATTCTGGGAAAGATGACTTAACATGACTAGGTAATTCTGTAACTGCTTTAATGCTTTTCTTTACAATAATGAGAGGAAAAGAAGGAACCTCATTGCTTAAAAAGAGCTACTAATCTTTGAAGCCATATTGTAAAGAACCTCATAATAAATGGAGATATTCGCTGCAAGAACTTTGGATTGAGTTGCAAAAAGAGGGAGACATACAAGGTTCTCAGCTCTAGTCATGTATAAAATCATTTATTACAAGGCACAGCGCACTGTGCCGACTCATTAGCAAACTGGAAAGGTTTATCCACATATGGAAGGAACTCATCAACACTTTAAGGAGCTTGTCAGCATACCGAAGAACTCTTCAGCATGCTTAAGGACTTTTCAGCACACCACTGAATGATGATTTCCGTCATGACATTCCTTGCCCAGCAGATATCTCTGTGATGTCAGAAAATGTAATTGCTCTATGTCCTGAAACAGGACCACCAACAACTTCCATTCTTGTAGTTTAATGAATTACACTTAATCCTTAACAATAACATTCATTAAAACATGAAATTCCACAAAAAAATGCATAAAATCATAACTGATTATTGTATACATGAATTGGGCAAAAAGGTACTGGTGGAAAGACTGAAATGTTGATATTCAGAAGAAAACTGACGCAGAAATAAAGAGAAAAATAGGGAGGTTACAAGGTTCATTGGAGTGCTTTGCATTCCAATAGATTATACCTTGTTTGGACTGCCTATTGGAAACAGAGAGTTGATGTGGAGATGGATTGGGAATATTCCTTTTTGCTGTACCATTTTTTGCTTGTAGCTTTGAGTCTAATAGGCCACTTTTGTTATCTACTGATATTAATGCCAATATCATTTGTGCTTCAATTTTCATATGACTTTGGGTTTGATACTTTTGTTCGGACAACGAAGCCCCTATGAGCTACCGTGACTTCGAAACTTCACTAAATGCTATTGTTTCCATACAGGAAACATTTCTGGTTTGGAAGCAGTACGGAATGCAGCAGATAAGATAGGATAAGATAATTTTATTAATTTCCAATGAATGATCACAAAAGTAGGTCAATGGGACCAAAGGATACATCCAGTACAAGTACAATGTGGGAGTGCAAACAGAACTCCTAGAAAATTGTAAAATTCTCACATAGGGAACAGCACCAATTTTCAATAATTTTCTGATTGGGTGACTGAGTTTGATGGCAGATTTCTTCAAACAATTTAGGACAAACACTGCTGTAGGTGAATATTCATGCATTCACTCTCAATAATGACATACAGTGATAATAAACACCCTTAAAACACACCCCAGTGGACTGATATTTTTATATTAACATCTCAGAAATTTTACAGTGCTGATATACAATCTTCACGACAATGGAAATGACTTTTTTTTTTTTTTTTTTTTTTTGTAATTTCCCGAGTAAATACATCAGAGAATAATGTAACAGGGAATCCTGGTTCTTTCTCTGCAACGAAAGTGTCTTCAATTTAGCAGTTCCTCCAGAGAAGATGGTCACACATGCTTGCTGTTGTGTTTAGAACTTTAGAGTGTCCAACATTACTCCCTTTCTTCATACCTCATTGCATGCATAAGGAAATGACACCAGTGTTCCAGTCTCTAGAGAAATGGGCTGTATGAGGCTCAACCTGGATAATATTTAAACTCAGAACTTCTTTGCCTCGTCCCTGACAGAGAAACACGTAGCAGAATGAAGGAATACGACCCAGAAACTTCCGCCAGCAGAAAAGAGGCTCAAAGCTCAGTGTTAATTCGTCCCCAGTGGCAGCAATATGTCCCTCAGCAGAAAGGAAACACGTCCAGCAGCAAATGTGAGGGTATTCTACCTCTTTCCACCTTAGCAATTTTGTACCTCGGCTAAAAACTTCGACCGGCAAGGAAGTGAAAGTTTTTCGGGTCTGTTCAAACTCCAGAACTCATCTTTGGCACCAGTTGTTCAATTTCCCTTGGCTGTATGAGATGTGGCCACCAAATGGACCCCAACAGTGGCTTGGCACTTAATATCTTCATGGTTATCTCCCAGCCTGTCACAATGAGACAGAAAATAACAAATAAGACCATAAAATCAATGGATAACACCAGAATACCTCAATATTTCTGAGAAATCTTGTCTGCCATTGAAGCTGAGCGGTGAAATTTGATTGTCCATTCTAAAGCATAGGCCAATAGTGGAGATCCAATGGGACTAGGATTGAGGATTAACACCCCATTTAAGGTGAGGGAACAAAACCACGGTCAAATCCCTTCCTTCTTCTAGTTACCCAATAATCCATGCCCAAATTGCCCAATGAAAAACAAGCATAAGCACTCGATTGTGTTAGATTTTGTAGGATCGGACAGGTGTTTTAGTCTCGATATGTGTCTAAGAGGCTAAGGAACACAATATCTTGAAAACGCAAAAAAGGTTTCACGAGATAAGCTTGCGAAACACCTCAATTAAATTAATTGATCAATAATTAAAAATTGCCTAAGTCTAAGTAGGGAAAATTGATTAATTAAAGGGAATTAATTGAGGATGATTGAGAACACTCTAGAGACTCACATGGATCGATTCTAAGATGTTCTTAGCTGATGATGGGGATCTAATCATGGTCATTGGTGCTCCAACAAGAGATTATAAGAGGAAGTCGATGGGATGGAGATACACAACAGTGGTGAGAGCAAGAGCAAGATAGATCGAGCTACCCAGTGTGTAGAGGTTCAACAAGGGAAGAAGTTCTAGTCAAAGGGAGAGCATTAGAGATTGGGGGAGCAACAGGAGGATAATTCCAAAGAGTTTTTCAGTGTCATTCTAGTGCTAGTCGAGCATGAGAGAGGAGGTCGAATATTTCAAGCAATGTTGTAGGAAGCGTCCCCCCCCCCCGGTTCTAAGGCCCGAAGCGCGTCCCGTGCGGATTCATACAGGAAGCGTCCTTGGAAGTGCGCTTCCGCCTGTTTTGGATGCTTCCGCCTATTTGGGATGTTTATTTTGAGTATAAATGCAAATATATATATATATACTGCCTGAAGGATTAATCCGACATCTCAACAACAGAGGCATCAAATATTTGGCTCAGATCGGAGACCCTCATCGATCAACTATATTTTCACAAGCTTGGGTTACGGATCGGCATTGGCTTCTGCCAGAGGATTGGTCTGCACTTTGGCAAGGTTACATACGGGCCCTCACCGAAACTCACATCAAGTTACAGGAGGAGGAAGATGAAATAATTTGGGCCCCAGCCAAATCTGGTTCATATGCACCAAAGCTCGGTTACTTGAAGATAATCGAAGCAAAGAAACCGGACATTCTTAAAAGCTGGTGGCGGGATGTCTGGCAGCTACAAGCTCAGCCCCGTACCAGACTTCATATGTGGAACATCATAGCTGATAAGCTCCCAACAGGTGCCACTCTTAAGAAGCGGGCTTTCTCTGGACCATCTTGGTGCGTCCTCTGCAAAAATGAGGAGGAATCGACGGCCCATCTTTTCCTTCACTGCGAAGTTACAAAGAATATATGGGCTCAAGTCACGTAGGTGCTCAATATTAATACTGTCTAGCAGGGTGTTGATATACTTTCTGCCTGGGATCAATGGTGGATTGCGGTGTCCTCCGAAAAGGCCAGGAACCTTCCGCTGGTGGTATCCTGGTACATTTGGAACAGCCGAAATGCCATTATTTTTGAGGACTATAAAGTAAACTGGCATCTTCTTCCGCCATCTATCTGCGCGACCTACACTGAAATCCCTTTTGAGCATAAAACTAATATCCCACGGAACATACAGCCTGAAATCATTAACAAGGAAATGCCCTGGGCTTATTTTGACGGGGCTGCGCCCCTACAAGGATGTGGGGGGGGTATTGTTCTCCATATAACAGATTCACATTTTTATCACTTGAGAATGGGATTAGGGACTGGCTCTAATAACTTTGCTGAGCTGATCACTTTGAGACATCTCCTCTATTCTTGCTCTTACCAAACATTGCAGACAAATTCAAATTTTTGGGGATTCAAAGATTGTTATTGATTGGGCAAACAATATCTCTATTTGTCATGCATATTCTTTGAAACATATCTTGGAAGAAATTGTTTTTCTAAAAACACATTTTGACCAGATCACTGTTTCTCACATCTACAGGGAAAGAAATGCGCTTGCTGACCGGCTCTCGAAAGAAGCGGCGGATCGCCACATAGGAGACTGGCAGATTGAAGAGTACACTCCAGAAGGCATGCACAGTTACTACCACCGCCCATATATTGACGGCCTGCAACAGGGGGATCCCCCCTATACTTAGAAATTTTTTGATCTACATGTTTATATTATTGTATATATCAACTATGCACTATATTGGCTCTATGTCTATCTTTCACAGCATGAGGATGTTTATGCCTCAGATACCTGTTTTATTTACTGCTACATGAACTCTGTTTATTCCGGTACTTTTTGATTTGGATACTGAGCACAGTATCTACCATTTTTGGACATTACAGGATGTTATTTTGTAAATCCTTTGATCTGTGGATTATACCACATTACAACATATGCTTCGGCATCAACAACATGTAATCTCTGTTATTATCTTTTTAATAGAAATTACGAACTCTATTTCTTCGGAAAAAAATAAAATATATATATATATATATATATATAATATATATATATATAAAATAGACCAACGCTTCCGCAGACGCTTTGTCCCCGCTTCGTGCAACATTGATTTGAATATAGAGGGACAAATAACCAATTTGAGCAGCCAAAAACCCCAATGTGAGTGCTAGAAAGGGAGACTTTTCAGCTATTGGAGGTTGGGAGATCGCCAGGAAAGCAGAGCAAGCGATTTCCAGAGGCAGAGGGAGGCTGTACAACTCAGTTGGAGTTGAATTGCAGGTTGTATGAATTTCCAAAGCCAATAGTGCAAGTTCCAGGTAGGCCTTGTTGTTGGCGAGAGGGAACGAGCAAGCCAGAGGGAGGCCAAATTAATGCAGAAGGGAGGAAAGTTCTTCAAATTATTTTGCCAGTATATTTTTTGGAGGATTTCCAGTTGGGCATCCAGATTATTGTACTCAGATTTTTAATGCTGTATAAATAAAATAAACCCTCATCTACTGCACCGATTTTCCCTTCAGGGTTTTTCCAAGGACTATTTGTCCAAAAATATTGGTGTCTATTTTATTGTGTGTGCGCATTATTTTTCAGCTTCCAGTTTATTTTCCGTGACGTATTTTGTTATTGGTGAAGATTGCAATTGTGAGTTTACTGATATTTGTCATAATAACAAATAAACTGCAGAACAATTCGAAGATAACATTCTAGTAATTGCTATCAAGGAACTTTCATAGATTGCACAATGAAAAACGTACCTTTTGGGTTGGATTGCCCACCTTCTAACATATGCTGTTGATAGATGGGTGAGGAAACATACAACTGATATAAGGAGCAGAGATAAAGCAACACATCACATCGACTATGAGGTGGCTCTCAGGGGTTGTTGGCTGCTGGTTGAAGAAGATGATTAGGAAAAAAACTCTCTTAGG